>JADLZN010002944.1:474360-726002 GCA_018155175.1 Sinocyclocheilus anophthalmus
CAAGCTTTCAATTGATGTATGGTTTGTTAAGATAGGACAATATTTTGGCCGAGATACAACTATTTAAAAGTCTGGAATCTGAGGGTGCAAAAAAAATGTATATTGAGAAAATTGCCTTTAAATTTTTCCAAATGAAGTTCTTAGCAATGCATATTACTAATCAAAAATTAAGTTTTTGATATATTTACAGTAGGAAATTAACAAAATATCTTCATGGAACATGATCTTTACTTAATATCCTAATGTTTTTTGGTATAAAAGAAAAATCAATCATTTTTACCCATACACTGTATTTTTGGCTCTTACTACAAATATACGCGTGCAACTTAAGACATCCAGGGGCAGGGTCCAGGGTCACAAATGTCTTGGTCACATTCACCCAGACATGTCCAGTTTAAATGACATACGAGTTTCACATTGATTTGAGGATTTTTTTTTTTCAGAACAAACTTCTCCTTTACTTTCTGTTTGTTTTCGTTTGTGTGAACATTTTATTTCACAAAATCCAACTTGCTGTCATTTCATATAAATCACAAATGTAAAATAAATTCCTATCAACAACTCAAAAACACACAGATATGTATAGATATCAATTTAATTTACAAAAAAATAAAAAATAAACAAACTGTTCAAATTACAGCTTAGTGCAGTCTTTTATTTTGCTTGGAGACGTTTAATTTTCATCTCTTTCAAACAGAAGAGAGATTGAGGGAGTTTATTTGTGTAAATGTGAGCAGAATGCAAATAATACAGACAGATGGATATCTATTAACAGTGAGAAAGACTTTTGATTGAAGAGGGAAACATCATTGTGTTATCAGAATTTGGGTTCCCTGGAGGGACTAGCGTATTGGCTGGCGGTTTCATTGTATCCCCTGCTGTCAGGAACATCTTCACTTTTTCTGTGGTTGTTGTTCCTCCTCCTATTTCACTAAAACGCTCCTCCTGGATGGCTGCTAAGTACCGGGCTGGCTTAGTTCGACTCAGTGTAATAAAATAAAGGCAGTTATTAACAATGCTCTTTGCTGTTCAAAAAGGCAAAAAGAGAGAGCTGCCAGTGCAGGCAGACAGACAGACAGATAGATTTTCCCCATGAATGATTAAGAGATCAAGGCGACTGATTCCGGGATCAAACCGTCAAAACACAAATCAGAAAAGCCTGTGGGAACCTCTCAGTCCACAGACCACACAGAGGCAGTTTTAATGAAACCCATAGACATGTTTCAAAGCACAGCAGATTTAATTTCTTTGACAAAAAATGGCATTAAGAAAAGACCAAATTACAAAGTTCTGTTAGACTCTTTTGGTACCATAAACTCTTGAGATGTCTTTGACTCAAATGAACACATTTCTATCAGTGTTGTCTCAGTGTGCAAGTCTTCCCTCTCTAATCCTAGCTCACCTTTATTACTACTGCTCATATTGGGTTATTTGAAGGAAAAAATAATAATAAATGGATCCTTGAATAAAGCACAGAGATTAACCCAGAATATTGAATTTCAACACATAAATCATCCAACCAATTGAGGTGGATTGACACCATCCAGGCCAGCACCGGTGAAGCCTGAATACAATTAGAATGTGGATGGATGTTGCTGGTGTTTGGGTGTTTGTTTTGGTTGGGTGGATTGTGGATGAATGGATGGATGGATGGATGGATGGTGGGTGGGTGTTCCATGTTTGGTTGATGGATGGATGGTTGATGAGTTGTGGTTGTTTGTTTGGTAGGGTGGTTGTGGTGGGTGGATGGATGGATGTAGTTCGGATGGGGTGTGGGTGTTTGTTTGGTTGGGTGGTGGATGGATGGATAATGGCTGATGGTGGTGGGTGTGGGTGCCTGTTTTGTTGGATATGGATTGATGGGTGGGTATATGATGTCTGGCTTGAATAGCTGGATGGTGGGTGTTTGGTTGGGTTTGTGGATGGATGGATGGATTGATAAACATGGATGGATGGGTGGAGATTGATTGATTGATTGAGCAAAGACAAAAGTGACTGTGGCAAGGAACTCCATAGGATGTTTAGGTAGTGGATATCTGCTGGACATACAGAGTTCAAAATAACAAGAAACTCACTTAATTCAATAAAACAAACAATCTCTTGTCTGATGAGTCAATAAACAGCTCTTTCTGTCATGAGGCCTGCAGAGTCCTCATGTTATTTGCTATTGGCTATTTTCAAGACTCATATTAGGAAACAGCAGGACAGATGGGCAGCGTTCACCACAGAATGGGAGACTGAGACATATAAACTGTGTGTGAGATTACACCTATTGTGGAAAAATGGATCTTGTATTACTAGAGTGAGTATAAAATAGCTTATAAGACCAAT
Source organism: Sinocyclocheilus anophthalmus (assembly GCA_018155175.1). Taxonomy (NCBI): domain Eukaryota; kingdom Metazoa; phylum Chordata; class Actinopteri; order Cypriniformes; family Cyprinidae; genus Sinocyclocheilus; species Sinocyclocheilus anophthalmus. The sequence goes on from JADLZN010002944.1 coordinate 476,692, forward strand.
AACACGGTGTGCCACAAACATAATTTGCTTTCAAGTTATGTTGTGACTTCATAATAATGGACAATATTGTTTATATAGCTTGATGGTAACATGGCCCCTTTAAACAACACTTCATGACACAATACAATCTAAGTCCTTCCTCTGGCTGAGCATCTAAAATTATCTTAAAAACAGTACCTGGACAGAAACAATAGGCTGTTCTGTCTTAATGGATGTCAATGAAGGAGATGCTTCAGTAGACTATATAAACTGCTTTTGTGCGGAGACAGCTCGTTACATAATAAATCAACTGCCTGTCTCCTAATCCTCAATATGAATGACATATTCATTTTTTGAGTGCGTTCTCATATCTCTTATAAGATAAGTCATGGATAATTCTATCTATGATTCATTTCTAATGGGATCCGCACTTGGTGACTGACAGCCATAAAACTCTGAAAGCAATTCAATGATTCCAGGGCCTTTACATTATTTTTATTTTGGGAAGGTTTCAATGATTCCTCAGATAATAAAATATAGATATGTGTAATAAAATAACCATAAATCAAGGTTCTTGTTTTTTTTCTGACAGTTAGCTGTGAGAATATGAGGTGCTGAGAGACACAATGGAGTCTGTGTTTATGTTCCTTTGAATGCTTGAGTTCTGTTGTTTTCGCAGCATTCAACAGCCGATCGAATCCAGACAGCGATGACCCAGTCATCAAAACACACATCTGGAGACTGAAAGCCTCAGCCAGGAGTCATTTTGGATAAAATGACCTCCTCTGTTGGCCTCTATAACACCAATTTGAAGGCATCAATCATAAACCCTTGTACATTATAAGTCAGTGGATAATGTTTGGTCAATACAGCATGGTGGTCATGCTTACATGACATATTATAATAATTTTGTAAAAGCAATAAGGCATTAGACCTTTGCACTATATACGCATATATGGTTAAAAGTGCCCCCTTGTTGGCCCTCAGTTTAAACAAAATACAAAATGTGGCACAAGACATACAAATCAAGCATGGCTGAGCATTCACACCCTGTTATCCTTCACCCAATTTCCCCCCCTATTATCTGTGCTTTCTTCTTCTTTCTAATTAGTGTAAAGCACAATCTGCTCTGTCTCCAACTGCCAAACAGCATATTTAGTCCACAGGTGATCTCCACCAAAATGCTCATCCAGATGTGGGCAGACTGCAGCTGGTCAAATGACCTCTCATTTGCCTGCAGGCCTGTCGATTCCCTTCACACCTTCCCTTTCATCTCCCTCCATCTCTCTCTCTCTCTCTCTCTCCTCGGTTCGTTTCATCTCGCTCGCTCTCTCAGGATCAAAGTGAGTCACTGTCACACGTGCGCAGCTCATTTCATCTGGGAATGAGTCTATGTGGTCAGAAATTGGAGCATTCTCATTGTAAAAAATCAAGCTGAGTTGCTCTGCTCGGAATCAAAACCATGGACAGCGCACCGCTACACTTTTGAAAAGTAGTACTTTTCAAAGGACTACTCTCAGGACAACACTGCCAAGCTAAATCCCATCATCGATGAGCCCTTTTGAAACTGCAAGTATCAATGTAGCAGTGGCACTGCACAAGTCAAATAGGGAGCATGGATATATCCTGATGTTGGCAGACTATGTGAGCCAATATCCAGTGGTGTAGACATATTACTAGATGTCTGACTGGGAAAAGGTGACTTCAGAAAGCACTGTTTTGGGGGGTGTATGTTTTCATGATACCCCTCCCTGTTCTGCGTGCACCACCAAAAGCAAACATTTTCAACATCTGCCTGATTAACCTCGTCACTCATCATCTTTTAGTAGACTGAATGGATGGGTCAGATAAGAGACTCCAAAATGTACAGTCATGTGGCTCCAGAAGACCATGAAGCTTTTCAGACTGATAACTGTAGGGATCTGTAGGATATCCTGCTTGATCAGCATATTTAGTTGAAGTGGGAATAAGGCATTCCTCTCAACCCATTTTAGAGACATTATCAATTTTTTATTGATAATTAATGATACCTATTTTATAGTATGGTAATATTTACTGTAAAACATATATAACATAATAATGATTGTTAGGGCTTACTTTGTTGATCAAGAATGTTCCAGGCCCAAACAAACTGACCATCGACATTTTCTACCATTACAGAAACTAGTGCCATACCACATCAACAAATCTCGGGATGTGAGACTATCAGCTACTTTGTTGGTCCTGATAATAGCCTACGTTCTAAAAGTCAAAGTCTATCATCTAAAAAACTCGGATCCTAACCCCTAGAATTCAAGACGGGACACTCTGGCCCTTGAGGTCTACTGACCTGTTCAGCCCCAGCGTGGGTGAGAAGAGGCGAATGTGAATTGGTCAAATGGATTTATATATTAATATATATATATATATATATATATATATCAAATGAAAGCTCTTAATGATCTCTTGCTACTGGCAAAAGTACTGTCATCCATGAGTGTACACATTTGTATTATAAACAATTGAAATCAGTACACAAAGTCAGATCAAACTATGGTAATTTTTTTTGTTTTGGCTCTCCTGTAAAGTTGTCACTTATAAAAATGTCACTTACGCCTTTCTGGTTCTCACCCCTCGATCTGTAATCAAATACACCTGAATAAACCAACCAGGATTACTTGGAGGCAGGCAGTGTGCTTGATTAGGTTTGGAGCTAAACTCTGCAGGACAGTGGACGCTACCTGAGGCCGATTTGTCCCACCCCCAAAAACCCCCCCCCCCCCACTGCTACAATCTGATCTAAAATGTTGTTAATCAGGGGTCAGGTGTCTAATCATGCTCCAGTAAGGACAAAGTCCTGCAGATTCTAGCTACCATCCTAATTAAAACCCCTGAACCAGCTTATAAAGGTCTTCAGGATTATTAGGCCTTGGCCCAAATAGAACCCTAAGCACTTGCTGTCTTCCTTCAAGCCAAACTTTTTTTACGTAATGTGCTTTAACTATTGGGTAGAAGTCTGCTGATCACCTTTTGTAAATCTAAAATCACTAATGGGACACCCTACAGTCAGACACACACACGGTGGTCCCAGTTAAATGCACCTGGTTATTTTAATCAGCTTGTCAGTAAAGACTCCAAGTCCTGAAATGGGTAGGTCAGATAAGGGAGACATCCAAAATGTGTGCCTCCAGCAACAGGGTTGAGAAATAATTAGGGATGTTTATGGAGCATTTTCAGAAAGTGTTTCCAGTATAATTTTCTGTATTAGATCTACTAAAGCGAAGTAGATCTAACACAGAAAATTGCAAAATCACTACTGTTATATAGCACTCTGTCATCTTGCAGATTTAAAAGAAGACAAAAAAAAATGTCAACACATCTTGATATGGTCATCAAGCATCTTGTGGGTGCTTTGATGTGAATTTGATGTGAATTATCATGGATTTCATTAGCTTTTCCAATTTAAATGGCTATAACTCTGTACCCTATAGTGAAAACACAACCCGCTCACAATCTATTGTATGTTCTTATTTGATTGGTATTTGGGGCCCTAATTCTGCCTATATTCGAAGCACCTCCAAAAAAAAAAAAAAAAAAAAATTCTTCTAGTGTCTATTATTCTACGATCATCATGGATGTGGCGTGGGGGGTCCCTTCCACCCCAAACTCCATAGAAGATTTTTTTAGCATTTGACTTAAGTAAATTATTTTTGACAAATGTGACATCTTTGGCGATGGCTAAATTTGCAAATGTAAATTTTTTGACTCATTTTGTTGACTAATTTACATAGACTAATAATAAATGTGGGTTATCTTTTTTATTGTGCAGATTTCTTTTTTTTTTTACTTGTTTAAGAAAAAAGAGAGAAGCATTTGCAGGGTGATATGAAGTTTTGTGGTTGTATACACATACATATTAAATCTAGCAATTTCTCTTTGAGCAATATGCAAAAAATATGATCTGACAGAAGCCAATTTATTTTTCTACTTTGCGGTGGCTTTCTTTACCCACTTGATTCTGCTAATTACTGGGACTATATTGTCATTGCACATTTTCTCTCCCATGATGCTTCAGAAAGAGGGTGTAATCTTCAGAATACATTGAGACAACAACATGAATACAACCACCAAAGGCCAGGTCACTGAAGTCATCATAAGTGGACTACTGTCACACCTCTGGACTTATTATGTGAGTTTTTCCCTCTCCATGTGCCTGCCCTGACCTAGTTTTCCCATCTTGATTGTTCATTAGTTCCAGGTGTGTCTCGTCATCTCCTTGTCAAGTCAAGTGTATTTATAGTCAGTCCTGTTCAGAGTGTCTTGGTCTGATATTGGATGTGTACGTGTACCCCGTGTTGGAAGGATTAAAGACTGTGTTTACTGTGAATTATCCGGCGTCTCCTCGTTCCTCGCTCCTCATAGTACCGTAGTCATGACAGAATACCGGACCGAAACAGTAACCTCCATGTCTTCCCTCCGTTTTTGTTTTTCGCATTTTACTCAGTGTTTTGTTTCCATTGTGTCCATGGATCCCCTGCTTCGCCCTGAATACCTCCTCCTCCTGCTTGAGCAGGGGGAAAAATCGCTCGAGGGCCACACCAGACTGTTCCTGGTCCTTGTCAACCTCTCCAGCTACCCGGACGACGCTCTGTGCTTTTCTATGATGCCAGTCTAAACCCGGCATACAGAGCACCGTCGTTCCGAGGAAGGCCCTCAAGGAAGTGGACACGGATCCCCGTTCACCGTCTGTCCCGAGGGGATCTCGCCAATGCTACTCTCACTCCGACACCCAGTGCCCCAGCCCACCATCCTCCACCGCTGCCTTTGCCACATTGCCCGACCCCACATCTGACGGAGAGCCTAGCTCGCCACAGCAGCTCGGAGCCGTTGCAAGCATGGGCGCATAGCATACGGATCTCCGCGTAACGGCGCTGCACGTTGACTTCAGTTTTAAGGTGCGAAGAGCCTGGCTACCGATCCGCACCACAGATTGCGAATTGCGCGGACAGAGAGAGTGCTGAGTGGAGTCCTCCGCCCAGCTGCAACCCGCCGGCTGAGGGTTTAGATTATTATACAATGCATGGGGAATGATGACTTCGGGGGGACCTTACCGTGCATGGGCACAGAGCCTGGAAACTCGACTTTGCCCCCCTCAATCTCCAACTTCTACTGTTCCTTCTTACTTCCTCCGCGTGCTGGGTTCCCTTCCGAGCCCTGAGTGGGCTCTCTTCACCTCTTGCTGGCTTATAGTTCCTAGGCCCATTCGAGGCGTCCCAATCCCGCATCTGAGAGTGTTCCTTCACAGTCCCCGAGTTGAGCCCAGAGAGGCTCCATCCCCGAGTGCAGCCCAGAGAGTGCTCCAGTCCCCCGCCGCGTTCTCTAAGCCCAGAGATGGCTCAGGTCCCAATGTCTAGCCCGAGAGAGTGTGCTCTTCCGTCCCCTTTTTTCGAGTTTAGCCCTGTGAAAGTTCCTGTTCCCATGTCTAGCCCAGAGAAGGCTCCTGTTCCCACGTCCAGCCCCTCCCCTTTTTCCGAGAGGGCCTCCTGTCCAATTTAATGCCGGAGGTCTCACAAAGTCTCCGTCTCCGCCTACGCTCCTCGGACAGCTGCTCCGCCACCATTTGTCGGCCCCCTGGAGTCGCAGCCATTCCTCCGTCCATGGCTCCTCCCCTCCGTCGCTCCACTGTGGGCGCCTCATGCTGCGCCGGGTCTTGCTTGGCTCCTCCTGCTCCACGTCCTTCTGGTCGCCTCCCTGGCTCCTCCCTCCATCGTCACCTCCCTGGACTCTGTCTGCTCCATCTCCTTGTTCCTCGCTTCTCACAGTAGGGTAGTCGTGACAACTACAAATAAGCCTGACACATTTTATGCTCCAGAATCATAGGTGCCCATTGCTAAGCTATTTGTGACGGGTCCCAGAGAGCAGGTGTGCTGTTTATGGCCGGGCCAGCCTCCACCGGCTGCTACACCACTCATCTGGTTTATGCACATCCGCAACTTTGATTAACGGCTAAAAAAAAAAAAAAAGACAAAAAAAAACGAAAGGCGAATAGGCATATTAATGGACCGGGCTGTTCTTCCTTATTTTCTACAAATGGATGAAACATCAAATGCACTCTGCAAAATGCACTGACAAATATATGACTGACACTCAACAGTAATCGACTGTGTGCTCATTCAAACAGCCAAGCTGCATTTGAATTATAATTGTAAGTCTGATTGCTTAGAAAAGAAACAGCCCACCTCTCCTCTAAAAGCAGCATTATTTGAGATGTCACTCAAGTCTGTGGCACAAACAGTGTTCAGCAAATTTTATTTGACTTTTTTTTGTTGTTTTCTTTCTAATTTTACTTCTTAGTACTTAGTAATAGTAATGCTTGACTTTGCAAACACAACTGATGAATGTGTTGAGGAGGAACATATGAGTATTATACTTTTTTTCTTCTTCTAGTTAATTTGGTCAAAATTAATTCATTGTTTTATTTAGATAGCTTTGTAACTGGTGGGTGTTCTGTGTATTCCACCGAGTGGCACTGATGCTTGTCCTGGTCCATGCGGACCACCAGGGCCAGAATGACACTCTAATTATAAACCTGCTGAGGCATGTTGAGTCATTGCTCTTGGCTATTTGGCATACTACATTGTACAGCTGGGTGTTTTTGGTGTGTGTGTGTGTGTGTGTGTGTGTGCGCACGCAAACAAACACCTATGCATACAAATTTGCATAAACTGTCAGTCCATTAAATACATACATAAAGAATACATGTTTAGAAATTTTTATCTATTTTTTCTGGATATCAAGAGTGATTTATGTATATTATGAGTGTGTATACAAATGTTTAGAAATGCTAAAAATTTCTGTAGTCATATAATACACCTGTGTATGCATGTGTACCCACAATAATAATAATAAAATAATCATGTTTAATAATTGTATTTAATGATATTTAATGTAAATAATTTTTACATTTATATACAGTATATATATATACCTGTATATATTTATTTATTTATTTTGATTTTTTTTGTAACCTGACAAATAAAAAAGTAAACTGCTTGTTACAATTCATGTTCATGGTTTTACGCATCAAATTTTGCATGACCCCTGTGGAAATGGCGGACAACGTAAAATGTCTTAGACTGCCATTATAAAACCATGCTATTACATTTTTAGGATATTGACAAATAAATTAAATGATAGAATGTTATTGAAGACTCTGCAGTATTTCTATACACAGATAAAGAAATATAAATAATGGCTTGACATAGCACTGACCCACAGTTAAATCATTTGAACCCAATGTTTTGTATTGTACAGTTGGCCAGGCCTTCTTCTTCAAGTTAAGCTTAATATGCTCTTTGGAACTTGTCAAATCATGCTGGAGATCATAATCATCAGATTTTTTATTATTATTATTTTCCGTATAGCCCTAGTGCTGCTGTCAATAACTTTACAATTAAGCTTCAAAACACAAACATTTTCACTAGAAGTCTCAGACTTTTCAACCCATGAATGTACTGTAAATAGAAACACGTTTTTAAAGAAAGTATCACTGAGGATTTGCAGTAACAGACATCTCACTCACCTTCTTCAGGGCTGAAAACAAAACACACTCACACTTAAGCACAGACACTGCTGTAAATCAGCCGATCATACAAAAGCTGTCTGGCGCTCTGAGCTGTAATCACAGTGCATTGTCGTGTAAAAAAAATAAAAAAATAAATGTGCCTGAGAGACCTGCGTTTCTCTTCACACATCATCATCACCTCTCCTCTTACTCTCTCTAAAACTCACATACACTTCAAACTTTCATGTATAAGCTTCAAACGTCTCCAATTAACACAGAAGTAGAGCAAGCAGAGAACCACATGACTATCTCGTGTAAGAGGGCCTGAGAGAGACATCAGAACAGATCAAACCAGACGGCGTCTCAGCGGCTGAGATGCAGATCACACTGTGTAACAGCTGAGAGAGAACGACAGAGATGAGGCTCACATAGGTATATGCAGATGAGCCGAGCCGAGTCAATCAGTGAAAATTACTTAGAAAAAAAGGAAGAACATCAAAGCAAATTGCAAGAGTGATCTATGCAAAACTACAACCAAATTAATCTCTGATCTGGAGCGAGTTTTCAGGGTGCAAAACTACACAGCTGAATATATATTTTTTTATGTTTTATCAGTGGTGTTTGCTAAGATAAGTAGCAGTATTGCTCATACTAACCTTGCATATTAAACTCAGGTATGTAATTTATGAGTGTGCCGTGGAAAGGAATTACACCTCAAATAAAATACTGCAAGGATGACATTTTTTTGTAAGCAAACTCGGCTTTTGGACAACATAGACTCATGGGGAAAACACACCTCTATCTACATTTTTGCAAAACTCAAAAGAAAAAAAATCTAAATATACAATTCACTGCAGTTTCCAGCTGAAATGAAAAATAGTACCAACAACTTTTGCTCCCTTTCAGACAAATTATGATTACAGGGGCAGATTACCTATTAATAAAGACCTATTTTTGCGTGCACACAAATGTAGTAAGCTCAACTATGTTATAAGCTCAATCTGCTTTACCGTAGTGCACGATTTGCAAACTAACACATTTTGACATTTGCATCACATAACCAGATGCATATGCATGGCTTTCCTGATGTAGTAAACTTGCTTGTTAGTGTGCCCGGTACAGTACTGCACTTGTGTATTGTGATGCAGCCTGCTTGCATACAAGTACCCTCAAACACGAGTCACGATAAGAGCTCAGAGACTTATAGAAGCGAGATAAAATGCCATGGTTGCTTCAGCAAATTCATTTGATCTCACATTTGCTTTTGTTTATCTTACATTTGTTTTGCAGAAATGTCACCTCAGGTACATTATCCCAAAGAGCCTACTTTTGGATTAGTAACAAAAATACACAAAAAAAAGTTTATGATTCTTACACATTTTGTTTATCAAGATAATCAGTTCAAATGAAGTGCTATGAATTTTTGCTATGAATCAACTTCTGACAAGTCTTTAATTCTTTATTTAAAATATTCAAATGAGTAAGTTTGAATTAGAATACTTTGCAAGTATACACAACAAGGTTGTAAAATCAGTTTCTGCTAGAAAGGAAGCAAAACCACATGTGATGCCTATAAAGCAGCATCCTTTAAGATTAAATATCACTGCAGTCATGTGATGTTCACATACAGCACAAGACACTTATTAAATGTATTCATAAACCTAGTGCTTTATCAACAACATAGATTGGCTCAATACATATTTGATCGTGGGCCTATTTTTCACTGAATCTATTTACTGGCAGCAGGGGAAAAAAAATGCCTGAGTGATATATTTCATGTTTCCCTTTACAGTGGCACTGAATTGCAACAGCCTTCCATCTAAATAATATGTAGATGTAAGCTTTCTATATGAGCCACTGTCCTCTCTACTAGCTATATAGGCAACTGCCTTCTAAGGCACCATTCACACAAGTTGATTTAAATGTAATACTTCTTTTTAAATAAGACATTCTTTTTCAGTTCACTTGTTTGTACATACTGTATCATAGATATTGCACTTAAAAATTATATTTACAGTAAGTATACTTGGCATATACTGACAAGTATACAGAACAGTCTTTGTATGTTTGCTTTGTACTTCTTTTGATTGAGATACACTTCAGAAAAGTATAATTATATACTTGGGTTGCATTCATGTTGACTCTTTGATGGAGTAGCCTATTAGAAACATTTTATTTTAAAACTAGCATTTTCAGGTATTTATTTATTTATTTATTTATTGTAATACATAAATAACTGGTATAATTACACTGGTACTCTGTTAACTCAAGTCTAATGTTAAGTTCACTTAAAACCATGTAGTTTACTGTGAATACCCTTTAAAACTAACAGTACACTTTTAAGTTCATTTTAAGTATAATGCTTTAAAAAAATGTAGAAAACCTAGTAGTTGTATACTCAAGTTTACTATTGTTACACTTCAAAAAATGCCATATTTATAAATTACAAAGTGGGCCAATTCAGAATTCTTGAAATAGCACAATTACATGTATAATGCTAGTACAACACATTGATTGTTTTTATATATGCTTACAACATAAAGTATACTTGTTAAATTCACTTTGCAACTTAAAGTACAGTATACTACTACTTTTTCTGTAAGGGAAGATACATTCTTCTGCTAGACAACTAGACATCATGCAGCAAATAAAAATAAATACAAAAATAACTTATTTAACAGCATCTTAAAGCCTCAGTCTCCAGCAGATATGGAGAGCTGTGCCTTGTCCAAATACCCACACTTGCGGTCTTGGCCACTTGAGAGCATGTGCGAGCGACAGGAAGTAAGTGCGCAAGTCTGTCCCAGGTCTTAAAAACGCCAAAGCACAGTGCCCTTAATGCACACTAAGTCCAAATTATCTCGAATACCGCTCTGGAGCGGTATTTGAGACTTAGTGTATCCCATTATGCATCATGTTCCGGAAATAAATCGTGAGTATCATGGAAACCTTTCCAATGTATGTTAAATATTAATAATAGTTAGATATTACATATAATTTGGTAGTAAGACAAAGAGTTGCATGTTTTATTGGTGTAAATGTGTAGTGGTGATATTTATTTTGTACAACATTTGCAACTGCTTTTTATCACTTAATTAGAAGCACCACAAGTTAAATTGTGTCATCTGTTATAGTGACTACTGAACAGACATTTAGAAGTTTATTTTAAAATGCAAAGTATTGACAATAAAAATAAAGTTCTGAAAAAAAAAACACTTGCATTTTTACAACACTATAAGTGTGTCCCATCATATAATGAAAAATTCTACACACGTGTGGTCTTCATGCTCACTTGAACACACAGGAAATACGTCATGTAAGTAGTCAAGTGGTCAAGTGCAAAGACCACAAGTGGGTATTTGGACAAGGGGCCTGGTGTCTTTTCCACCAACCCTAATCAAACACACCTGGACAAGCTAATCAAGTTCTCTAGGATTACTTGAAAATTACCAGGTGTGTTTGATTAAAATTAGACGTGAACTCTACTGGACAGTGGACCTGCAGAATAACCCTGGTCATTTTAACCGTTCATTTAGATGGCAATGGTGATTTGGGGGCCTGAGAACATACATTTTTGAAAACTGGTTTCAAGGTGCAAGTTTCGGAAATTATACCTTTATTATCTTAAGCCCTAAACACACTGCACAATTTCCGGCTGTCCCAGACGAAAGATTAGCATCATTAAACAATTGTGGTGATTTCTGTGATCGTGACTCCTAATCAGTGGTCCTATGTCGTACAGTGAGAGAGGTTGAAAGGCGGCCATTGCCACGGTCTTGCGACCAAAGATAGCCTACGATACAGCATGATCATCGCACAGTGTGTTTGCTGCTACGATCCATGTTCACTGACCAACCAATAAAAATGCGACATGAAATCAACGCGACATGGCGCTAAAACATAAAACTGCTTACCTCAAGCTCTTATCCCTTCCGCTTTCGCCGCTTCCGCTTTTTTTCAGCACACATAAAAAATGCAACTTTTAAAGTGTGATTTATCATGCTCTTTTTGTTTACCACTAGCGCATGCTGATGACATTTTATTCTTCTATAGTAACGTGCGTCGTAGTATACGAGTCATTAGGGGTCATCATCGTATAGTCTACACACATGTCGTAGCCAAGTTTATTAGATCCATGTCGTACAGTGTGACATGCAGTGATCTTATAGGATTGCTAAAATTGTGCATGGTGTTTTTGGCTTTAGAGTGAACCACAATTAGTATTTATATGTAAGAATGCACCCACTGGCCCAAAAGCAAAGTCTAGCAGCCTGGTTGAAGGTTTAATGCGTGTTTGGTCTTTTACTTGAGCTTCTGCAAAGTTCACTTAATTTATCAGGATTTAGTTTAAATTGTAGTCTAATCAAAAGATCACAGATGGAGTGCGTACTGCTCCATTCACCTGGGTGCCTTCAGTTTTGTACTATTCTGGGCTGTGTTTCCTAAAAGCATAGTAAGCTTAAGTACATCGTAGACCCACTGAAACCAATAGAGCTATGATCAAATTAGGCTTACGATGCTTTTGGGAAATGTAGCCCTGGTCGTAGATTTGAGGTAACATCAGCCTCCACATGATCTACTAATCATAATGATTTCAGGAGAGATCAGGATACATCAAATATAACATTTTATTTGTCAGGTAAAAATGTATCACGCCAATTTCATAACTAAACAATTAGAAGCCAATTCAGAATTAAATTCAGTTACAATTCAGGTAAATACATAATATCACTTGCAAAGATTAATCTAAGAGATGCATAACTGACAGCAGAGAGACACACAGCAGCATGAGTTCTAGTGCAGAGTTCCAGATTCACATATGCTGCTGCATCTTTTCTGGCTACAGAATACCAAAGTAGTGTTTTGTCACTTCGCTTATATATCCGGACCAGAACAAACGAATCTTCAAATCAGTTGTAAACAAACACTCAGGGTCGCACCTGGCCATTTTACCAATCGCACAGAGACCTTTAGAACAATACTAAACATGAAGAGGAATGTTACATGGGTATGCACGTAGAGGAATTGTCCAGTGAGTGATTTATTTATTTTAGCCAGTAGGTGGAGTTGTGAGGAGGGATTTCCCTGATCCTCCAAAGTGGAATGAAGTCATTGGGAATTTCTACAATAAAAACTTTGATGGCATTGGTGGCGTCTCTCGCTCTTTGTTTGGGTCTCTCTCGCCTTATGGCGAGATCGCTCATCCCCTCTCCTCTCCTAGCAGGAGTGATCTTGTTTTTGATTTTGAATTGTTTTTTTGACTAATTAATATTCAACATCTATTTTATATATTTTTTGTCTTTTCAGTAACAGGTAGTGCATTTATTTTTCTTAGTTCACGTTTTATTATTTAGTTAGATCTAGCGAGGGAAGCAGTGGCCCGCAAGACTCACCTACTTTATTTTCCCCGGGAGCTAGGTAAGATCTCTCTAGGTGGTTAGATGTAGTCAAGGTTTTCTGTTTTCCTAGTAGCCCTACCTGTTTACTGTTATTATTTGTGATAATCTTTTGTTAATTACAATATATTTGTGGATATATTTTTTTTGTTTCTTATGTTGTAAATGGACGTAAAAGTTTCATTCAGTCGTCTGTGATTTTCTTATATGTTCAGTCCTTGCCTCTCTGATTAGATTTAACGAGCTGAAGTTGGTTTTGGGTCATAACAGGGAAAAACAACAGATTCACAAGATCACAAACCTTTTGGGTGGAAAGCTTGAGAGGGAGAGGCAGAGAGGGCAGAGGGGAGAAGAGGGTCATAAATGAGCAAGGGGGGTGATGTTGTTTGCTCTCTTTGGAGATCTGTTCTCCAGATTAATTATATAGTTTTGTTGCATGGCATCTGTTTTGTGTGAGTTCCTGGACTTTGATTTCATGGGGAGAACATTTTGCATCTTACAATTATTAATTATCAGCAAATTAGGAGTTTTGGACTATTAACTGACCAAAGTTTCCTTAAAACAATGATCATCCTAAACTTCCATCAAATATTGAGGAGACTCAAATGACATCTGAATTTCCTTCAGCAACTTGTTTCTCCAGTCTTTGACAGAGGCCGTGCATAATTAGTGCCAGGAGTGTGAGTGCTGGTGTCAGACCTCTCGGCTTTGGACACAGATGGTGTTCTCCCCTGCAGTGGCACGGGTCACGTTAGCATAGCTAATCACTGTCAGAGAGACACTTCAAATCTGTGCCTGCCAACACGCATACCATACTGACACCAGCCGAGAATCCTCTTGTCTTGTTTTGGAAAATGACTATGATTGAATGGCGTTAAAGATCCACAATGGTAATTAATTGACTCTGAGGGCACACAAATAGAAACCTCATGCTGAGCTTGATGAAGCTTATTAAGATCAGCAAACTGAACTTGCACAACAGTCTCCTAAAATTAAGCAAAAAAAAAAAAGTCACATTTTAAATAATAAAGCACGATATAGATCGAGAAATAAATAAATAAAATAAATACAATTTAGCCAATCAGTGTCCTCAAATCTTGTCAGAAATGGGCGATTTCTCTGTTGCCACAAAAGAGCCACTGCTAAAAAAAAAAACAAAAAACATAGAACTATCCTCAAACTTAATCCTGAAATTGGCCACACATAAAAAAAGGGGTTAAAATTTTACCTTTTGGTGTACAACAGCTTGACACAGTAGCAGTACTTTTAAAATGACATATTTGTACATTTTTTTTTGTACCCCTAATAGGTACATATTAGTACATTAAGGGTACGTATTTACTACTCTAAGGTACTAATATGTACCAATTAGGGGTAAAAAAGGTACAAATATGTCCTTTTAAGGGTCCTGTTCCAGTGACAAGCTGTTGTACCCCAAAAGGTGCAATTGTGGCCCTTTATTTCCTGTAAATAGCCTATACAGCCACAACAATTTCTGAAACCACAGACAACCCTATTCCTAGTGATGATGGTGTTTTGCCTGCCGAATTCACAATTTTATTTGCTATTGAGCAAACAAAAAACTGGTGATAGTACTGAAGGACCTTATATGTGATTGCTGTGATAGGTGTCACATACCTATAGGTAGACTTGGATCAACTGAGAGTCAGCTGATGCGAGCTTGACTAATGTGACCTTCCAGAACTAACGCTACGCTAGATTTATTTCGATGTGTTGACTAACATACTAGCATGCAAAAGAAGCACTTGATTATGATTTTTAACTCTGTGTTATTCAATATTATATTTAAAGTTAATATATTTCAAATGTACTAAATTGGCACAACTTCATCTTTACATATGTGTAATTACAAATATATTCAAATGCATGACAAACAAGCTGCGCTAGAAATTACATTAATGTATAATTTAGTTGATCACAAATGTTTGTCAATACATTCAGCAGTACACTGTAAGCATATTTCTAAGATATATAAATAATTATGAAATAGTAATTATGAAAAAAAGAAATTTTATACAAAAAAAATATTAGAAAATAAACTTTTTTACATTAATTGTAATGAAACTTGCAGTTAGTGTCCTGAAAATATTGTTCAATTTGCACTTAAATATAACTTTCTATCAAAGAATATAATTTCTGTAATAAGCTGATCCACTAAAAGTATGCTAAAAAGTGTACTTATTTTTCACAAGGTCAAACTTATTGCAAGATGTCTTTCTATAGATTGGGCTCAAAGATAGCAAACAATATGTAACCAAATATGTAGAAGAGCAAGAAGATTTTCAGTATACAAGCACCTATATTTCGTATGACTTCAGAATAAAGCACATATGTCATATGGACTATTTTAATTGTACATTTATGATGCTATTTTATCATTTTACAGGGCTTGACAGCCTTTAGTCAAAATATAATTTTGGTGAATGAGAACAAAAGGTTGCACAAGCCTCAAAAGTTCTACACCAGCTGAATGCATGTCAGGCTGGCATCTCTGACCATAAAATTGGCATAAGCAGCTCCCCTCCCTCAACCTTTCTGAGTCTTAATCTACTTAAGAGACCAACCCCGCATGTAAATCCATGCAAATGTGCAGCGAGAATTGTGTGGAAAGCAAAATCACAAGCCATGAGAGAAAATGAGAAATTCTCCACGCAGAATGCCGTGTCAGGCGCAGCGGTATTAACGTATCATACTTGTCACAATCCGGTCCATGAACTTTCCATTTATTGACCTCGCACTACACAAACTGTTGCACTCACCCCGGACTAACATTTTCCCTCAGCATTAGCTGGTTGCACTCAGCCTAATTGCACCACCCTGTTTTACATGATGCACCCATCTGTTTCATATGACTCCCACACTAATACACTCACTCCTTATCCCTTCCCTCGCCGAGTATTGTCTAGCGATTATCGCTCCCCTTGTGATAGCTACACTACAGAGCCCTCAGTTGTTGCCTTAGCCTTAGCCTTAGCCTTAGCCCTAGTCATTTGCCTTAGCCCTAGTCATTTGCCTTTGCCTTAGCCCTTGTCATTTGCCTTAGCCTTAGCCTTAGCCTGGTTTTGCCTTAGCCTTAGCCTTAGCCTTATCCTTAGCCTTCTCGGTTTCTGATCTTCGCCTTGTTCCCTGGATTCACCCCTTTTGTCTTGCCCCTTTTTGATTCTGTCTGCCGATCGTCGACCTGCGCTATCCCTAGGACTATTCTTGTGTTTTTGCCCACCATATACCTGTCTGCCTTTATCTGACCGATGCCTGTTTCATGACCACGTCTCTGTCTTTTCCAAAATATAGTTTGCATATGGATCCGCACGTCTCACTTCTCTTCAGCCCCGTAACAGAATACTCGGCCCAGCAAGGATCCAGCAGCTTTCTCAGTGGTCTCTGGCCTGGTATGGACCCAGTCACTGAGCTGCTACATCTTCGGCAAGGAGGTCTTTTTATTGAGGAGTATGTTCACCGGTTCTCTGTATTGTCTTATCAGGTTCCACTGTATGATGACATTTTTGTTTAAAGACTTGTTCCGTTTTGGACTTGATGAACACACAAAATCTGGGATGCCAAGGAAATTCAACCATAGCTTAAGGGACTTTATAGACTATGCCTTGCTGACTGCTGGTTCAGCATTCACGGTGGTTGTCGCAGAGTAAGGAAGCGACACCATGTCTGTGACTGAAGTGATGGCTGTATCAAAGCATGATCACAAGATGGCGGCGACAGAGGAGCTTGATCACAAAATGGCGGACACAACAGTGCTCCGTCAAGTCACAGCTGATCTTCACGAGCCGAGTCAAGTCACAGCTGATCTTCACGAGTCAAATCAAGTCACAGCTGATAGTTATGAGTCTAGTCAGGTCACAGTTGATCATCACGAGTCAAATAAAGTCACAGTTTATGATCACGAGTCTTGTCCAGTCACAGTTGATAGTTATGAGTCAAGCCACAACTGATCGTCATGAGTCAAGTCAAGTCAAAGCTGATCATCGTGAGTCTAGTCAAGTCACAGTTGATTTTCATGAGTCAAGTCAAGTCACAGTTGATTTTCATGAGTCATGTCAAGTCACAGTTGATTGTCATGGGGCAAATCAAGTCACAGTTTATGATCAGGAGTCTAGTCAATTCACAGCTGATAGTTATGATTCTAGTCAAATCACAGTTGATCGTCATGAGACAAGTCAAGTCCCGTTGATCTTCCTCAGTCAAGTCTAGTCACCGCTGATATTCATGAGTCTAGTCAAGTCGCAGCTGATATTCATGAATCTAGTCAGGTCACTGCTAATCTTCAGGAATCAAGTCAAGTCGCAGCTGATACTCATGAATCTAGTCAGGTCACAACTGCTCTTCTAGATTCTCAACACGTCTCACTATTCATCCAGAGTCCGCCACTGTCTCAGCTATTCATTCAGAGTTCACGTCCGCATCACATCTGATCATCCAGACAGGTCCATCCTGTCTGTTGCACCCAAGTGTCGGGGTCGGTCCGTTGTATCCTCCTGGTGTCCATGTGAGGGATATACCACTGGTGTCTGCACGCACAGCTGTATCCCCAAACCCACTCACTTTATCCCTCCTTTTCCAGGCCGGAGGCCTCCTATGAACTTCCTGCCTGTCCTGTTCCGGCCAAGGAGCCCGTCAATGAACTTCCGGCCTGTCCTGTTCCGGCCAAGGAGGCCGTCCACGAACTTCCTGCCTGTTCTGTTCCGGCCAAGAAGGCCGTCTATGAACTTCCTGCCTGTCCTGTTCCGGCCAAGGAGGCGTCTATGAACTTTCTGCCTGTTCTGTTCCGGCCAAGGATGCCGTCTATGAACTTCCTGCCTGTCCAGTTCCGGCCAAGGAGGCCGCCTATGAACTCCCTGCCTGTCCTGTTCCGCCAAGGAGGCCGCTTATGAACTCTCTGTCTGTTCTGTTCTGGCCAAGGAGGCTGCCTATGAACTCTTTGTCTATCCTGTCATGGCTAAGGAGACCGTTTGCGAACTCCCCGTTCGTCCTGTCACAGCTATAGAGGCAGTTTGCGAGCTCCCTGCTCGTCCTGTCACAGCTATAGAGTCCGTTTGCGAGCTCCCTGCTCGTCCTTTCACAGCTATAGAGGCCGTTTGCGAGATCCCTGCTCGTCCTGTCACAGCTATGGCGGCCGTTTGCGAGCTCCCTGCTCGTCTTGTCACAGCTATGGAGGCCGTTTGTGAGCTCCCTGCTCGTTCTGTCACAGCTTTAGAGGCCGTTTGCGAGCTCCCTGCTCTTCCTGTCACAGCTATAGAGGCCGTTTGCGAGCTCACTGCTCGTCCTGTCACAGCTATGGAGGCCGTTGGCGAGCTCCCTGCTCGTCCTGTCACAGCTATAGAGGCCGTTTGCGAGCTCCCTGCTCGTCCTGTCCCAGCTATGGAGGCCGTTTGCGAGCTCCCTGCTCGTCCTGTCACAGCTATAGAGGCCGTTTGCGAGCTCCCTGCTCGTCCTGTCACAGCTATAGAGGCCGATTGCGAGCTCCCTGCTCGTCCTGTCACAGCTATGGAGTCCGTTTGCGAGCTCCCTGCTCGTCCTATCCTGGCTATGGAGGCCGTTTGTGAATTTGTGTGCTTTGTGTCTGCCAGGGAGGTTGCCCCTGAATGCTCAGTCTTGTCTATCAACCCAATGTTCTGTCTGTGTTGTCTGTCTCTGTTCTCTCGTTGTTACAGTCTCCGCCATGGTCTCCTGATCGGTGTGGTTCACCAAGAGGGTTTCCTGTTCCTTCTGCTCCGCCGTGGTGGTCCTCCGCTCCGCCGTGGTGGTCTACTGTCTGGCTCTGGTGGTGCTCTGCCGTGGTGGTCCTCTGCTCTGACGTGTTGGTCCTCTGCCCCGCCGTGGTGGTCTACTGTCTGTTCTGGGTGCTTTGGTTTTTTTTTTTTTTTTCTCTGCTCCGCCGGTTGTCTTTGTCTGGCTTTGTTGGTCTTCTGCTCCGCCGTGGTGGTCTGTCTGGCTCTGGTGGTCTTCTTCTCCGCCGTGGTGGTCTACTGTCTGGTTCTGGTGGTCTTCTGCTCCGCCGTGGTGGTCTACTGTCTGGTTCTGGTGGTCCTCCTGCCCGCCGTGGTGGTCTACTGTCGGGCTCCGGTGGTCTTCTGCTCCGCCGTAGGGATCTTCGATCCCGTCTGCTCTGCTGTGGTGGTCCTCAGCTCCGCTGGCTCTGCCTCAGTCCCTGGTCTTTCCTGTCCTTGGACCTGGCCCTCCGTCCCTCCCCCTGTTCCGCCTCCACTCCACCGCCCTCCGGATTCGTAAAGGGTTTTGAGCGTCTGGAAGCCGCTCCTTGGGGGGGGGGCTCTGTCACGAATCCGGTACATGAACTTTCCATTTCATTGACTCTAGCACTACACAAACTGTTACACATCACCCCGGCTACATTTTCCATCATGCATTACTGATTGCACTCAGAACGAATTGCACACACCTGTTTACACTGTTTGCACCCAGCTGTTTCATATCACTCCTCACTATTAACACTCACTCTTATCGCCTTTCCCTCTGCCGTAGTATTGTTCCCTTTATCACTCCCCTAGCGATAGCGACTCTACAGAGCCCTCGTTTGTTGCCTTAGCCTTACCTTAGCCCTAGTCATTTGCCTTAGCCTTAGCCCTAGTCATTTGCCTTAGCCTTAGCCCTAGTTGTCATTTTCCTTAGCCTTAGCCTTCTCGGTTTCTGATCTTCGCCTGGTTCCCTGAATTCACCCCTTTTAGTCTTGCCCCTTTTTTTGATTCTGTCTGCCGTTCATCGACCTACACTAGCCCTAGGACTATTCTCGTGTCTTGCCCGCCATATACCAGTTTGCCATTATCTGACCCATGCCTGTTTTATGACCACGTCTCTGTCTTCTCCATAATAAAAGCTTTGCACATGGATCCGCACGTCTCACGTCTCGTCAGCCCCGTAACAAATACTGACCCCATCTCATGTAATTTTTGACCGTGCGCTTGATTCATTTGGTGCCTTTTTATTTCTGGAAAGGCCTAATCTACTCGTAGCGGCCTGGTGAACTCTCACTTCCTCTCGCTTTAATTGAGTTCCAGCTCTGCACCAGAGTTCGTCCCATTAGCCTGTTTGTTATCCTCAATGGATGCAAGGATAGAAAAAAAAATCTGTGCTGAAGGCAATTTTTCGTGGGCAGTAATTAAGGGTCCTGGAAAGATTTTATTTCAAGGAGCCCAAGAAAGTGAGCTGGAGTGGTGAGGAGTTTAGAAATCAAGGCTAAAATGGATTCTTTTCACGCTTCTCTATTTTAGCGTTCCAACCCGGCAGACAACGCATTCACTCGGGTTTAATTTCAGGGTGGAGACTCGCGCTGGTAAATTGTGGCTGAGCACTGAGGCTAATGGGATGGGATGTTTTTAAGCTCTGACTTGATTGGGAATCAGTGGTGTGTGCTGAATTTATGAAATGATGAGGTAAAGTTGCCTCTGTGTTGGGTTTTTAGTTCTACTGTATTCAAATTCATGGTGCATTTACTGTAACTTTGACGTTTGCACAGTGTTACTGGAACACCAATTACATTATACTACCAATAAACAACCAATACTATTATACTTATTATTATTTATATTAAAATATTATTTTTTACAACAGTCACAAAATTACAAAACACTGTTTTTTCCAACCATAAATCACCAGATTCTCTGTTAATGATGGTCGCACACAGTTTAATTGAGTTTAGTGCTCACTAAAAAACAGCTCACTTGTAGATCAAGTTCATTTTGATTTGAACATGAGGTTCACTTTGTAATTAGTTTGTCCATTTCCACTAGTTTGGCTCATTCAGGCTGATTTGCAGAGCATTGTGAGCATGAGAGGTGAGCATTATCAAATCTGCAAGCGTAATGAGCCAGTCACAGCGTCATAGAGGACTTCTCTCGTGTGACTTTTCACCTGTATTTAATTCTGTATTTTTCTCGTTCACATTCACAGCACACACAGCGAAGAAGGAAAGAGCATTTTAGCTCATGTTTCTTAACCCTGTAAAGCTTGAAATAGAATAATAATCACATAAAACTTGGTAACACTTTAGTATAGGGACTAGTTCTAATTATTAATAGTTGGCGTCGCACAAATTCTGCATGACCAAATTCTACATCCCTAATGCTACCCAATACTTAATCTAAAGTACTAAATTAAGCAGTGAATTGGGAATTTATGTAGGCAAAATTCATAGTTAATTGTTTGTTATTAGCGAAAATTGGGTCTTTAAAATAGTGACCGAATTTTTAAAAAAAACATTTTTTTTTTAAAAACAATTATTTGTATAGTGCTTTTCACTGTACAAATTGATACAAATGTTTAAAAAATCCATCCAGTTAAGTAATGACATGGATGAAAAAAAAACGGTGCATTGTTGCGATTAAAAAATAAAAAAATGGTAGTTTGGTGTATGGTTGTCTCTATTAAGACCATTTTTCATAAATTTTAGGCATTCACATCACAGTAAAGCCATTTAAATGTAACACTTGAATTAGGCTTTTAAAATATAACAACTTTTAATTTAAACTGTAAATTGTATATGCATAAATTATATAATGAATATAGATTAATCTTTATTCAAGCAACAGAAGCAAACAGAGCAATGAGTAATTTCTCTTTTTCTTTTGTTCTTTGATGTACATCAGTGAAAGACTGCAGCAGGTCTTTAAAAGCAGGTGAAGGTATTTTAAAGACTGATGCACATGATGTGGATTTGACACTTATCTGATTTTTTCCACTCTTTTCTTGCATGTAAGACTTTTTAAAAACGGGCATTTTGACATAATTTTGTGTATTTTTGTTTATTAGAGCGTGAAAGTGAAAAAAAACCACCAAACACACACACCTCAATGCCGGTACGGAAGGGGGATTACTGGGATGGGCCCGTGTCGTCTGCCGTATTCACAGAAAATCTGCTAACAGAAGCGCTCCAGTAGTAAATTAAGTTATATTTTGTTCTATCGTGCTTGATAGTGTGTTCATATAGTCTACTGTAACACTAGCCAAAGGATGCCAGGAAAAAAAGGAAGCTGCATTAATTGAGTTAAATATTTGTAATGTTGTAAACGGCGGGAAATTTTTTTCAGTGTACTGGTACCTAATTAAGTTACATTTAGTGTTCCATCATGCTTGATAGCGTGTTCATATAGTCTATGCTAGGGATGGCAGGAAAATAATTAAATCACGAATGATTGGCATCGGTGGTTCATTTGACAGAAATACGGGATACTCCTGATCATGAGCAACCCCAACATCAGATGATGTTTGAGCGTGTCACTGGGTCAGTGCATTGCAAACCTCTGGTGTGAGCTGGTCCTCTCTTACGGCCAGTGGAGGAGCTGTGTGCAACGTTCTGGAAGTGTGTTATTTCCATAGTGGTGTTGGTCCGGAAACTCTCCTTAAACCTTTGCATCAGGGCCTCTACGCTCTCCTTATCGGGGTCCGGCGCTGAAACAAACACACACACACACAAACCCTTGAGACACCGGAATACACACACCTCTGCTGAAAGGCGTTAGAGGGCAGCGCATGATTTACTACATGAGCGGAAATGCTGAAGTCATGCTTATCTATTCCTGTGTAAAAAAAGATAAATGAGTATAAAGGCTGTGAGATGATATACTCAGTAAACGCTTTGTCCTTAAAAGAGAAATGAGGGCATAGGAGTTATGCACAACATCTAGAACTTCATTTATCCTGTCTTTAACACGTTCTCCTTTCCTGTCCACTGTCTTATCGCTCCACATCACCTCTTTGCTCTTATCATGAACAGACAAGCTTTGGTGAGTGCATTTTGGAAAGAAGGTAAGATAGTGTGGAAAAAGTTCTGGCCATGGGGAAGAGAGTTTCCTCTTCAGCAGTTTGCTCAAATAAAATACCTTTTGTTCTCAGGATGTGTACATCAAACGGTGAGAACAAGGAACCCCCCCAAGGACGTGTGGCCCACACTTGGAATTTGTGCTCTGCATTTAACCCATCCAAGGGCACACACACACAGGAGAATGAACAAAACAAGCACACCCACACAGGGAAACACACCACCCAGAGGCCGATGGGCAGCATTTCAGTGCTTGCTCAAGGGTCTCACCTCAGTCGTGGTATTGAAGGTGGAGAGAGTGCTGGTTATTCACTCCCCCCACCGACAATTTCTGCCGGACCTGAGACTCGAACTCGCAACCTTTGGGTTACAAGTCCAACTCTCTATCCAGTAAGCCATCCATGAGAATAAAAGTCATGGCATGCCACGATGCTCTCGAGATTGTTTCCTCATGTAGAGTCAAATCTCTGCAGAAACAGTCCTTGAAAAAAATTCCAAAAGGCCCAAAATATATTTAATGGCTATGAATTACTACCTTTTGCAGGTTGTGTGTTGACAACCTTGACTGTGCTTGTTGAACATGTAAACTAAAATATACTTTAATGTCATTTATACTGAAACTTGTATTTTATGTTTTGAAATAAGTGTGTAATTACACATTTGTAATGGTAAAGTTGCAATTTGGAACATTTAAATTACACATTGTTTTAATGTGATATTGAATAACACACTACAAATTACAAACTACAGTTCACTACAGTTAAAAAGAATCAAGTACTTTACATGTGCTTTAGTATGATAAACTTGACAAAAGATTCCTAAAACAATGACTTTAAAAAGTTTTAATTGATTTAATTGAATTATTACAAAATGCAAGTTTGCAAAAAAACTAAAGTTTTTTTTCAATGTGTAGTTAAGGTTTTTCCAATGCCACACTGACAGCGACTAATCTCTTCAATGCAAGTCTAAACGATTGGTTTTGTAAATCTGTTAGTTATGTGTGTAGATAAAACAGGGGTGTTGTAATGTGGGGTTTGGTGTTTGGGTTTTGTTTCATGTTCATGTTTTCCATGTCTTTTATTTTTGTAATTGTTTCATGCTGTCAGTGTCATGCTTCCCTTGCCTTCATGTATTCATGCCATTGGTTCCTCTGTTCATTGTGTCATGTTCTGATTGGTTGTCTTAGTCATGTGTCTTGTTTCCCATTGGTTTGTTCTTGTCATGTGACCCTCATTGTCTGATATAAGTAGCCATCATGTTCCCATAGTTCTTTGTCGTGCATTGATCTTGTAACCCGCTGTCGGTGAGTCTAGTCTGTTTTAGTCAAGTCTGTTCATGCCTCGTCAAGTCTGTTCATGTCAAGTCAAGTCTCGGATTATTGTTTGGATGTTTGGATCACCTGTAAATAAACTGCACTTGGGTTCTCACTTCAACTCGCCTTCAGTGGATTGATCGTTACAGGTGTCCACATACAGTACTCTTGGCCATATACCTATATTTTGCATTATTTCAGGGTCAGAGAACTACAGAAGTCAGACTATTATCTTGACAATTTAACTAAAACCATGTGAGGCCAAATGGTGGGTAATTCTTAAAGTGTTGTATTAGCTTGCCAAAGAAATAATAAATAAATAAATAAAACTGTCTCTAGGATACACATAGGGAACGAGATGCTGCATCGAATGCTTTGGGAATGCCTTCAGCGTCACCACGCTCTGAATCACAGGAGCCAGGAGTGGCGCAAAATGCAGGTATATAATCTGACAAGTAAACGGAGTGGACATCTCCCACCGTTCTGAAGGCCAACTTCTGCAGGAGTGAGCCTTGACCCCAGGGAGAGGGGAGATCATCCCGATCCACCACTTAGCATAAGTTTTAGCATATATTTGGTTGAAACTCCGACCACCAAGAAAGACCGACCACCAAGAGGGGTGTGGTAAGCAGCTAGGGCCGCCACAGAAACCTTCAAGGTGGAGTGGGATAACCCTGCAGAGAACTGTATCTGCAAGAACTCCAGCACTGAACCAACTGGGCAGTTAACTGGGACAAGCTGGCGGTTGCCGCGTCAAGAAGTGAAGGTTCACTTCAAGGAGTACACTTTCCTCGTGGAGGGAGATCTGGACTGGAGAATGGTCTCAGCAACCTCAGTTGAGAGACCAGAACTTATGAGCTGTGCCCCCTCAGGGGCCAAGCCCACAACTTCCATAACTCCGGGCGGGGATGAAGACCCCGCCTGAGCGAGGGAGAGACCCCCCCCCCCTGAAGGAAATCTACCAGGGAAAGCGTCCTAGAGGGAAATCAGGTCCGGGAAGCGTACTCGGCCCAGCCTGACCAGCGCTACCCTTCCGGCGCATTCTCTCTAGAACTCAAAGCCTTGGCCACAAGTCTGTTTTCGATGAGCTCCACCACCTCGGGGTGGAGCCTCCAACCCCCCGGGGCTCTGGTGAGCGAAGGCCTCAATAACTCGCTTTTGCGAGAGGAGACTTGACGACACTCTCAGAAATGGTTGAGCTCTTGGAGCGGAGGCCTCAGCATGACAACTCTCTAAACCGAGAGGAGGCCTAACTACACTCCACCATCGACATCTTGTAAGGAGGTTCCCTAGAGCCTACCATTTACAGATGCGTTTAGCGGAGCTCGGGTGGAGCGGAGCTGAGGCTCAGCATGGACAACTCTCCACCGAGAGGAGACCGGACTACACTACACACTCCGGACATCCTGTAAGGAGGTCACATAGATACCACCACTCACAGATACTGTCCTAGCGGAGCTCTGGCGAGCGGAGGCCTCAAAAACTCTCTGTAGCGAAAGGAGATCTAACAACGCTTTCAGTGACTGAAAGGTTGGCCCACACAAGGATCTGGTGTGCCAGCCTGTAAAGGGGGTGTGAACAAAGACCTCCCTGGTGGTTGATGTAAGAAACCACCCAACACACGGTGGCCTCTTAGGTCCGGGAGGACGTGTTTTAATGCTATAAACACGACCAGCATCTCCAGGCAGTAGATGTGCCACATGAGATGGCGGCCGCTCTACAGACCGAGGGCTGGTCAGCCACTCATGACCACACCCAACCAGTGAGAGAGGCATCCGTCGTTAGCATACGCGACAACAAGGAGTCCCCAACACCGGGCGCTGAGAGAAGAACCGAGGCTTTCTCCACATGTATAAGGCACGAAAGCAACGCAGTTTCTGAAACTGCTTGACAGTGAGTGACCAGCCTTCTCTCACTCTTGCGACTGCTATGAGGATCGACTCGATCCGAGCAGGAGACAAATGTGCCTGCATCACAGTCGAATCCCACACCACGGCCAGATAAGTGGTTCTCTGTAACGGAGAAAGAACACTTCTTGGCGTTCAGTCTTAACCCCATCTCTTTCATATGGGCGAGAATGACATCTCGATTTCCGAACCACCATCTGCTCTGATTGAGCCAATATCAACCAATCGTCTATATAATTCAGTATGCAGATGCCCTGGAGTCACAGTGGAGCCAGAACAGCATCCACATACTTGGGGAAAGTGTGGGGTGAGAGTGCAATAAATGGCTGCGAAAGGAAGAACTGACTGTGCGAGCGCCGCTCCCAAAAAAACAACACATAAATTGTGTGTATCTCCACCCGTAACGTAGCGTGGGCAAGGAGGAACACACAGTCTAAAATGCTGTCTGCTCTCGCCCTTATATGCTTGACTTTCGCCTTTGACATGGCTTTTTGAAATGCTTTTACTGGGACAGACAACAATACATAGAACTGACACACACAGAGCGCTTCGCTGAATGACAGAAGCTGCCGCTGTAACCACCGCATGTGCTTTTAAGCTCCCTGGTCTCTACGTCACCCCGCCCGTGACGTCTCGCCCAACCATTGGACTGATTACACAGGTGATTCAGAGCATGGTCACGCTGAAGGCATTCCCAAAGCGTTCGATTCAGCTTGAGTTTCTGAAGGGGAAATTAAATTTCCACACAGATGGAGAGCATGTGTTGGAGTTCATGCGGGTCACTGCATGATTTTAGTAAAATCAACAGTACTTCCAAACAGGGGGCCAAAACGGACAGGCGGTGTGATGCCCACAATGCTGCAATGTTTGTATTGTATTTCCAACTGCCAGGAAATCAGAGTGCCTCAGGGGACACCGCTGACCCATCTCAACATGTTCTGGCCCATTTGCACCACGGCATAATATATAAAAATAGACGTCCCCTCTTATTGTCTGCTGCAGGAGTGGGCTGAGGTGAAACAGAGAGATGGAGTGGGATGAGATGCCTCAAAAAGTCACAAACAGTTTATCTCCCAGCTTCATTATAAAGACACATCGCTACTCCCTACTGCCGGTGCTGCATCACAACTTCAATTAACTTGAGATATGAAGAGGGCCGCTCTCTCCGCGGAGGCATAATGGCTCTGGACAGGGGTGATTTCCTTACCATATCATGTGGCTTTATGTTGAAGGCCCCCTGCTGGGGAAGTTTGCAGATGGATGAGGCTGAGGTCCCTGTAGCGAGCGACTGTTTTTTTTATTTTGCTGAGTTTCACTAGTGTGTGTCATTGTCTAATTAGCAGCTGTGAGTTTAATGTAAGTGTCACACTTAGGTGTGAATACTGTTCTAAAGATCAGTGTGGAAACACCTGTTGTGAAAGCATCTCATCGCTGCACTACAGAATAAGTTGCCTGCTGTTTTTATTTTGCATGAGGCAGCCAGCAAACACTCTTAAAATTAAAGGTTCTCCATAAAGATGAAGTCACATTTATTGTTGTTCAACAACTTTTCGTAGGCAAAATCTATTAATTGCAATACGAATCCTCACAACCACGAATTAGCCATGGGGGTGAATGATATCCCCACAATAATTTGCCACAGGATCAGGTTGGTCGTGCAAATTCTCTACATTGACCAACAGAAAGCTACTTGGTTTGAAAGTGAATTCAGTTAATTAATGCAAATACAGTATCTAATCAACTAATCACATAAAAGAAACTCATTGCATTTAGACATGTAGATGTGGTCAAGACGACCTGCTGAAGTTCAAACCCAGCATCAGAATGGGGAAGAAAGGTAATTTAAGTGACTTTGATTGTGGCATGTTTGTTGGTGCCAGACGTGCTGGTCTAAGTATTTCAGAAACTGCTGATCTACTGGGATATTCATGCACAACCATCTCTAGAGTTTAGAGAACGAAAAAGTCCAGTGAGCAGTCCAATTCTTCGTGAAAATGCCTTGTTGATGCCAGAGGTCAGATGAGAATGGCCAGGGTGGTTTGAGCTGATAGAAAGGCAACAGTAACTCAAATAACCACTTATTACAACAAAGGTTCGCAAACAAGCATGAACGCACCACGAACCTTGAAGCAGATGTGCTACAGCAGCAGAAGATCACACCGGGTGAAGAACAGACACAAAGAAAATTGTGTCTGGTCTGATGAGTCTCGATTTCTGATGCAACATTCAGACATTTTATATCCAACTTTACTAGCATAAATACAGTACATTAAAGAGATATGGTGATACTGTATATACTATATAGCAATTCTCAGCTGCTTAATTATATTAAGATATAAGCATTAACACCATGGTTGTTTTGGAAAATCTCAAAAAGCTATGGAGCATCTTTGATGTTCAAGGCAGAAATGGTGTGGGATGAGTTATGTGTAGCAGTTGGATGGTTGCCATGGCATCAAGTATACTGATGGAGGAACGTGGCTAAATTATGGTCAGCATGCCTGCTAATGAAGTGATGCTAAACCGAAATCAATGGAACCCTTAACAGCCTCGGACAGCATTTAGAAATGCATCTAACAGCAGTTCTGCTGAGAACTGCATGTGTTATTTTATTTGTGCAGCACAGTGGTAGACTTTGAGTCAAATTATTTTTCTCCAGAGTGGACCCGCAACAAAGACAACTGAAGACAAAATGACTTAATTCAATTTGAATATGCTCTGTCAGTGTCAATACTGCTGAACTCTAATTTGACTAAACACTCACTGAGGCCTAACAATATTGTAAAAATGCTAATTTCTCTAAATTAATTTAGAATAATTTTTGATGTATTTGGCAATCCAAAAGAGGCTTGTACGTCTTCATTCCACTGACCAGGATAATGCAGAAAAAATAATTACAATGCAAATACAAAGTCTGCACACTAGAAGTTCCATTTTCAAAGGCTTTTGAAGTTAGTGAGATTTATGTTGATGCTTTTGGGAGGTTTCAGCCATGAATCATAAATGCACTACAATTAAGCACAACAGTCAGCCTCCAGATGTAAAAATCACATTCATTTTCTCCATAGAGAAATATATTTTAAACAAAAATATTTGGATGGAGACCAGTCATGTGATGTGCTCCGATATTATAAGAAATTATGCTTCTGTAGGACTAGAATGCTTTTGATTTTAAGAGATCCATAGAAATGCAAATTACGGTAAAATAGTTCATCAGTGACTGCCCATTCCCATGAAGCATTGCAAACGATGAGCTGTGCATCAGAACTAATGGCGTAACAACAATGTATGATATGATTTTCAAATCAGTTCAAAATATGCCATGCCATTTCCAGTGCATAATGAGATGAAGAGTTCATTCATGCAATTTTTATTTTATTTTTTCCCTTGATTATCATATGAACTAATACATGAAGAGTTCATTTGCAAAAAAAATAAAAAATCAACGGCACTTTAAAAACAAAAAAAAAAGGACTGACTGGCGTGTGTTATTCTCCACATATAGCACAATCTGAAGCCTAAACCCATATTGGCAAATAAGCCGGTACTGTCCCCTGTCAAGGCACTGCGAGTTCACGTTTTACAGCAGAAGCCGACAAGTACCCTTGTTGTTTGTGAACAGAAGCCAATAAGTCAATTTTAGCGAATCAGCACGCTGTAATCGACAAAGGCTGCTATAATCACTTCGAAAAAACATGCTAGCTGAGAGGAGTTTCGTCAAAGCCGTGATATCTTTTTCAGGGCACAAAAGGAAAATAAAAGCTGAAACTTTTTCACAGAACCTTGCAAAAGCAGCACGTTACAGTGGTGAGGGAAAAGCTGCTCCCTGTATTGTGTGTAACAACGTTTTTCAGGCATCTACATTGTTAGCTAAAGAGACTACAAATATTAAACAAGCGTTTTTTTAATTAACCGTGAAACATGAAATGTGGAGTTATCTGCTTTTGCCAAAAAAAAAGACCTGTTGGAGTTATCTTTTGCTGTAAAACAAACGTTTAATATTTTTAAAAAAAAACATACTTTCAATGAACTTTCAATGATTTTGTAAGTTACCTGTATTTGTTTGAATTATTATTACTTAATCAAAACAACTCAACTGCAGTTTGATTGATATTACTTATGCATATATATGGAGTAGAAAGGCTGAAATAATGTGATTGGAGTGAGCTGTTGGTTGGTTTCAACCATGACCTAAAATACGTACTTACTGAAGAACTGTTTGAAATTCCCATTGTGAAATTGAATGGGGAAAATACTTTCAGAACCAAGGCATTGTAAAGCTGGACAGTCATGGTTGCGCTCTAAGCAAGAGCACTGGGAGTAAAGGGTTGTAAAGATGCAGTAATGCTCAGCATTCCCTGTTGAGTCTTTGACTGTGCTCATGGCTAATCCAGCCACAGCAAACCAAACAAATCGAGGCTGGCCAGGATCCACTTAAGACCCGACCTGCCGTGACTGAGAAGTACCCGCCACAACATGGGAGGTTAACTACTCCATGCATATTTCATGTCCATGGCTCGTGTTTGTTCTGTTGGGAGTCTGAGGCTGTGTGTTGTGCTCCTCAGATGCCGATCGTTCTTTGCTGATGGTTTGCTGTGTGTCCATCTTGCCCGTGCTGTGACAGTTTATTGATTGTGAGCTTATAAATGCAATCTGTTGCCTTTCAAGGGCCATCCCATTATTTGTTTTTAAATGGGATTTGGGGGTTTAGTTGGCTATTGTTTTAAATGTCCACTTGTGAAATCATTCACGACAGCCAATATAGGACAATTTGTTCAGCCAACTCAATTCTTATTGACCACACTAAACACTGATCAATGGAACATGCACCTTTAGTTTTGGGAATGCAAACTGAACAATAACAACATGTTGAATATGACAAAATATCTGCAGCTCCTGATTATGTAACAGAGTGCATCAGCGGTGTTGGATCCCGAAATGTTTTTGTCCTTCATTTATTGTAGTTTAAAACAAAAAAATTATTTTGAGAGAGTTTCTGCCAATGGGAATGGGCAGGCTAAATAACTATTTTGCATGGTTTGTTTGCTGCGACTCTTCGATTGCTGGAATTTTCTGTACAATATCATGGGTAATGTACTTTTCACCTTGAATTCTGCTTTTGAACATGATGTTCATTAACATGAAAGGACAGGTTCAACATAAGCATACACAATCAATCAACAGCCTCAGGTCTATCTTTCAGGGTTCATCAGTTATTGTTAAAAATCAGTTTCCCAATGGAGGAAATTAATTACGTTTTTACTTCCGGATAATGACTGTTGCATGGCAATTTTGTCCCAATTCTGTGAGTAAGTTGAAGAAATGTCACACTCTTAACTGACTTACCCTTTAACATTCTGTTTTAGCCTAAACTGGGTCATCCAGCACCCCATAGTCGTCTGGAATCCTCTGTGCTATTGATCGCACATTATGACTGCACCAACCCAGACAACAGCACTGCTACTCTCTGCGTAAGGTCAACCTAATGTACTTTTTTTCTAGTAACAAGTAAAATAACACATTTCTTTAAATTTACATTGAGCAAAAAAGCAACTAAGTAATGCAATTTGTTACTTGTTCATGGAGCACCACAATATTGTAATGCATTACCTTTAAAAGTAACTTTCCCTAGCAGCGCAACTAACTATAAGTATAGCAACTACATGTCAACTAGCAGTCATTATTTTTAGAGTATTTGTAAGACTGTCTGCTTAATGTCTGCTAATAATTTATGTTGATGGTCCCCCAACATACATTCTACTGACTATAAATAACTTTGTAAGTATGTCAATTCATTCTACTAACCTTAAACATCTAATAATACTCTAATGAGAGTTAGCTGACATGTAGTTGCAAATTAATGAGAGTTAGTTGACATGCATAAACAAAGATACTTAGAGGCTGTAGAATGTCTAAAGTGAACTATTAAAAAAATGTAAACAAAATATCTGATCATCTTCCATAACACAGTCACTATTTACATCTCATACCGTCTGTAATCACTTGCATTATCAATTTCCCCTCGACATGCCCTTGACATGTCATCATCGTATGTAATTACGAAGTAGTGTTCTGAACAACTGTCCATCAATCAAAAGAGCCATACTGCTGCTGGATAAAGATGTCGAGTAAGACCATCAAATTTAGTGAATGTAAAGAAACTTTGCAAAGCCTTCATAAAGATCCCAAAAGTTTTTAATGGCATGTCTGAGTGAATGAAAGATAACTGTTTTATGAATTATTCTCAACATGCTGCTGGTTTATAAAAACATATTTTATTTTTCAATAAAGACATTCTGTCCTTGGAGGCAATGGAGGTAAGTGAATCTAATCTTACAGCGTGTTTGTAATAAATGTAAAATCCGCATTTAATTCAATCATTATTTGAGTGTTGCTAATAAAGTCAGTATATAATCGGATCAGAAATATTTGCTTGAGTTATATTTTTAAATTTTTTATTTTGTGTGTTTAATATATTTTATTATAGTTTATTGTAGTCATCTTTTGTAATACAATGAGTAATAATGCTACTTTTAAAATTGTATAACGGAAGTTAAGAAATGAAGTAAGCAAAAGCAATTACAAAGCTGTTGCAGTCTTTGTGGTTGTGTTGTTTTAATTTCTTCTCCATCAAGATCCAACTCGCACTCAAAAATATATGGCTGGTACAACGTTTGCCAGCTCGCATTTTATAACCTATGCCATGCTGTAAAGGAGAGTGAGGCTACAATGTGAAGATAGCCAGTAACAGCAGTGGGCGTTTACTTCAGTTTGTGCAAGAGATAGTGTCCCTTAAAATTTAGTGTTTTTTCATATAGAATGAAAATGAGGATGGGAAATTATCATGTTTACAAATATTGGACCTTTTGGTGCAATAAACTAACCTTGAGAAGCATAAATCTAGAACTGTATTCCACGACTCCTTTAATGAAAGATTCTCAGTTGTTTAGCTTTGACGATTCTACTCTGTAATAATTTACAACATTGACAGGTGTATGATGGCTACAGTTTTATTCATGTAGTATATTCCAGCCTTTACTTTGCTAAACACCTCAATGACTCTTATGCTTTTCCTGTAGCCACTTAAATAAACAAATCAATAAAATGAGCGGTAAAATACATGGAAGTCTGCAAAAAGACTGAGTTAGATTAACAGCAAGAGCAGCAAACCCCTGACTCCTTTATCTTCATAATTGCTGCTATGGGGAAATGAGGGAAGACGTATGCACGGGTTTGAAAGAAAGATCTCTCAAGAAGATGAACAACTTAATATCAGAAGTACGAGCATGCCTGCTTTTTTATATAAGGCAAGACGCATCTTTCATCTGCTCTGCTTAGCCTGAAACACCAAGCAACAGGAGTTCAAGACCACATGGAATAAAGACTAGAGAAAACTACAGGAAGTCAAGCAGCAGGAACCCGAACACCTCCACAAAACTCCATAATACAGAAATTCACGGAACACAGGAACACAGACTTCAAAGAAAACACTTCTGCTCACCAAAGCTGCATTTAAAAATAACCATATTGTGAAATATTATTACAATTGAATAGAATAGCTTTATTTTGGATATGTAAGGGTGTAATGTAATTAATGTTATTACTCCAGTCTTCAGTATGACATGTTTCTTTAAAAATCATTATAATTGTTTTACTACATTTGATTATATTATATTTTATTTATTTATTCTTTTTTTTTCCTCCTTCGGGACTGTTTGATGAATAGAAATTTTAAAAGATCAACATTTATTTGAAATGTATTTATAACATTATACATGTCTTTACTGTCAGTTATGATCAATTGAATGTATCTTTTCTGAATTAATTCATTATTAATGAATTCATTGAAAAAAATATCCAACTTATCTATCATTAATTGTTTGATTATAGAAAATATTTTTTAAATATTAAATCTAATTAATGTTGTACACATTAATACTTGTGGAAAACGTGATACATGTTTCCCTTTCAAGGGACACTTCGAACTGAGTCCTCTAGGGGCGCTATGGGAACGCCTCGTCGTTGAACGGGTATGAAGTAATTACATGAAAACAACCCAACAACAAACAACGTGGCCGGCGACAGCCCATGACATCAATACCGGTGGCGAATCATTAGTATAATAGGCGCGCGAGAACATCGTTGAGAAACATTCATTCTCTATCGTCTTCACGGACTGGTTGGTTTGAAGCGTGCATTGAAGACGGTAAGGAGCGATCTCTATCCATCTTATGGCGAGCACTAGCAGAACGTTAGAGGGTGTGTGCTCTGTGTTGTCGTTGTTTAAATTGATGACCAGAGATTATCATTTATTTGTTTGGCCGAAAGAACACGTATGCGAGTCTCTGAGGGGGAAATCGCTGTGCATCGAGTGTTTTTCCAAGGAAAAAATCAGCTATAGTTGTCTCTTTTTTCGAGGAAAAAGGGGCAGCCATCTGCTTCCCACGATCCAGGACCCACCACTGCTGAGGCACGGAGGAGAATGAGCTCATGGGGATCGCAGGTGGAGCTGGCTGATGAGTTTGAAGAGGGGTTTTCCCTTTTGCGATCGTAGGCTGTGGACGAGAGTGAGCCGCTGGAAGATGATGTTGAACGCGATACCCATACTAACAGTGTCTCTGACCAGGGGCTAGTGCTGCGCGGGTAGCCCAGGAAAAAGAAGAAATGTCTGAGGGAGGGCAGAGAAGCTTAGGCGGAGCTTCCCAATACTCCTGCCGCGTATGATGAGCTTTGAAAGGTAAGGATCGCGCACGGCGAGGGCTTTAGTTGTTACACATGAAGAGGCGAAAAGAAAGAAAGTGACGTGGCGAGGTTATCGCGATGAACGTATTTTTTCTGGCCATAACCCTCCCGTTCCGGTGAGCCTTCCTTTCTTCTTGTTTTCCATACAGAATTTGAGAAGGAATGGAAGAGGCCATTTTCCTCACGCATCCATTGATTCCAGCATACGAGTTATGCCAACATCGAGGAGATGCACGAAAGCGGCTATGAGAAGATGCCCCCAGTAGAAGAGGCGCTGGCCAGCTATCTCTCTATGGGTGAGACATCCTCTCTTAAGACTCCTCCTTGACATCTCGCTCGGATGTCAGGGCATACGCAGCAGCAGGTCAGGCTGTGGCTTCGTTGCACACGATGGTGGTGCTCCAGGCATATAAGGCTGACCTGCTGAAAGACCTGGATAAAGGCGAGGGCCTCTCTCCCTATGAGGTAGCTGAGTTGCGTCGCACCACAGATCTCGCTCTCTGTGCTACTAAGCAGGCCGCCTCTGCTAGTGGCAGGTCATATGGTAGTTATGGAGGGACATCTGTGGGTGAACCTAGCAGATATCGGCAAAAACAGAGGGGCTTTCTTCTCGATGCGCCGGTTTCGACTTACGTATTTTTTGGTATCTCCTTTTAGGTGGTGGTCGAGAAGTTCAGGGAGGCGAAGGCGCGCTCAGATCCTTCATTCCACGAAGGTCCAGGTCTTAGCCCGAACAACATAGGGGTCATGGTCCGTCTCGGTTTGAGGATCAGAGACAAGCACAGAAGACTAATGTTGCGGCTCGCGCTCCTCCCCCGCCCACGGGTAGGGGTAGTGTTTCTCTGGCATGTTAGGGGTTTATTTATAGTTTTATTTTTTTTAGTATTTTTTTAGGTTAGGTAGGTTTTTTTTTTTTTTTTTTTTTTTTTTTTTTTTTTTTTTTTGTTTTTTTTTTTTTTTTTATAATTTATTTTTTTTTTTTTTTATTTATTAAGGGGGGTAGAGTGTTTTGATAGTTGAGTATTTTTTTTTTTGCTTTATTTTTTATTTTGTTTTTAGGGATTTTATATATTATTTTTATTTAGAGTAGTTTAGTTTTTATAGTGGAGGTTTTTTAGGTAGATTTATTTGTTCTTTAGTTTGTTTTAGTTTTATTTGTAATTTTTGATTTTAGTTTTTAGTTTAGGAGTTTTAAGGAGGATTAGTTAGGTTAGTTTTTATTTTTATTTTTTTTTCTATATCGTTTTTTGTTTTTTTAGTTTACTTTTTTTTAGTTTTTTTTTCTTTTTTATTTTATTAGTTTTGAGGCGGATTTTTTTTTTTTTTTTTTTTTGTTTTTTTTTTTTTTTTTTTTTTTTTTAAAATTTTTTTATTTTTTTATTTTTTCTTTTTTAGTTAGTTTTTAGTAGGTTTAGGTTTTTTTTATAGTTTTTTAGTTTAGTTTTAGTTTTTTGGAGAGGAGTAGGAGTATTTTTTTTTAGTTATTTTTTTTTTTTTATTTTTATTTAGGGTTTTTAGGTTTATAGTAGGAGTAAAGGGTTATTTTTATTTTTTTTTGATTATTTTTAGTGTTTTATTATTTTTAGTTAGATTTTATAGTTTTTATCTTAGGCGGTTTATTTTTTTATTTTATTTTTTTTTTTTTTTATTTATTTTTTTGTTTTTTTATATTATTTTTTTATGTTGTTATTTTATTTTTTTTTGTTAGGATTTGTTCTGTATTTTTTTTAGGTATTTACTATTTTTTAGGTTTGGTTTTAGGTTTTTCTTGTTTTTTTTTTTATGGAGGAATTTATTAGGTTACTTATTTAGGTTTTTTTTTTTTAGGATTAGGTTTATTTTAGTTTAGGAGGGAGTTTTTTTATTTTATTTTTTATTTTTTTTTTTATAGGTTTTTTTTTTTATTTTTTGTTATTTTTTTTATTTATTTTTTTGTTTGTTTATTTATTTGTTTGTTTATTTATTTAATTTTAGTCATTAGGAGATTCTTTTAGTAGTTAGGTTTTTTTAGGTTAGGATTTGTTTTTTAGTTTTTTTTTTTTAGTTATTTTAGTTTAGTTTTTTTATTTTTTAGTTAGTTTTGGTTTTTTTTAGGAGTTTAGTTTTTAGGTTAGTTTTTTTTTAGGTTTTTATTTGTTTTTTTTTTTATTTAGGTTATTTTAGGTTATTTTTTTTAGGTTTTCATTTTTTTTTTGTTTTTTAGGAGGATTATTTTATTTATTTTTTTATTTTTTTTTTTTTTAGTTGTTTTTCTAGTTTGGAGTTAGTTAGGATTTTTTTTTAATTTTTTGTTTGAATTTTTTATTAAGGTATTTGTTTTTTTATTTTTTACGGTTTGATATTGTTTTTTTTTTTTTTTTTTTTTTTTTTTTTTTGGAAGGTTTTTTAAGTTTTTTGGTTTTTATTTTTTTAGTAGTGTATAGTATAGGTTTTTTTTTTTTTTATTTTATTTTTTTTATTTAGTTTTTTGTATTTTTATTTTAGTTTTTAATATTTATTTACTTTTTTAGGAGTTTTTTTTTTTAGAGCTTTTTTTTATTATTTTGATTTTTTTAGTTTTTAGTAGGAGTGTTTTTTTTAGTTTTTTTTATATTAGGTTTTTTTCTTTTTTAAGGATGGTTAGGTTAGGAGGTTTTTTTATTCTTAGGTAGTTTTTGATTTTTAGTTTGATTTTTTTTAGTGTAGGAGGCTATTTTTAGGAGTAGGTTTTTTTTTTTTTATTTTAGGGTTTTTTTTTTTTTTTTTTATTTTACTTTTATATTATAGGTTTTTTTTTTTATTTTTTTGATTTTCTTTTATAGGAGGATGTATTTTAGTTTTAAGGTTTTTTTTTTTTTTTAGGTTTTTGTTTAGTAGGTATATTTATTAGGTTTTTTTTTTTAGTTTTTTTTTATTTTTTTTTTTATTTTTATTTTTTTTTTTTTAGAGGATTATTTTTTAGTAGTTGTTCGGGAGTTGGTTTTTTTTTTTTTTTTATTTTTTATTATTTTTTTTTTTTTTTTGTATTAGGCTTTTAGGAGTAATTTCTAGTTTTTTTTTTTTTATTAGTTTTTTTTTTTAGGTTATTTTAGGTTTTATATTTTTAGGAGTTTTATTTTTTAGTTGTTTTTTATAATTTTTGTCTTTTAGGTTTTTTTTATATTAGGAGGTATTTTTTTTTTTTTTTTTTTTTTTTTTTTTTTTTTTTTTTTTTTCTTTTTTTTTATTTATTTTAGGTATATTAATTGAGTTTAGGTTTTTAGTTTTTTTTTTTTAGTTTTTTTTTTTTTTTTTTTTTTTTTTTTTTTTTTTTTTTTTTTTTTTTTTTTTTTTTTTTTTTTTTTTTTATAGTTTTTTTTTTTTTTTTTGATATATTGTTAGTTTTAGGTTAGGTGGTAGTTATTTTTTTTTTTTTTTTATATTTTTTATTTTATTTTTTTTTTTTTTTTTTTTAGGTTTTATTAGTCATTTAGGAGTTTTTTTTTTTTTTTTTTTTTTTTTTTTTTTTTTTTTGTTTTTATTTATTTTTTTATTTTAAGTTTTTATTTTTTTTTCTTTTTTTTTTTGTTTTTTTTTTTATGTTTTTTTTTTATTTTTTTTTTTATTTTTTTTTTTTTATTTTGTTTTTTTATTTTTTTTTTTTATTTTTAATTTTTTTTTTTAGTAGTTGTTGTAGATATATAGGATTAGGTTTTTTTTTTTTTGTTAGGTGAGGTTTAGGTTTTTAGGAGGTTTTTTTGTTTATTTTAGTTTATTTTTTTTTTTAGGTCTATATTTTATTATTATTAGTTAGGATTTTTATTGATTTTTAGATTTTTTTATTTTTTTTAGACCTTAGTTTTTTTTTATTATTTTTATAGTTTTCAGTTTTATTATTTTGTTTTAGGTTTATTTATTTTTAGTTTTTTTCTTTTAGGTATAGTTTTTTTTTAGTTTTATTTTAGTTTTTTAGTAGGAGGAAAGTTTTTTTTTTATTTTTTTTTTTAGGAGTTTATTTTTTTTTATAGGAGTCTAAGTTATTTTTTGATTAGGTAGGTTTA
Source organism: Sinocyclocheilus anophthalmus (assembly GCA_018155175.1). Classification (NCBI taxonomy): domain Eukaryota; kingdom Metazoa; phylum Chordata; class Actinopteri; order Cypriniformes; family Cyprinidae; genus Sinocyclocheilus; species Sinocyclocheilus anophthalmus. Next base: position 515,398 of record JADLZN010002944.1, read on the forward strand.
TTTATTTTATATTTAGGTTATCGTTTGTTTTATATTATTAGTTATGAGTTTAGTTTATAGTTTTTTTTAGATTTATAGGATTTTAGGTTTTTTTTAGGTAGTATTTTTAGGATTGATTAGGTTTTTATTAGTATTTTTTTCTTTTTAGGAGTTAGTTTATTATTGTATTTAGGTTAGGTTTATAGGTTATTTAGTTTTTTATAGGATGGATTAGTTTTTTTAGTTTAGGATTTTTTAGTTTTATTTTTTTTTTTTTAGGAGTAGGCGTTTTTTTTTTTTTTTTAGGAAGGCTTTATTATGTTTTATTATTTTTTTTTTTTAATTAGTAGTAGGAGTTTAGGGATTAGTTTATTTTATTTATATTTTTTTTTTTTATAGTTTAGAGTAGTTTGGGTTTTTTTTTTAGTGTTAGGTTTAGAGGATTTTTTGTTTTTTTTTTAGTTTTATAGTTAGGTTAGGTGTTTAGGTTTTTTTTTTTTTTTTTTTTTTTAGGTTTTTTATTTTTTATTTTAGGAGTTTTTTTTAGTAGTTTAGGTTTTTTTATTTTTTATTAGTTTATTTTATTTTAGGATTTTTTAGGTTTTTAATTTTTTTTTTTTTTTTTTTTAGGTTTTTTTTTTATTTTAGGATTTTTTATATGTGTTTTTATTATAGTATTTATTAGGTTTTTAGGTCCTTCGTTCGGAGTTTTAGGTAGTTTTTTTTAGGTTAGTTTTTATTTATATTAGGAGTAGGTTATTTTTTTTAGGTTCTTGTTTTTTAGGTTTATAGTAGGTTTATTTGTTAGTATATTTTTAGGTTTATGGAGTTTTTTTGTTTTTATTTTTTTATTTTTTTTTTTTTTCTAGGAGTATTTTAGGTTTTTTAGTTTTAGGGGAATTTTTAGGGCGGTTTATTTCTTTTTAGGATGTTGTTTTATTTTTTTATTATTTTTTTTTTTTTATTAGTTGTTATATTTTTTTTATTTATTTTTTTTTTATTTATTTTTGTTTTTTTTTTTTTTTTTTTTTTCTTATTTGTTTTTTAGTATTTTATTTTTCTTTTTTTTTTTTTTTATTGTTTTTTTATTTTTTTTTTTTATTTTTTTTCATTTTTTTTTTCGGTTTTTTATATATTTTCATAGTAGGTTTCTATTTAGGTTAGGTTATTTTTTTTAGGAGTTTTTTTTATTTTATAGGGGTTTGTAGATTAAAGTATTATTTTTATTAGATTTAGTATTTTAGTATTTCTTTTAGTTGTTTTAGTTTTTTTTTTATTATATTACTATTTATTTAAGGATTTATAGGTAAGGATTTTTTTTTATTTAGGTTATATTTTTTAGTTTGTTTTTTTTTTTTTTTAGTTTTAGTTTCTTTTTTATTTTTTAGGTTTTTTTTTATTATGTGTTTCTTTTATTTTTTTATGTTGTTTTTTTTTAGTATTTATTAAGTTTTGTTTTTATAGGTTTTTTTATAGTTATTTTTTTTGATTGTTTTTTATTTTTTTTTTTAGGAGAAGGAGGTTTTTTAGGTTATTTGAGAGGTTTTTTTTTAGTTTTTTTTTTTTTTTTTATTAGTTTTTTTTTTTTTTTTAAAAAATAATATATAGGTTTTTATATTATTTTTGAGGTATTTTTTTGGTTTTATTATTTATTTATTTTTATTTTTAGTAGTTTTTTTTTTTTTTTTTTTTTTTTTTTTTAGGTTTGTTTAGTTTTTTTTTTTTTTTAGTTTTTTTTTTTTTTTTTTTAATCTTTATTTTTTATTATGTTCTTATTTTTTTAGAGGATTTTTTTAGGATTAGTTATTTTTTTTATTTAGGAGTTTTTATAGTTTTATTTTGGAGGAATCGAGGTCAAGGGAGGAGAGGCAAGACCTAGGGATGTGATCCAGACAAGGCGTCAGCGCTTTCGGATCAGAGTAATACTTGGGTATCCACTCTTTTTCTCAGGGGGTGTAACATCTACCCTTTCTTCCCCTTCCTAATTCCCCTATAAACACCAGCACTCCACCTGACCGAGGTTATGTAGGAATTTCCTGCATTACAGTCTCCTAAGCTGGACCTATGATGTTTTGGTTGGTCCTATGGCTTCATAGTGACCATCTTACAGATGGTCCGGTCTAGAGGCTTCTCCGGAATCGCCTCTGGAACGGGGGTTCGGCGCTGGGGAAACATGGTGGGGGAGTATGATCCATTATCTAAATATTATATATTAATATAGATATGGTATATGGTAAGTGCACCACAACTAAGCTCTGTTGCACATCGAAAATCACATAGTGGTAGTGGGCACGTTGAAAACTTGTGCACTTTACCTAAAATACACAGTATAAGTGGTAAGTGTTGCAAGCTAGAATTTTGGACTTCTAAAAGCCTGTATGGTAAGGGTTACGCGTTGTTGGTTAGACCCCGGTAACTTAGATCAAATAAACCAGTGTGTCTCTAATTGACACACTTGGAAGTATCGCTCCACTCACCATTGAGGGTTACTATGAGCATGCTGCTTCCTATTGAGTGCCTGGGTTCGCTCCGTGGGCTGCTCTCGTGGTAAAATTAGCAGTGCTCCCCTTTACCAAAGAGTTGCCTATGAGCGCACTATTCTTTCTTAATTCGGAGTTCTCCTCTCACGTGAGAATTAAGTTCTCTGTTTTTCTCAGAGCACCTGAAACCAGCAGCATCAGGAGATTTAGGCCCTTCCTCTGCCTCCCTGATACACTGAGTGTTTGGCTAGCTTGCAGTACGCTTACCCTCTGATTTCTAACGATCATGCTGTGCGAGCCCCCTCTCTCGTTGAGAGCTGGGTCTATGCTCCCTCAGCTAAGTAAATTATTGCTAGCTGTTCCAGCATTGGAACATGCGGTAGGTCGAGCTCCCCTCTTATTTGAGAGCTGGGTGTTGATAAAGTCACGGACAGCCGTCTGACGTCCCAGGGGCAACTCACCATGAAAATGGTAAAGTTGGTACTTAGTGCTCGCCATGGTTCTGGCCCGCATTCCCCTCAGCATGGCGGCGTGGGTATCCGTTCCCCATAGCGACCCCTAGAGGACGCAGTTCAAAGTTCCGTTGAAAGGGAACGTCTCAGGTTACTTATGTAACCATGCTTCGAACGCAAGCTTCAGATGGAGAAGTGAATGACATGTTCTCCCGGTGCCTATTTATACTAATAGTCGCACCGGTAGTGACGTCATGGGCTGTCGCCGGCCAACATGTTGTTGGTGTTTTTTCAATGTATGCTTCAGACACGGGTCACGACGAGGCGTTCCCCATAGCGACCCCTAGATGACGCAATGTCTCACTGTCACCAAACCTTTGATTTGTTTTTTAAATCAATTTATTTGCAGTGTGACTCATCTGTGTTTCTGTCAAATCGACCATTATTTCAGTCAATAGTGGTTTTATACACCAAGATTTTGTTTGTTTTGGTCCCCTGCCATGCTGCCGAAGATTACATTTTTAAAAGCAATTATTTGAAGACTGTCCAGGAAGCGTGGAGTAATGTGAAAATTTCGACCTGTCACCTTTGCTACAAAATCATTTCTGTCATAAGCACCTGTCAGTTACTTCTGCGATCACAGATTAAAACGGTGATCTGCACGACCATAACCAAAGCTCAGTTTAAAGGCGAATCCATTCGCTCCTCTGAAGCCCTGCGCCCTTTGTTTCCCCTTCGCTCTCATCTTATCTCCTTGCCTCCCTTATCAGCCGTGACAGTGGGTTAACAGTGTCTTAAGGAATTTGACACAGCCAATAGCAGTCTGGGCAGGTCTAGAGCTTGATCTCAGTGGAGCGTTGCCAGCAAACCCTTCAGATAATCCACCAAACCCACATGGACATGGACAGGCCTGGGCTGTTTGTTGGAGCTTAAGCGTTGTGTACACTGCTGTGTCTATTACATGGCGATGGGTCCCGTGTGACACAGGAAAACGAAATAGAAGAATGCCAATTACCCGCTCGACTACTCTCTGAGCACTAAGACATAAGAAGCAACGGATGGCCATAACTCAGAAAGAAACACTATCAGGGTCAAAGTCAGTTACAGTCTGGAGAATCACTCGTCCAGCTGCCTTTGCATCCGGCAGCCACTCAAAAGAGCATGAGAGCCATAATAAAGAGGCGATCGGATTGACAGTAAGAGACGCACATGCTATAAACGCCTCTCCTGAGAGCTCATCGGCGGACATGACAGACGTGGAGGTTAGAAGCAGATCTCTGAACGTCTCTGCTCCCGTAATCTGACAGAGAAACGGCTGGCGTGACAGTCACTCAGACAAACTGCTGTGGTCAGGAGTGTTATTATGAAGGGTCATGTTTGCTGGAGAAACATCAGGGTGGAATGAGGCTTAGGCAGCACAATGCAGTTTGAAATCAAATTAGATATGTCATCAGTGTGCATGGTGATGGATATGTCTTCATGTAAATGTCTTCATGTAAAAGTCTTTGATTTACTCTATTTTTTCATCAATTGCTTGTGTGTTGAGAAGCAGAAGTGCATTATTATTAGTAGCAGTAGTAGGAAAGGAACATTATCTAGAAAATAACAACACATTCTTTTAGTCTTCTGAAGGTTAATGGAATGACAGAAGGACAATAAACATTACGGGATCCAGGCTTTAATGTGTAAAGTAAAAAACAACGATAATGTGGATGAAACAACGACTACAGCCCTTGGAGAGATGAATGTCCACCAGGAAGCCATTTCAATTGCTTTCTTTGTGTTGAGTGTCTCCGCAGGGAGGCCAGACTCTCCCAAATCCCCGCCACCCTGTTCTCCTCTCTCTCTCTCTCTCTGTTTACATCCACCTATCCTCCTTTCTCCACTGTCGGCCCACTCTGAAGTAAGAACAGAGGACGAGATACTGAAAAACAAGTCTGATGCTCAACAGTGTGTATTCCCCGGGTGATTTATTCAATTTGAGAAAAATCTCAGAGAAGCAGTGAGAGCCGGTTCTTGGGGAAAGCGTCCAGTGACAGCACTTCTTCTCAGTGTGACAACAGAACAAGCGAGAGGCACAAACGACTGGTCAATTGATCACCAAGGGAGAACAAAAAATTAAAATACACTCATAACATGACATAGCTGTGACTTTACCCAATTTATTGTTCTTGGTCAAACATGGATGGCCTTTTAATCTCTTATTATGCTATATTATCATGAAATATTGTGTGTATATATATATATATATATACTGTATATATAGTAATGCATTTGATTCCAGAGCAGAAAATATCAAAGAATTGCATCTGTTTGAACTGTTCAATGATGAGTGATGAATAGACTATACTGTGCATGGCTGTACTGAATGATGCTGTATGTGAGACAATCTAAGAGCTACTCATCAATTTAAGAGCAGTATGGGTGACAACTTCATCAGTTTGTTGTGACAACTGAAAAACATGCAACTTGCAACTGTGCATTCAGTACTTGCATTGCCCTCATCAAATATAGGAAATTGGGTGAAACAAGTCGCTTTCTATTGGATCCTTGAATAATGGTAATAATGAACTGAACTCAAAGTTAATGCATGATCATTATTCAGAGCCCAATTACAGGCTCACAGGTTTAACACAAAACAGGGAAACTGAGACTTTTTCCTGATGAAACACTTTCTCTTTCATTAGTGGGACCATCATCTCATAGACATTATTGTATTTACCGTGTTAATGATTTTTCACTTTGTGACTGCTTTTGTAAATACAAATTTTCAGGTTTACTTTGAACTTTGAAACTTTGAAACAACTTTGAAACAAGATTCAAATATCCTCCCGTTACTATTCTTCCAGCTTTAGTAATAATCGACTCAATCGCCTTCATTGTTAATTAAGAACCCTGCTCAGGTTAGTTGTATATAATGATAAATGATACTGTGTGGAGCAATATTTGTGTGAAGGTCGTAATTACACATTTTGCAACCCCAAACATTTTGAATGTAACAGAGTTGGCACAAAACATGCTTATGCATAACATACCGTGGGTTATCATTTGATTCCCAATAAAAATATGTGCTTTATTTATTGATTAAAAAAAAATAATCAGTTAGCGTTTTCAACACTAATAATAATAATCAGAAATGTTTCTTGAGCAGCAAACCAGCATATTAGAATGATTTCTAAAGGATCATGTGACACTGAAGACTGGAGTAAATGATGTTAAAAACGTAGCTTTGATCACAGTAATGAATTACATTTTACTGTATATTCACAGCAATTTTGAATAGCAATACTATTTTGCAATATTACTGTATTTTTGATCATGGAAGTGTAAATCAAGCACATAAAGTCCAAATGTGACAGACTTATCTGACTTACTAATAATGTAGCCCTATGGGGTTTGGTTGCACATTAAATAACTTGCAATATTTTGTGTGAATTTATCCACATATTTATGATCCAAGTAATCGTTTATGAATCAGCCATTAAAAACTCATATTTGCTGAATATCTGAATATGGGCCTGGTGTTTTGCACCTGAAGTGGGAAAAAATATGGTTTCTTGAAAGCGATGACCTGGCACAGTTAACTGACCTACAAACAACTGTTTTCAAAACAAGGCAATCCATTCTGCCGTCACGTCTATGTGAATGTTTTGGTGGAGTTGTGTTTGCTCTCTGTCTCTTTTCTCCCAGGTTCACCCCGTCCTGATTGGAATGGGAGTTTGATTTTTGGTCTTGCCTTGCTTCATTATTATTAAACAAAATATTTCATAAAATAAAGAAAATTTGAGAGAAACCCAATCAAATATGTTTATTTATGATCATCCTGCTCTACTGGCCTGCATTTATACTGTTAAGTGTGGATCAAGCCCAAATTTCCACATTGCTAAGAACCTTGAAAACAAACACTGGCAAAAAGGTGATGTTTGTTAAATGTATTTGTGTGTAATAGGTTGCGGTCATGAATGGCTGAACGCTACATTTTATAGCAGCACTCTGTCCCACTTTCCTTTCTTGTGCTTGACAGTGAAGGTCCTTCAACATGGATACTAAGGACACAGAGAACAATACTTATGCTAATGATGTACAGTAAAATAATGGTAATTTATGGATTGACTTTACTAGGTCCGACCCAGACTGTAATGATACCGTTAAAGGGACACTTCATGAAAAATTATCATGGCTGATGTTGTGCATCTAAAAATGTAAATATGTACAAAAACATTTCACCCCAAAATCAAAAGAAAAAAAAAATGTTTTGCATGCCTTATTGTTTATTTATTTATTTTAAACAAAAAAACATATTATACAGTAATGTGTGGCAAATTAAATTCTCATTAGATTCTCATTACTGTAATAGTTTATTTATTTATTTACACAGTATGAGATAATACACAGAGATAAAACCAGAGTCGAAGCCGATCTCCTCCCTTTTCAATTCAGTTGTCATAGGGTAAATATACTTTAAAAGTTTGAAGGATATTTTGTCAAATTTGTGACTGATTGTCTCCAGTATCATGCCAACAAAACCCCGGGCAGTGTTTCCTCCAGGGCTGCAGCAGATACTGGCCTGCTGCCTCCTGCTTTGTCACAATCAACATCCATCAATGCTGTGCCAAGTCAATCCATAAACGCTTCGCAGAGCGGCTGTCAATGAGAACACAGATAAACTCTAATCAGGAAACACTTTCGGCCTCCTTCGTGTCAGTAAATATAGCAACATCACAATCAGACAGGAAGATTCAAAAATATGCTCATCTTTATTACAAAAGTGCAAATTGTAGGCGAAAAGAAACTATATAAGTAATACATTTTAAAAGTTAAATATGATCCGATCTATTGTAATACAATGTATATTGTTAACTGAAAATATTAGATCAATATTAGATATAAATATTATGGAGAAAAATGAAAATTGAAATGATGCTTTGGCAACTAAATGAAATAAGTTAAAAAAATAAATAATTAAAATAAAACTGAAAGAAAGAAAGATAAACAAAAATAAATAACATTCATGCCACTCTTTTCTCTCTTTTAGTCTCTTTATAATCTCCAAACAGATAGAAGATGTGCTTGAGACATGAATAAGCATCCCCACAAAGAACTCAAAGGGAAAAACAACTGGAAATACTGTAGCTTTTGTTTTGTCTTTGAACCTTTCACCTCTAGAAACGTTCATTTCTCCAGAGTTGTTGTTCTTTTTATATGAATAAATGGCTTGACCTTTGCTTTCATGAATCATTTTAAAATTACTATGATTGTGTTGTTTAAGATTTGTACAGTTTTTCAAGACTAAAGCACTTTTCCTGCTCTATTTTAGGTCATATTTATGCTAAAATATTATCCAATTTATGTTACTTTAAATTAAAAGATGAAAAGACATTCCACACATCACGAAACATTTCACAGTTACTTTACAGCAACAGTTACATTATAAGACCAGAATACACAATGTGATTACAACTCAGATTTACATTAACACATACAGAATGCTAATACTTGCTTATGAATAATTTTCCTTTCTATTTTATAATACAACACACACACACACACACACGTCTGGTCAGCTATCCTTGTAGGGACTCTCCATAAGCGTAATGGTTTTTATATGTACAAACCGTATTTTCTATCGCCCTACACCTAAACCTACCCCTTACAGGAAAATCATTATGTATGATTTATAAGCTTTTGTACCCATGGGGACCTCAATTTAGGTCTCCACCATGACACGAGTCCCCAGGAGTCTGTGTGTATTCAGGTTTAAGTCCCCACCAGGATATATAAACCTGTACACACACACACACACACACACAATTATTTTTAATCCTCTTCTGTTCACCAAGGCTGCATTTATTTGATCAAAATTCTGTAAAAAACAGTGAAATTGTGAAATTACAATTTAAATTAACTGTTTTCTAAGTGAATATATGTTAAAATGTAATGTATTTCTGTGATCAAAGTTGAATTTTCAGCATCATTACTCCAGTCTTCAGTGTCACATAATCCTTCATAAATTATAATCTGCTGATTTGTTGCTCAATAAACATTTTTGATTATTATCAATGTTGATAACAGATGTGCTGCTTAATATTTTTGTGGAATCTGGTATATATTTTATTTTTCAGGATTCTTTGATGAATTAATAGGTTTCATGTGACAACACACAGTCGTGCGGCCGCCATTTGTAGGACCAAATTGCAATTCCGTCAGTCTGCTGTGCTGTGTTCTGGCTGTGATAACAGCAAATCACAATGGATTATTTACCAAGAGATGTGGATGTATGGGATTCTTTTGATTAAATATTTCTCGTAAGCATAGATGCGTTTTTACATTTTAATATTTTAGTTAGCAAGTTCATAATGAAACTTGCAAAATGTTAAATTCGCGTGCGAGACTACTGATTTGCTAGAAAACTTTCGTTATGCTCCACCTAAAGCTAATAAATCAATGAGATGTTTTTGATCTTTGATCTAAGTACAGTTATGTGAGTCTAGAATGTTTACGCTGCACTAAACTTTGACGAACAACACTCCGATCCGCAAACAAACAGATGATGAAGAAGAGGAGGATGATGACGGTCCAGCGCATACAAGGAGAAAGGTTTGTAATTTTAGTTTCCACATTCTTCTTTTTATGAATGGAACTGAATGTAATTACTTCAAGGATGTTAGAGTGAAGAGGATTTGTTTGTACTATTAGTATTATAATCCTATAGAAGAACGTTCTTTTCAAATAATCTCAGTGAACTAAATATATAAGCTAGTTGCAGTGATTTTTACGATGACAATGTACTGCAGTCAAATTTATATGCATCAATATGTCTGAGATCATTTGCAGTAGCTGTGTCCTGCTTTTACAGTTGCTATGCAAGCAGACTTATATGTACAGGTGCTCACCACTACCGAAACACATGTAACTGACAACAACAAAACACAGAATCACAGTTGTGTTGCTACTTTAGTTGCTTCTTCACTTACACTCTTAAAAATAAAGGTTCTTCAAAAGGTTCTTCAAGCGATGCCATAGAAGAACCATTTTTGGTTCCACAAAGAACCATTCAGTCAAAGGTTCTTTAAAGAACCCTCTCTTTCTTACCTTTTTATAATCTGAAGAACCTTCTTTCGCCACAAAGAACCTGTTGTGAAACAGAAAGGTTCTTCAGATGTTAAAGGTTCTTTATGAAACCATTTAGACAAAAAGGTTCTTCTATGGCATCGTGAAGCACCTTTATTTTTAAGAGTGTAGCATGTAGAGACATACAGGAATAACTGAATAGTCCTTTTAAATGTGCCACACATTTCTTTTAACCTATGTTTTGTAGTAACCAAGAGAAGTGTCATCGCAGAAGAAATGGCAGAAGTTCCTCAGATACCTGTGAACACCGAGCAGTGCTTGGAGTCAGACAGTGGACATCATCTTTATTCTACGTCTCTGAATGGACTAGCAAGGAGCAGTTAGAGTCGATGAGAAAGTAAGTTCAAGTACATGTCTGCACTGACCATGATTATACCATGTAATATAATGTTTTCTGCAACAACTGGGGGAAATCTTAACTGAAGAGACAAACTGACCAGCAGGAAGCTATGGATCTATTGAATGTGTATTTTTTCAAGCATTTTATTGTGGCATTCACTGTTAATTTTCTGCACAGTAATTACTAGTGAAAAGTGTTTCTACTAATTTACTTAAAATTACACTCTTAAAAATAAAGGTGCTTCACGATGCCATAGAAGAACATTTTTGTCTAAATGGCTCCATAAAGAACCTTTAACATCTGAAGAACCTTTCTGTTTCACAAAAGTTTATTTGTGGCGAAAGATTATAAAAAGGTAAGAAAGAGATGGTTCTTTAAAGAACCTTTGACTGAATGGTTCTTTGTGGAACCAAAAAAGGTTCTTCTACGGCATCGCTTGAAGAACCATTTTGAGCCCCATTTTTGAAGAGCGGATAGTTACCCAGAATTCTGTCATCATTTACATTATTACATCAATCCCCCTAATTTTTGTTTTGTTTTTCAAACCCCTGACTTTAGTTTTTCTGCAGAACTCAAAAGAAGATACTTTGAAGAATGCTGGTAATCAAAACCAACAGGTTTGTCACGTGTAGACGACATAAAGGAGTAAATGATTTTCATTTTTGGGTAAACTATCTCTTTAATTAGGATGACAAATACTTTAAATTTCAATCATACTGGACACAGCCACTTAATGTGCTAGACTTACATGGGTAAATAATAATAAGTAAATGGTCTTTCAAACAACATGTGCTTTAATACAATATATATATACATTTACTTTCAGTTTGGTGCATTCAGTTAGACCTTTAGTAATAGATACTTGTGCATTATTTGCTCTTTACAGGTGCAGAAATTAAAGCTCCCAAGCAAAGAACTCACTAGACTAAGATGTGAAAGGACATGTTGCACAATGACCCACAATGAGCAACAACCAAGAACAGTATTCACTGATTACCTTTAAAAATGATTCATAGTAACAGTTAGGTAATAATTATTTAAATTATTTTGCCAAGTACAAAATGTATAATTCCAAAACTTTTTGTGTTCTGTTTTTCAAAACACCTTTATTTATTAAATGTTACAGTCCAAGTGTACATATAAATGCCTCATTCATTCAAGTAAATGCATGGGCAATTTTGCAAAAATGTGTTAAATATTGTATCTACTCTTATTGTATAACTGCTGTTTTTTGCAGTAATTGCATGGTTTTGCAAATAAATTGTTTTGTAAATAAATTTTACTCATGCCAGCTTGGTCAAGCTAGTTATTTAATGTACTTTAAAATTGCTTTCATAAGAATGAGATGTTTATAGATTTGTTAAGTCACGTTATTTATGTATTATAATCTATATAATTTAAAATGAAAGTAAACGTTTTGTCTAGGTACCGTTATCAATTTAAAATGAAATATTAATGAGCAGATATAGAAATGAAACTGGGCTAAGTCTGGCGTGCTGCACAACGGGCCGAGTCCGGCTTGGATGCGGCAGTGTCGGCAAGTTACGGCTGTCGCATCTGGGGCCTCATGTATACAACTTTGCGTAGATTTCATCCTAAAAGTGTGCGCATGCACAAAAGCTAGAATTTGCATACGTACAAAAGTTTTCAGATTTATAAAACCATGCGCACACCAGAACCTGCGCAAAAATCCCTTTATAAATCCCAGTCAGCGGAAGATTGTGCGTATGTGCATCTCCACCCCGTCTCCTCCCAGAAATCACCATATATGGAGCTTACAACGCCTAGTTTTACTATGCATAACCTCATCTGCATATCATTTCCATGCATATTCCATCCACGTGACACATTATGTTTAATGCAGTTAAGGGTACATACATACACACACACACACAATATGAGATATTTGACCATAAATATTGTTGAGACATTTCAGAGAAAGTTTTCAGAGTTGCTATTCTATCTTTTAAATACAATGGTTTTTGTCACAATATTGGGAAGAGAATGAAGGCTACTGTCTGTGCGCGACACCTGTGAACAGAGGTTCTAGAGTACTGTCATCAAACCTGTTCTTTGATCAACGAGCGCATCCTTAAACATTAAAACATTAAATCGCATACCACAGGAAAATAGTTCGAAAGCAAGTCGGTGATTTGGCCCAGAATCTGAAAGTGATTACACAGGCATCCAGGCCGGGTGCGGCAGATGGATCCTGGCCAATGGACAAGTCTCTAGCAGGTGACAATTTAACTGAAAATGGCCCGAGTGTATGGATAGGGATTGCGTATGAGGTAGATGTAAAAAGCCTATCAGCAAACGTCAAATTGGTAAGTTTCACTAGACTTTAGTGGAGTCAGTTCGCTTGACAGTAAATAAGGATCTAATCCTAAATTATCTTTTTTTTTTAAATACCATTGTTTTCCGTTGTTGGTGAAGTGTGATTTTGGTTTGGTAGAGCTAGGGATGAGGAGTTGACTCTCTGAATAGCTCAAGAGTCGGAGTCGACTCCAGCACTGTAATCGACTCTCGTTGTACGTCGACTCGCTGATGAAATCGAAATCGCTGATGTCTTCACTGATTCTCAAATCTGCCTGGTAGTTGAGTGCAGTATATCAGCAAAGAGTAAACGAAATTAAGCGTTTTGCAGTAAGTAACCGTTTGCAGTGCAGTCCGTGTGCAGTGCAGAAGCAGCATGGACTCATTGTGCTGTCACATGTTTGTAGAAGCTATGATCTGCTTACCACCATTATTTATTTCAAATCCAAACATTACAAAAATTATTATTTTTTTTTTTAAGCATAGTGATAATCTTTTTACATTTTAATACAATCGTTCAAAGACATACTCAAGTTGAAGCACAATATATTATCGTTTTTATACTTTTTCTTCACTTTAACCCTATAGCTAAACAAGCAGTGTTAACTGTAAAAAAAAAAAGAATACATTTCATATCAATCCATGTTTATTTTTACCGTAAGCAATGCGCTGTCACATTAATTCAGCATGTGCTTTTCAGCGAAAATAGACTCGAATGCGGAAACTCTTGGTAAATGATCACTGCGATTAATAAACAAGAATAAACAAATCAATACGTTTATATTCGTATGTATTTTTGTATGTATTGCATTTATTTTTAATATGTTTAAGACACAGAGAGCCATACCCTGACTATTATAATGTGACAAATTCAGAAAAAAACCTTATTAATCCTGACATAATATTCCACCACGGCTTTTCCCCTCAGTTTTCCCTCTGTAAAATTAGGTGTCGGCAACAGCTAACAACATTGATGATAGCTCATTTAAAGGTAATGTCACCACCACTAAATTGGACTAATTTGGACAGTCACGCTAAATGGAGTCGAGGAGTCAATTCCATCGACTGCTATGGTGGGAGTCAGGAGTCGGAGACGATTCTGAAAACCATGGAGTCGAACACACCTATAAGAGGCTTTGCAAGGTCCTAAATATAGCGGCCGCAAAAAACAGTCACGTGACTGAAACCCATGAATAGACCGATCAAAAGAACAGAAAATGGCAACATCCACTCAAACCAAAGTCATGGAATTATTTAAAATTTGCCAATGCATGTTCACTAAATGGTGATATTGTGATGAAGAAAACAAACAAGCATCCATCTTTAAATGTAATGAGCATATTTAACATTTAATCTGATATCTGATGCCCATATATGATGCATACGTACAGTACGGTACAGTAGACATGAGCCAGCCGCTGTGTTTTTGGCAGCGTCTGCTCTCGTTCTGTTCTGCTGCTCTGCTTGAGTGAGGAGGTCTGCTATCTATAGCCTCTCTTGCCACAGGCCATATGAAATATGAATGTATCTTTGCGGTGTGCATGCCAGCCTTGACTCTGTGGCTCTCACACTGATAACATACAGAGCTGTGGGATGCGGCACTCTGCAGCTAAATTGGCTCTTAATGCAGATTTTGTCCTGAATCACTCCCTGAAGAACAAGCATCAATTTCATACACACAGTGTGAGGATTGTAATGGCGAGAGGGTCCGATTGGAAAGAGGTGTTTTAGGTTTTTAAGAATGAGTGATCCTATAAAAACATATTGGCCTTTTCCCATTACAAATTTAGCTGTTAGACTAGCACCATATGAGTAAACTGCCGGCAAATCTCTCCAGCAGCAGCCATCAAACACACTAAGAGTGGCATTATATCATCATTTGTATGTATTTATGGGGCCAGTGGCACAGATTTCATTCAGACTTCACTTGAGAGGAGACAAAGCTCCACAAGATCTGTCAAACTATTTACAGCCTGTGTGACGAGTGGGGCGGTAAAGTAAATGATAATGCGCAACCCCTGCACCACTCACCGGTCTTGAGTCCCACGGAGGAGCTCTGGAAGGATAAAAGGACGAGTGTTGGAGAAGATAGAGATTTTATGTTGTTTTGTTTCTGTTTGTGCTCGGCAGTCATCCGTGAGGGGCTGTTGCGCTATTTTAAGTTTTGTGTTTATTTTATTATTAAAGTTATGTTTAAATGTTCGCCGGTTCCCGCTTCCTTCTTCCCGATCTACGAACTTTGTTACAGCCTCATTTAGCTTCCTGACATGAAGGTAGTTTTGCTCTGGCCACTGGATTCCAACTGGTTTTGCATCATTAATGAGATTCAAGTAGCGAATCGAGACAGTACTAAACCTGAAACCTGTACTTAATGTCATCGGGGTTGTATTGTCTTTTACCCTGAATAATGCCATTCATTGTTTTTGAAGATGAGGACATTATATAGTCTGTCCATGGAGTCAGAATTTTACTAGACTGTACTAAATGATAAAATAATTTGTACCAAAATACAAGCATTTGATTAGTTTGAAATATGCGACCCTGCACCACAAAACCAGTCATAAATCGCACGGGTATATTTTTAGCAATAGCCAAAAAAAACATTGTATGGGCCAAATTCTCAATTTTTCTTTAATGACAAAAATCATTAGGATATTAAGTAAAGATCATGTTCCATGAAGATATTTTGTAAATTTCCTACCGTACATATATCAAAATGTAATTTTTGATTAGTAATATGCATTGCTAAGGACTTCATTTGCACAACTTTAAAGGCAATTTTCTCAATATTTTGAATTTTTTTGCACCCTCAGATTCCACATATTCAAATAGTTGTATCTCGACCAAATACTGTTCTATCCTAACAAACCATACATCAACGGAAAGCTATTTATTCAGTCTATCTAATGTGTATAAAGCTAAAAAAAAAAATAAAAAAAAAATATATACACATATACTGTATATATATATACACTGAACAAAATTATAAACGAAACACTTTTGTTTTTGCCCCCATTTTTATGAGCTGAATTCAAAGATCTAAGACTTTTTCTATGTACACAAAAAGGCCTATTTCTCTCAAATATTGTTCACTAACACAGATTTAGACAGATTTGTGTTAGTGAGCACTTCTCCTTTGCGAGATAATCCATCCACCTCACCGTGTATATAATATATAATATATATATATATTACCCTTGTGACTGGTTTGTGGTCCAGGGTCACATACAGTACCTGATAAAAGCATGTTTGAGTGGACATAGTCTTTGATATATTGAAGAAAAAAAAAAGTCCACGTTGCCACTGTGTATTATATAAAATGATTTTCCAAAGTTGTAAATACAACAAAGATTAAGTATGTTTCACAATAAATAAACAAATACATAAATAATTTCCTAGTAACATGTGCTCCCTTTTAAATGGTAACGGGAAGAACATGTTTGTTCATGTGCGAGAATCAATGGATGGGTTATACGTTTGACCCATTTTTCAACATGTAGTTAAAGCTTCAATTTCATATAGGTTATTGTATGATGACTTTATTAAACTTTTTGATGTGACACTGCACCTGTGATGTGTTAAGTTTTTTTTTTTCTAAATCCATGAGACTTATGTTAATTTTTGGAACACAATGGTATTTGTAATATTCCCTAATCATTTTCCTCAATCATGGACAAAAACGATGAGAGATTATGAAAAATATTTTCATTTGTGTTCTGAAGAAACAAAAGTCTCATGGTTTGAAATGAAATGATTGGTCGGTGAAGATTGAAAAAAAAAATTTCTAAACATTTACAACTTATCCAAACAGATAACTTACACAACTGCGAGTATTGCTAATCATTGTACAATTAGATAAATATGATCTACATTGCTTAATTTATATCTATATTTATATATATCAGATAACATTTTATGCATTAAGTGATGGATCCTGTGATTGAAGATGGCACAGAAATCAGCTGTTATACTGTAAAAAAAAAAAAAAAAAAAGCATTTAAAAAATGATGGTAAATAACCACATTAATTAATCTAACTGAGGATACAATAAAATCAATTTATTAATTTCACAAATTCAATATAGCATTAATCTAAATGGATTAATAAAATCTGTATGTCTCTAAAGTTTTCCATATACATTCGACTGAAGTATCATTAGTTCCCCTTCAGGAACTCCAGCTGCGTCTAAACGCTACAGGAACGAGCCAGCGTGAACCACGCGTCTGAATTCACAAGTGTAATCAGTCAATGGATGGGCGAGA
This sequence comes from Sinocyclocheilus anophthalmus, assembly GCA_018155175.1. Classification (NCBI taxonomy): domain Eukaryota; kingdom Metazoa; phylum Chordata; class Actinopteri; order Cypriniformes; family Cyprinidae; genus Sinocyclocheilus; species Sinocyclocheilus anophthalmus. The sequence goes on from JADLZN010002944.1 coordinate 532,358, forward strand.
GTCACAGGCGGGGTGAATAGCGACCAGGAAGTATAAAAGTCACGTGGGTGAACACGGCGTCCGCTTTCTGTCATCAGCAAGCGCTCTGTGTGTGTCAGTGTATTGGTGGCGTCTGTCTTAGCATTCTTTATTTTACCAATACAGAGGGTAGAAAAAATACGCTGAGAGATGGCAGTAATTGAGGCTGTGTGTTATTCCCTGCCCCCGCTCATTTCGAGGTGGGGATTACACCAGTTGTGTTGCTGTCTGATAAAAGGGGAGCAAAAACGACAGAGTCAGCTGACATGCCGTATTGAGGAGCGTTTGTCAAGCGTATGCTTGCTCTCGAGTGGGCTCTCTTGAGAGGATTATTCACCGGCGTTCTCGCGGCGCTGCCACGCCTTTTGACGAGGGTAGCGGATCTGTGATAGTGGGGTTTTTTCGCATAAGATCTGTCGAGGGATGGTAGACGGGTTAGGAGCCCGTGCTGCGGATATTTCCCACCGGTGAGAGGGTCGACCCTCCGCCTGTCTTTGTACGAAGAGATTGATGAGGGCGTCGTTGAGCTCGCCAGTTGCACAAACATCATTACACAAGCATATTATGCCTGATATTATGAGCAGCTTTACTGTGGAGTGGAGGTGTTTTACAGTTGCACAAGCATTATGTCAATACTATTATGAAAAATAAAAAAAGTTGTGCAGTCAGCTCTCGGAAATAAGGGGCGGATTGTGCTTCTCCCCGCTGAAAGCTCCGCTCCCGCCGGGCACGCTGCGAGGAGTGTGTCCGTGCTTGCGAGCTCGCGGTTCAGTCCATCTATTGCCGGGGAGGGGGGGGGGGGGGGGCACGGCGGCGGTCAGATCGCCAGGGATCGCACGTGATCTAGAGGAGGGGTTGGGACGGCTCGCCTTTCTCTGCCTGCACTCCTAGATCAGCGCTCCTCTCGAGGCTCGGACGCCCGCGCTGCGGTTCTTCCCTATGAGAAGAGCATCGCTGCACGGCTACTTTTTTCTCCAAGGAGATGGTATGGTTTGGGTGACCAAGTGCTCGCACCCCCCCCCCCCGCTGCCGGGCAACGCGTGTATTACAATAATTGTCAGTTTTGATGTATCTTACCAACATACCGTGTTTCTCGTTGGTGATTGGCTGCATTTGATTCTGTGGAATTAAATTAAGTATTTATCTGACCATGATAAGTTAGATATATCATTTTCGATTTTTGATATGAATTTTATCACACCAGACCGTGTTTACTCGTTTGGTTGTTTGGCTGCATTTAATTCTGAGGAATTTAATTCTGAGGAATTAAATTAAGTTTTTATCTGACTATGGGAAGTTAGATATATAATTTTTTATATGAAGCTTATGACACCAGACCGTGTTTACTTGTCTGGCTGTTTGTTTGCATTTGATTCTGAGGAATAAAATAAAGTATTTATCTGACTATGAGAAGTTAAATATATCAGGGGCTCTTGGGGATAACAAATTTCTCGAGTGAGAGAACGTGTTTACCTGCTTCCTCTGAGGAGGTTAGGGGTTCAGCAGGGCTGTGGGCGGGAGCAGTACCAACCTACCGTGTTCACGCTACTCATTCTGGGGGCGTGCACTTCTCCCCACGTTCAGCAGAGTTCGAGTCACAGTGGCGCTCCCAGGCCGAAGGCTTATAGCAGAAGGCGGGTATGCGGACCGTCATTCTCGCTGGATAGCCTTCGTCTAAAACGTCCTGACGCCTAAGGCCTATAGGACTTCTGAGGGCCAGCTCCCTCTGGGGAAGAGCGGTGTACACCGCATTACACGGTGCCCGTCTCTCCTCAGTGCCCTCAGGAGATCGGTCTGCCAACCCTGCCAGTGTTCCAGGGCGCAGTGGTCTCCGGCGAGCTCTTCTCTCAGTCACCGCCCGGAAATGTAGCAGTACAAAGAGGCTTGCTACTTCTTCTTGCTCTTCTAGAGCAGCTAGTTCAGCCATCTCCTGCCGGTTCGCCACTTCAGGGCACAGAGCTAGCCGCTCTGATTACACCAGAGGTCAGTCTCGAGAGACTGATTCCCTTAGTATGTCTCGGTGGGGAGCCCCTGCCAAGCATGCCTCCTTGGGTCCTGCCCTGAGCAGGCTCTGGTTCTATCAGTCGACTCTTCCTAGCAGATGACGTGGGTCTGAGGACCGTCGTTTTCAATATGAGACTTCAGTTTTGAGAGTCCTGATGCTGTGGCTCAGGACCTCGGAGGGCAGGCCCCTCTGGGGAAGAGAGTTTCACACCGCATTACACGGTGCCCATCTCCCCCCAGTGCCCTCAGGAGATCGGTCTGCCAAACCTGCCGGTGTTCCAGGGCGCAGCGGTCTCCAGCGAGCGCTTCTCTCAGTTACCGCCCGTAAACGTAGCGGTGCTAAGAGGCTCGCAACCTCCACGGAGGTCTCTAGAGCAGCTAGTAGGGCCGTCCCCTGCCGGTTCGCCGCTTCAGGGCACCCAGCTAGCCGCTCTGATTACACCAGAGGTCAGTCTCGAGAGACTGATTCCCTTAGTAGACTAACGTGTCTCGGTGGGTCCTGCACACTGTAGAGTTGAGGCTATAGAATCCAGTTCTCCTCCACCTCAGTTTAAATGGTGTCATCCCCAATATGGTGGGTCCCGAGCAGGCTCTGGTATTAGAACAAGAAGTAGTTACTCCTCTTGAGGAAGGATGCCATCGAGGTGGTCCCTCCTCATGTAGCAGAGTCCGGGTTCTACAGTCGGTACTTCACCGTTCCGAGGAAGGATGGAGGGTGGTGTCCTATTTTAGATCTGTGTAATTTGAACCGCTCAGTCAGGCGACTGAAGTTCAGCACGCTCGCACTCAAACAAGTCGTGTCTCAGATCAAGTCAGAGGACTGGTTTGGCACAATCGATCTAAAAGATGCACATGTCTCCATCCTTCCTCATCACAGGAAGTTCCTGAGGTTCGCTTTGGGGGCAAAAGCTACCACACCGAGTGTTTCCTTTGGCCTTGCACTCTCACACCACACTTTCACGACTCAGCCACATCGACGATTGGTTGATATTAGATGTCAGAGCGGATGGCAGTTCGACATCGAGATGTCATTCTCGCTCACACGAAAGAGCTGGGGTTAAGACTTAACGCTAAGGAAAGTGTGCTTTCTCCAGTACAGAGAACCACTTATCTGGGCGTGGTGTGGGATTCGACCACGATGTAGGCACGTATGTCTCCTGCTCGGATCGAGTCAATCCTTGTCGCGAGAGTGAGAGAAGGCCGGTCACTCACTGTCAAGCAGTTCCAGACTGCTGGGTCTCATGGCAGCAGCATCCAACGTAATACCTTTGGCCTTCTGTACATGAGATCCCTACAGTGGTGGCTTAAGACCAAGGGGTTCTCTCTGAGGGGAAACCCACTTCGCATGCTCAAGCACGCGGCGGTGCCTACGTGCCTTAGACATGTGAAGGAAACCTTGGTTCTTATGTCAGGGCCTGGTGCTGGGAGCTCCTGGTCGCCGCATATGCTAGCGACAGATGCATCTTTCACCGGTTGGGAGCGGTCATGAGTGGCCGCTCGGTCCGCGGCCTGTGGAGCGGCCGCCATCTCACGTGGCACATAAGTTGACTGGAGATGCTGGCCGTGTTTCTAGCTTTGAAAGACTTCCTCCCAGGCCTAAGAGATTGCTATGGGTTGGTGCGCAGCGACAACACAGCAGTGGTCTCTTACATATGTGGGGGCAGACATCCTGTCGAAGCAGGGGCCGAGGCCAGGGGAGGAATAGATGCCTCACCCAAGGGGTGAAGCGGACTGGGAGAGTCTTTGGCCAGCTCAGGGAACTTGTTGGCGGGGGACTCAGATGAAGTGCACGGTCCTCTTGTTCTCTCTCTGACCGAGAATCCAGCATGGTACAGCTGGCTGAGGCTTCGTCAGGTACACCTTTACCCGATTGTTATCTCCGGGAGTCTGGCGGAGGTGCGTGGAACGAGGGGCAGCGACTGCCAGTAGCCATGTTCTGGCCGAGCAGAGTATGGTTCCGGAACGATTCCTTCTCAAGTGGCACTCCATGGAGATTCCCGTCAGGAGAGATACTACTTGCACCGGGGAGGGCGGGCCCCCGCCCGGAATGGATGTGGGTGTGGCCCCTGAGGAGGCACAACTCATAGCTTCTGGTCTCTAAACTGAGGTATTTGAGACCATACTCCAGTCCAGAGCTACCCTATATGAGGAGGAAATGTAGAGTTACTGGTGCGGAAGGACAGCCACTCGACCCCTAATGCCCGGTTGGAAACAGTTCTGGAGTTCTGAGGCCTGTTTCTCCGCAGGGTGACTCGCACTACAATAGAGGTCTGCGTGGGAGGCCATTCGGCTACCCGCCCCCTCTCGGTGCCATTACCGTGAAATGACACCATCTCTTACACGTTCCTCCACGGTACTTGAGGCCGAGGCCGAGGCAGAGAAGCTTCGCTACGTGGGGGGATCCGGATGCTAGTCCATAGGCTTGACCCTAGAGTCTTCCACTCTCTTTCCGGGGTCATGGCTCAATCCTCAAAAAGTGGGCCTCTCGGGCGGGCCCCTCCCTACTTAGCCATCGGGCTCCTTTCTCTTGCCTTAGCTGTGCTATTCCACACTAGGCAGGGATTTGCAAGTCAGGCGGAGTGGGCATTCTCGTTCTCGTAGCATTTAGATGCAGCTCGAGTTCCTGAAGGGAAACGTCCCTAGATTACGTATATAACCATGGTTCCCCGAAGGGAACGAGACGCTGCATCTCGGGGCCATACTTTCGGCATCCCTGCCAGCGCTTGCTTCACTCCTGAAGCTGATGCCGGTTTCACCGCATGCGCTTTTATACTTCCTGGTCGCTACGTCACCCCGCCCGTGACGTCTTGCCCATCCTTTGGACTGATTACACATGTGATTCAGAGAGTGGTCACGCTGGAGGCGTTCCCGTAGCATTTCGACGCCAGGTCTCGTTTTTTTTTTTTTTTTTTTTTTTTTTTTTTTTTTTTCCCCCTCGGCCATGGTTACATACTTAACCTGGAGACGTTTCATCACACTGGTGTTCATGTTCTCATCTCCCAGTACAAACCCCGAGCGTCACATTCTCGGGGTCATATAGTGATCCATCAACGCCTCTGCTATTTTAACTATGTGTTTTGAAGGGCCAAACACTGGCATCTCTTCACACACACAAAAAAAAAGAAAACATGACATACGGAAAGAGAGGCAGCTAGACGAGGAGGAGATAATTACACAAAGGCCATTAACCAAAATCTTCTTGTGAAAAGGATCCATCAGGTGTAATCAGTGCTGTCGTCAAATGAATGAGGCCAGAAGACAATATTACAAACACACTTTAGGAAATATGCTTCTGTGGATGCTAATAGTCAGTGTGATATCAGCTTCATTTTGAACTCATCAGACAGAAAAAATAGACTGATCCACCAGAGAAATAAGCATATTTTTTGCCTCAAATCGAAGTTTGTTTGTTGGTTAAGTTAGTTGGTTTGGAACCTATTGAAAACTTATTTTAGGAAAACATCATACTTCTAGGACCAAGGCCACTGAAAAAGCAGACAAACAGTGTTGTGATCTACAACAACACGATGGAATAAAGCCCAATGAAGCTCAGTTCAGAAGCAGAGGCCAGTAGCAGTTTGCTGAAGGCCGGTTGTGTAAGCCTCTTTCCTTCTCAGTGACTCTCAAAGGGTAATGAAGCCAGAGACCTTTTTGCATCTGGAAAAATCACAAAGATGAAAACTGACAAGCCACACTGATCGATCCGGCCAGGTCAGTGCTCATGGGAAGAGCCTAATGGAGTTTGAGCATAGCCAGTTCCTGAGACTGTACATGCATGTTGGATATATGTCACGGAAGTTTTTTTCTTTTATCCCCCCCCCTCCCCATTGTTTCTGGACATAATTTCTTTAAGTGTGCACTCTCTGCAACTTGTTAGTATGCCACGCTCCAAAGTAAAAGCTATGGTATGCTTGACATAACCTTTGTGCATGATCTGTTTGCTGAGTATTCCAGTACATTCATACAAGTTGTGCATGCTTATCTGGAGGCTAACTCAGGCATTGTAAGCTATTCGCTAAGTCGCCCATATTTAACTCATGCGACATCCTTCCTTTGTCTGTAGCAGTCCCAGTAATGCTTTGTGGGGGCGAGATTGTAATGGAGTGAACTTTCGTTAAACTGTATAAGCAAGTCAGAAAGATTGAACACGTCTATGAATGCAATAATAAGCATTTTCAAAAACTGGGTGAAATGAGGAGACATTGTTTTACTTATTCTTCAACCATTGAACATTAAAAGTGTAAAACCATTAACAAATTACTTTCAACATAACCTGAATAACCTCTAAAGCTTGATTCTATTGGCAGCAATATTATAGACATGTTAAAGAGGGCACCAGATGCAAAATTTAGTGTGTGGACACTACAATGATAAAAATCCATTCACTCCTTTTGGTTACACTTTATTTTGATAGTCCATGTTAGACATTTTACTAACTATAAGTAAATTTGCAACTACATGTCTTTCCGCTTAAGTATCATTATACTTTGCAACGTAGACCCGTCTACTACACTCGTCAGGGTAGACTGTAGTTTAGGTTTAGGATTAGTAGAATAAGATGACATATACTTGCAAAGTTTCTCATAGTATGTTGTATGTTGTGGACCCATCAAAATAAAGTGTTATAAGATATTAAGCAGACAGTCTACTAATACACTAATGACTGCTAGTTGACATGTAGTCGCAAAGTTACTTACTGTTTGTAGAATGTCTAAAGTTGATTATCAAAATAAAGTGTAACCTCCTTTTTTAATACCCCCCACAAATAACACAGGCTCAATTATCAAGCCGTGTTTTACATTTTTTAACTGAGGGGGCAGTATGATGTCATACTGCCTCAGCCGCAACGCGGTCCCGGCACCACGGTAAGATGACCTCTGACGGACGTTCATCAGTATTAGCATATTTCCAGCACTCCTCAGCCAGTTGTCCTTACTGTCTGCCATTTTCAATGTTGTTTAAAAACAACTCACCATTGAGCAATTAACCGCTAAGCTACTGTTTGCAGACATTCATGTAAGACCTCTAAAGTCACTAGTCACAACACTGGGACATTGGACCTCCGATTTCCCCTTTAAATGTCATTGGGGAGTATTGCCTAAGAGATATAGTCCTATATTTCATTTCATTACATTTTAATTAGCATTGGTATACAAATGCAGCATGCAAATAAATAAATGTTCAACTGATCTTACACATAGGGCTAACAGTTCAAATGCAGTCTGAGGAAGTAGCCATGTATGATATATTCTTCTCCTCGAGCTTAACCTTGCCATTTCACGAACTTATTTAGTTTGGAGAATTATGTAATTTTAATAAACACCTAGCAAGTGCGCTCCAAATCGATCACGAAACCACAAACTCGTAAGAGAAGCTTTAAGTTTTTGTGGGGAAAAAGATCAGCTAGGTCATGCCCATGTGCCGGCACTTCAGTAATGACTAACACATGTAAGAGGCGGTGAATGAACTTGTACGACAGAAAAGACATTATGGTCCCAATGTTACTTATTTATGGCTGAGCAATTCATCATAGCCGCAGATAATTCAGTTAATGGAATGTGCCATAAATAGAGTGATTTCCCCTGAATCGTGTGCCCTGAGTGTAAGGGGTCTTTCTGAGGGTGATTTGCATTGGATGGTCGGTCGCAGCAGCATGAGCGGCTAGGGCTGCAGTCTGGCTGTGAACGATTATTGAAAGTCTTTTGTCAAAAACACCTAATGGCAACGTTGACTGGCCATCATTGTACACATTCGGCAACATCTAATCAGCCTCTTAGAAACTTTGATTGGCATGTGGATGAACTGTCGCAGCTAAAAAAAAAAAAAAAAAAAAGGTGATTAATGTTAATTACCTTTTTTTTTTTCAATAAAATGACTATATTTTAATTTAATAACATTTTCAATTTAGCATTCTGTATTTCTAGGGGATGTTATGGTCCTAAATTATATTTATGCAGTAGTAAGAATTCATTTACTACCACTTTTTGTGTATAGAAATTTTCTACTTAAACTGTTGTATATCTTGAATGCTTTGGAGCACAGACTTAGGCATTAGTATATTTAAAAGACACACATTGTTAAAAGAGCAGATTAATAAAAACAGATTATTGCTTAAGTGAAAAAAATTGAAATTCTAAAACAGTTTATTGTAATGTCATTGTTTATTGTAATGCATTTTTTTTTTTTTTCTGTAAAAATTTGTTTCAGTGCAGTACCACACATTTCCAACATTTCCCATTCATTTAGAATGCAGCCATTTCTGACCACGAGGGGCTTTTTTAAGAACCATTTAACCTCCATTTTGCGTGTGTGTGTGTGTGTGTGTGTGTGTTCAACCTTTACCAAGTTTCACACCGTTCCAAAGAAGAAGAAAAAAAACACCAGAGGGTCAGACCAGATAACTCTGAACAAACATTCTATTAATGTCACTGCAAGAACATTCTGTAACATAATCTTCACTAGCCACAGCACATAACACATGGGCCCAGAAAAAATATGTTACGGGAATATTCTATTTTCGAATTTTGAAAACAGTACTTAAGGCATATTTGTGGTACTGAATCTCTGAATGTTCTGAAGAAAACTCGTACCTATGGTGACATCATGTTTGCTCAAAATACAATGTCTGCATGCATGCATAAATCATGTTTGTGTCCTAATGTGTGGAGATTATTAAAGTCTAGATAAACATAACATCGAAAAACATTATGTTCGTGTTGAGAGAACCTTTCCAGAACATTAGCCAAAACTCTGAGAACATTGCCTGTTAGCTGGATGATAGATGCAGGTACTATTATTCCTGAACAGCAGAAGCAGTAGTGATAAGAATAAAATGTGTTAAAGTAAATTTCAGCAGTGAATGTTTGTGTAAGAGTGAGTTTAAGTGGGTGCTTTGAAGACAGCTGCAGGGATTTCTGAGGGAAATTTTAACAGCTAAATGTCTGGTTTCACCTGCTTGACATTTTCACATTTGCCTGCAGTCGCTGGGGAGTTGAGTTCAGTCAGAGATCAGGGATGTTCTGATGGGATTGTAATTTTTGCCTTCACCTTGTCTTTGACTGGAAGTCCCCAGCAGCATCTATCAGTAACTGAGACACAGTCCATCTGCTAGCGCCACAGTGTGAGACCTTCTCAATATACTCATTATAAAAAGTGAGGAGAGACTCCAAGCACTAAATAAATTAAAAACCTGCTACACGTGTCTGTCTGTTCATAATACAGTAATCTTCAACCAGGATGACTTGGTAAAACTGACCAACAAATACCATCTACGGGAACATTAGACCCACTTACACACATGTAACTTTACATGAAATTACAAGATATGAAATGAAAAGTCACATATTTTAACCATGGTGAGCTCTTTCCCTGTCTGCATTTAGATGGTATTCTCAGTGATAATCAAAACACAGATGAAGTAGTTTTCTTCCTTCAACACCCACACTTCACAGTATAAAGTTTTTGTTTAGGCAAAAAAAGAACAGAAAAAAATCAATTCTGCAATAAGACATTTCAATAGGTATATTCGATAGACAGTTTTTATTTATATGCTGTTTATTGCTTGATGATCATCTGCTTACATATGCATTCACTGGTCTCTGCTCTTGCTTGTCACCATGTTTTGATCCAGAGATTCAGTACTCTTTCTGAAGATGTGTAATAGCGCCCCTACCGAATTCATTCGTTCATAATTCATTCATAAATGCTTTGAATCCAACTAAAAAGTTTTTGGAAATAAAGGGTCGTTTCCATGGGCAATGTATAAATAACTGTTTTTTGTGCTAGGACATGTTGAAGTGGCAAGACACACGCGAATATTTAAATTTATTACAATCTTAAAATGTAAAAAAAATAAATAAATAGAATAAGATATCTTTAAAACAATTCCATCCAGCGCTATGTAAATACACCTTACTTACTACAGTGCACAACATGCACATTCATATAAGTTCAAACTCACTTCAGACGATCCCCAAAAAAGATAACCCCAAAGCAAAAAAAACAAAAGCAAAGAAATGGTCGCCGGGTGTGGGCATAGCATACTGTCTATTCTACAATGAATGTAATGTAGGCTCATATGGGCGTGTGTGTGTGTGGTGGTTTTGTGTGTTTTTTTTTGCATTTTCATGGTATATGACGTTTCCTGGTATTTAGCATATAGGTGCTTAGATCAAATTCACAGTAAAAAGAAAACGCACAATTAATGCTCATTTATATAGAAATTCTAGTGAGCTGGCCCCGGGGAACATTAAAGCATATCAAGTAATATAATGTAAAATAAAAAGAAAAAAAATCTATTTTATATGTTCTGACTGAAACACCGTACAATATTTGCATCCAAATGAACTGTTGCACATAAGAATGTTGACAGTATCTACACTTACCAGTTGTGTTTTATCAAACCAGCTCATTCATGAGAATTATTTAATGAGACAGATGATGAAAAACAATATGTCATCTGTAGAATATCAGTGAGTGCAGAAGGGGGGCAGGACGCATGTGATTCCTCTAAGTTCAATAGCACAAGATATGATGGAAGAGGAAAAAAAAAAAACTCTGCACTATTGAATGAGTCGAGTTGAATTGAGTTGAGCTCGACCTCACAGATTATACAGTCACTTTGAAAAGGTCACACATGATATAGGCGGGATCATAACCCATTGTTTACAAAGCGAATGTGCAAAAAAAGTCAAACGGCCTTTACAAAAAATGGCAAAACAACGATGATGGACGATTTTGAAGTTGGAGAAAATGAGATGGAGTTTTTCACCCTAACCCACCTTTTTGAACCGGAGTACACAGTTGAAGAACTAACCACATGTGACCTTTCCAGCGTGAGAACGTAATGTGTGAAGTCACACATACGCATTTCAGAGCTAGTGCAAGACAAGCATTTGTGGTTAAAAAGTATATAAATTTATATTTTTAAAGAAAATGACCAATCGTTACGCTAGATATTCCTTGGCTGGGATCGTGTAGAGCCCTTTGAAACTGCATTGAAACTGCAGTTTGGACCTTCAACCTGTTGGCCACCATTGAAGTCTTCTATATGGAGAAAAATACTGGAACGTTTTCCTTAAAAAAAACGTAATTTATTTGTGACTGAAGAAAGTTATTCTGGAAGTGAAATAACCCTTTAGTTATAGTGAACTGCAAATATTGTAAATACTTGATAAAATGTGTGTAATCAAGATGGTAAAAGACTGTAAAAAATGTTCCAATACTATATATAGTGAACAACTTTAATGGAACATTTTAGGTAGTTAAAATGCTGTTTAATGTACAGACCTTGGAAGTAAAAATTGTCTTTGGAAAAAAAAAATCAGTTCTGGCAACCACAGCTGCTTTTCTCGGTGTGTGTGTGCACTGGTTTGGGTGGTTTACTGGGGACGCAAATTTGTATAATGGCATGGGTATGACAGGTATTGACTACGTTTACATGGACATCAGTAATCTAATTATTTACCTTATTCTAAAGAAGCCAATATTATGATTATGGTGTTTACATGAGTTGCTTTTTGAATATTCTTTTCATGTCCCTGTTTTACATGTTATAGTACATAGTTCGATTAATGGCATATGTCATTACGTCCCACCCTGACGCCATCCAACGTCCCCTCCAGAATTTCACGTATAAACATATAGTTTGTCTTCGTGATGATGCTATGTACAGTTTTTGGTGTTTCATTTTGAATTTTATGAAAGCTTCAAGTGCAGTTAATTATCTGTACGTGCATACAGATGATGGCAGTGTTGAAGCTATTTTATTTGCCGTCAAACGTTGTTACCACACTGTTACTGCTCTGTGCGCAAATGGGCGTCAAAATGCCTAGCCATAACGTAATAATGTGATTAAGGTGTTTACATGTCTATACTGCAGTTTTAGGTTTGTTCTTTAGTCAATGTGACTAGAATATGATGAATACTACACATTTCTGTTTACTTCAATTATGACTTTAGCTGGATTAAGGTAATCAAAAATCTCTGTTTATATGGTAGGTTCTTATTCAGAGTATTGTCTTAATCGTGTTAAAATCAGATTATTGTTGTCCATGTAAACGTACTCAGTGTGAAGGTGGTTTATGAGGACATTGCCTATGTGTGTGTGTAAATTTCGTACTACATTTTTTTTTTACTGCAAATTAATCATATAAATAGTTCATATCATACAGATTGTTTGCTCTAGACATGTCATTTACTAAAACTCAGCTTACGTTGCAACCATACATTCATTAACAGTTTCACTGCCTGCATTTACATATCAATACCTATTCAGTATTCAGCAACTCGGATGTTATATTATTATATTAATGTAAGGGGACTTCGTAAGGTAAAGAACACGCGATGCAAGAATGCGCAGTTGGGCATTTATTTTGCTGGTTTAGAGGGGTCATATGATGCTGCTAAATAGAACATTATTTTTAGTGTATTTGGTGTAATGAAATGTGTTATTATTTTCCACATACTATCCACCGTCTTTTCTGAACAACGCGTCGAGTTTAGCAAAGTCTCCTTGTCGGTCTGAAAAGCAAGGTGTGCCGTGATTGGCCAGCTATCCAGAGCGTTATGATTGGCCAAATACCTCAAACGTGAGACGGAAATGTTACGGCGCCGCGCTTACCACATTGTGGATGGGAGCCTTCTGATGTGCAGGGGGCCGTAGTCGATGATTCAAAACGATGAAAACCCATTATAAACGGAGGCATTCGTTTTCGTCGGGACATAATTATGTATTAATGACTTAGTAGCGTCTTCTTTATGCGTTTTCGTCTGTGCAGGTGTCAGCGGCCGCATAAACATAAAATCATGTCTGGGCGATTGTTAGTCAGGAGGAAAGTACAACAACAAGACTCCTACTCTACGCTGGCCCACAAATCTTGGCGTTGAAATATATAAATATTATATAAAAACTCTCTTTAAATATAAAAAATACTTACAGTCTGTTAGTCAGAACAGCCGGCATTGCAGTCTAACGTTACTCTCCCAGGATCAGTAAACATTCCTCCATAAAATGTGCTGCACACATCTGTATTTTTGGGTTGAAGTGTTCTGGAACAGTGTTTTTAAATACAATTTAACCACTGATTTCTATTCGTGTCCATTTTTGGAAGACCAAACAAAATAGTTTAGCTTTCACAACAAAACACACAGAGTCACACACAGCGGGCTTGAATGAGTTCTGACAGACGGGCCGGGGATAAAAGATGCGGAGCAGGGGGGCGGATGGGGGCTGAGGTGAGCAGTAGGGTCCGTCTGCGGATTGACGAAGAGCGTCCGGGTAACGGGCTTGCGGGCAACTCACATGTGACAACCGGCTGGGCTAGACTTCGTCCACGGTGGACTAGCCGATTCGCGAGCGATCGGCATCAGCGGCAAAGTTGTAGTTATTTCTCACGACCAGCACTAGATCATGGCTCACAGGCATGTACGAACGGATAATTCTTCACTGCTTTTGGAGGCCAAAGCAAAGTATTTTCGCTTTCACAACGAATCACACAGCGCATACACAACATGGCGGCGGCGGCAACAAAACTACAGCCTGAATAAAATTATACACCTCGTTTCTTTTTTTGCGTGCACATTTGGGCAGCATTATGGTAATTTTTCCACATAGTGACGTAGATATGTGCGGGGGCGTGTTAGCACGAGCCGTTTTAGGTAGGTGTGGCTGACTCTTAAATTTTATAAAGAATATCTTTTTGTATTTGAGACTTTAGTCTTTGGGGCTACAAAGAACTTTAAAGATCTTCTTTATGCACCAAGAGCTTGTAACACTCCAAAGAGAAAGGAAAAACTGAAATCGCATCATATGACCCCTTTAAGGTATTTCACTGCACACATCCTCTCCATTCACAATGTCACACATTTGTACCACAGGGGTGAAACAATAATCACAGTCAAAAATCATGAAAGTAGGGCTCTAATCCCAAATGAATGATCACAGATGAGCAGATACAGCTGTGGTTTGATGTTCTCTGTCAAACACCAGCACACTCAACACAGCTGCATCCTCATCCACATCATAATGCAATAAACAGAAAGGCATTTGGCAACAGTTTGACTTTAATGATGTTGGAATTCTTTCAATTAGCCCGTGAATGCAGTCAGAAGACAATATCCTCGTGCCCTTTCCATCTGCACAGTTCCCTATCAAAGGCTACACTCGATGCTGTTTCATTCAACACTGATAAGAACATTCTTTGTTCGACCAGTTGAGAAGCATGTATGGCAAACGTGCCAAGAATTTGGATTAAAAAACCTTGATCAGTGATGTCATTGGAATGCGTACACCTGAGAGGTCGTAAATAGATGTGAAAGGGACACACCTTCTGGTTTCTGTTTTCAGGGACCGTATTGTGTGTGTGTGTGTGTATGCTTTGCACTCTGTGCTGCTTTGCAGTTTTTTGTTTGTTTTCAACAAAAAAAAGAAGTAAAAGAAAGTTACATCATGGCTATGTTGAGGGATGCTGTAAAGAGATGCCTGCCTACTTTTTCCAAAGGGCCGCATCATCATTAGGATGACCTGCTACATAAGCCTTATTGCTTTGGTGAGTTTGGGGGCTGTGGTTGAGCATGGCTGCCTCTCACATTCAGGGAGATTTGCATCAGTACTCTAACTGCGATGTCCTAAAACCGTGCATTTAAAGTGGGGCGTTCCCCTCATGTCAGCTGCTTTCTTTAAAGAGGAGCGAGCCGCCACTCCTTCATTGAGATCATGGGATCACTACATGAGTCTGTGCGACTTTCTGCTTCTCTCTTGCTCTACCTGATGCAGGAGGTGCCATCGTGCCCGGTTCCGATGTGCATGCTGGTTACTGGGTTCTTGGATCGGAGCAGAAGACCCCGAACCGGATCATCTCTTGCTAGCTTCTCACTTGCTATCTCAAGATGAGAGATCGAGAGTGCTATGTCGGGTTGGCTATCTGGCTCTCACGAAGGATAAAGTGTAATAGCCTTACTATCAAGGTGTTACAATCGGGCAGTTGGCCAGACTCGCCAGTCTCAAAAGCTAAAGTGGGGGGGGGGAAAAAAAAACAGGTTCCTGTCAGGTGGCCAATGTGAAGAACCCCAGCGACAGATTCTCCCCTTCTTTGCCAGTCTTCATGATGAGTTAACTCGTCTATGGAGTAAGCCATATTCATTCCATGTCTTTGAGCCCTCGCTCTCAGACTATCTCTCTCCTGGAAGCGCATCATCGCTGAAGAAGCCAATGCTCCCCACCAAGCCCTGCAGAGTAACATCCACACTGGTGGGAAAATAGTTCTAGGCAGCGGGTCAGGCTGGTGCTGCCCTGCACACCATGGCAGTTCTGTAGGCATACCAGGCTGACCTACTGAAAGATTTGAGCATGAGTGGGGGCAATGATGAGGAGGCATTTTCAGAACTTAGCTGGGCCACATATCTGCCTCTCCAGGTGACTAAGCAGACCCATGCCATTGGGTATTCTATGGCTGCTATGGTCACCACGGAGAGGCACCTGTGGTTGAACATCACGCGCATCAAGGACAGGGACCGGGTGTTCCTTCTTAATGCCCCTGTGTCACCTTCGGGCTTATTAGGTGACTCCGTTAATGCGGTCTTCAGTAGGTTCTGGGAGGCAAGAGGCACGAAGAAGCTTTTGTAAAGTTTCTTCCCCACCATGCTCAAGTGTCATGGCTGACAGCCATCCAGTCCCAACCAGGTCTGGCTTCTCTGAGACGAGAAGCCCAGAAGGAGAGTGTGGCAAGTAATGTGCCTCCTCGCAGAGACTGTAGTAGAGAGATTGTAGTCATGGATAATGAGTTCATCTATAGGTTAAAGAATAAAGGAAGTTCTGTTGTTATCTACTTACCTTGTCATTACATATGATCCCTGAGAGTGACTGCTCACCTGGCTACTACAAAATACAACAACTGGCGATGATGGCACATTTTCCCACACCTGCTCTGCTCCTGCCATGTGGTGCTAAACCTCTGTTATCCTTATGCACATGGAAAATAATCTAACTAAAAAACTACATGCTGGATATTAATATGTCTGAAGGCTCTTGGACTGATGCTCGCTGGTGTGCAGTTATTTTACATTGCCTGGGGATGGAAGGAGATTTGTAGCCTTTCTGGGTGGCTAGACCCCGATTTCTGAATGATGATTAAGATGTTAATGGCAGACGCTTTCCTCACAGGCTGGGGTGTGGTCTTAGATGGCTGTCCAGACCAAGAGATCTGGAGAAGTCATCTTTTCGCTTGGCACATCAATTGCCTCCAAATGATGGCTGTATTTCAGGCCCTGAAATACTTTCTCCAGCAGTTAAGGGGCTACCATGTCCTAGTGCAGGTGAAGAACACTGCGGTAGTGAGTTACATAAATCACCATGGCGGACTGCGTTCACTCCACCTGAACAGGCAAGCACAGCGAATTCTGCTTTGGACACAGGACAAGTTCCTGTCCCTCAGGGTAATTTATGTTATAGGCAATATGAATGTGTGAGTAGACTTGCTGTCCAGACAAGCTGTGACACACAGTAAATGGAAACTCCACCCCGAAGTAGTCAGTCAAATTTGGAAAATATTTTTTGAAGCAGAGGTGGACCTCTTTGCTTGACAGAAGACAGCACAATGTCCCCCTACTTCTTTCTGACTTCTTTGGCACCACTGGGTCTGCACACAATGGTCTATACATTGCCCAGACTGCGTCTTTACACATTTCCCTAAATCACTCTGCTCCTGGGAGTCCTGGCGAAGGTCCGTCAACAACATCCTCTTACTAATAAGTGCCTCGTTGGCTGACCAGAGTGTGATTCTCAGATCTTATATCACTCCTCAACAGTTTGCAGTGTGCAGTTCTTATCAGGGGAGATCTCCTATCTCAGGCACAGGGGACAGTACTTCATCCCTGGACCAAGCTCTGGAACCTTCATGTCTGGCCCCTTAAAGGGACCAACTAAGAGATACTGGGCTACCAGTCGATGTAGTACAGACTATTCTAGTGCTAGGGCTCCTTCCACTAGAAAAAGTCATGCCCTCAGATGGCACATTTTGAAAAGTAGGTCTATGACACACCGTGCAGACCCAGTTCACTGTCAAGTTGTTTCAATGCTGAAGTTCCTGCAATAAAATCTGTCCTTTCAGAGTCTATGTGGCCACCATTCCAGCTTGCCACACTCTGATTGATGGGGTCGCTGTAGGAAACCACTCTCTAGTAGCCCACTTAATTAGTGGCGCTAAGCAGTTGAGGCGGCCCACCACAGTGGCAGTCCCTTTGTGGGAATTAGCCTAGTGCTTGAGGGTCTAGTTGGGACCCCTTTGGAGCAGCTGCCAAGCTTCTGACTCCAAAGATGGTTTTACTCATGGTTGTTACTTCCCTAAAGAGAACTGGTGATTTTAAGGCTTTGCCAGTCTCGCCATCTTGCTTAGACTCTGCCCCTGTGGTCAAAGCTATTTTGCATCCTCTCCCTAATTATCTTCCTAAAGTTCCTTTCTCAACCATACATCTGGTACTTCTTGAAGACTTATGTCCCCCACCGTTCGTGACACCAGAGCAAGAAAGACTTCATGTACTGTGTCCAGTACGTGCTCTTCAGATTTACTGTCCAGAACAGCTTTTCATATGCCATGGGGGCCGTAACTGGGTAGAGGGATGCTATTTCCCTATCTTATGAAGAGCGTAACCAAAAATTGCCTCTAAGAGTTAGAGCACATTCAACCAGGGGAGTTGCATCCTCTAAGGCTCTGGCAAGAGGTGTCCACTTGCACCAAGTGTGTGATGTGGTAGGCTGGTTCTATTCATACACATTCTTCAGATGCTATAGTTTGGATGTCCATGACCTTGAGCCAACATTCCAAAGTCATGTCTGAGACCTCTTCAATGTTTGTGTGACAAACTACACAACATTGAGTGGTCCAGACACTTTTGCAATGCTGCAGCATTGGTATTCCCATTCCCCTCAGCATTAATGAAATGCAGCAGAATGTAGCTTTTGATATGACTTGGGTTACTTGACTGTAACCCTGTTCCCTGAAAAAGAGGAAACGAGATGTTGAGCCTCATTGCCAAACTGCAGGTGTGTTTGGACATCCCTTCAGACAAAGCTATAACCTGAAGATGTGTCCTTTTCATGTCAATTTATAACCACTTGGATGCACACATTCCAATGTCGTCACTGACCAGGGTTGTATAAGCCAAATTCTTGCCGTGTTTACCATGCATGCTTCACAACCGGTCAAACGAAAAATGCTCTCATCAGCATTAATCAGGGAACAGGGTTACAGTTAAGTAACCCGAGACATTATCAGCAAAGAAAAGAGGAGCACAAGATGGAGAAAGCATTGGTTTGAATAGCTCCCTCCATCCTTTATTTCACTGCAAGGTCTGACTCATAAACAGGTCTCTTCAGGGTCATTTCACCGTAGCTCTACAGTGTGTACATGATTATTAGGAACGTTGATATTCTTATCATATTTTTTTCCAAGCACATTTTACCAATTCCAAACCACATCAATCTTAATAACTACTATTAATTGTGTATTTAATCATTTAAAAGTGATATATAATTGTCCATGAAGGCTGGAGGTGAAAAACTCTGCGTGCAGAATTATTAGGCACATTTATTTTACAGATAAAATGAGCCAAAAATGAAATTTAACCCTCATATGGTCCTCATTTCCGGTTTACACTAACAGTCTTTGTGGTCAATATGACCCCAAAATTGATAGAGTAATTGTAAAAATATATATACATTTTTAATAATACAAATAATATATAATTTTTTTTTGTTTACTTCTCATCTATACATTAAAGCTGTGTTTTGGGAGATATGAAGTACTTTTGTACCTAATTACCACAGAATTCCTCTACACCTTTAAAAAGTGATGTGACATGTGACATGTGGCCAAGTATGGTGACCCATACTCGGAATTAGTGCTCTGCATTTACCCATCCAAAGTGCACACACACACCAGTGAACACACACACCGTACCGTGGGCAGCCATTTACCATTTTATCAGTCATGGTATTGAAGGTGGTAGAGAGCGCTGTACATTCACTCCCCCACCTACATCCCTGCCGGTTCGAGACTTGAACCCACAACCTTTGGGTTATGAATCCGACTCTCCAACCATTAGGCCACGACTTCCCCAAAAAATGTAGGAATATCATTTTCATGAAAAAAAAATCACTTAAATGATTATCTAAATTTGATTTAAGTTGTTTCTGGATATTGATCTAGGTGTAGAATTCTGCCATCTGCTGGTTAGAGAAAAAACTTGTAGAAATTACAGTTTCTGAGAAATAAGTGAAATGACCATATACTGTATATCCAGCAGAGGCCCATAGAGATCCATTCATTTTTCTGGAAGTGGCTAACTGCTCCTCTCACAACTTTTCTGATATATATTTTGTAAATATATATATTGAAACATTATAAAATACATTAAAAACAGTATTTTTCTCAAAGGTTAGAATTTGTTTTTGTTGTTTGAGGTATTTTGAAGTGCCACATACATTTGCAGAAATGCCACACAAGTTGTCACTAAAACGTCATATTGACCCCAAGGACAGACGGGAGGTTTACAACTCAGACTTGCAAAGTCAAAAATGATTAAATCCCCATGAGAAATATTCAAAACTAATGCAATACAGTTAAGGCATGACCACTGGACAGCAAAATGCTCATTGGTTCAGCAGGGTTAGAAAAAAACAGGTCGAGAAGAGAAGACACATGCTAACTGCAAAATAATTAAGAATTAAGGTGACGAATTAGGTGTACAACCAACAGGGACCATTTAGTCTCCAGCACCACCCTTTTCCAAAGAGATTTTTCTTGGGTAAAAAAATCCTAAAATATGACCTTCACTTAATGATGTTTTATTAACAAAGTTTGGGAGGAGTGCTTCAGATACTTAACCTAATTAACACAAGTGGAGCGCACTCAAGTTAATCAACACCAATAGGTATTAATACAGCTGAGTTACCTCTATCCATTGACGGTTTATCATCTCCTCACTTCGTGTTCTTAAAACACTTATACGGGGGGGGGGTATTCTAGGTTCGGGCCATTACCGAGCTCAAAGCCCTTCCCTGGACAGCACCATACTTCAGCTAATTATATGTAATTGTGAACTCATGAAAAATAAGAATAATATGCTGAAGTGTTGTGAAATGAATTATTTTGAATAATGGTCGTAACCAAACAGCTAACGGTATCCATTGACCTCCGTGTGAGTGTGTTTTTCCCCTCTCCATAATATGTAAGTCAATGGGGACTAACATCTGTTTAAAAAAAAAAAAACTTAAATCTTATTTTGTGTTCAACAGAAGAATTAAACTTACATTTTTGGAAAAATTTGAGGGTGCAAAAATGATGACCATGTTCTTTTTTGGGGTAAACTATCATTAACGTTTAATTACAAACATTAAACGTTCAATGTTTGTAATTAAACGTTCAATGTTTAATTACAAACATTGAACGTTTAACTTAAAACATTTTAGAAATAAAACCTCCCATGAATGATGTATCAATAACATGTTTTTTTTTAAATAAAACACTATTAAAGCCAATAAAATGTTCTATTAACATTACTGTAAAAATGTTTTAGACATTAATGCTTAACTTTGAGAGAATCTTGCATGTTAAACATTAGTCAAAGTTGTTTGAGTGTTTTCTGTTAGCTGTATAGATACTATTATTCCTGCAATAACAGCAGAAGCACTAGTGTTGAGAGTAAAATATGGTAAATACAGTTTCAGCAGTGCATGCATGTTTGTGGAAATAAGTGTCCGGGGGGGGGGGTGGGGGGGGGGGGGGTATGTTCAGTTGAAACAGCTTAAGGATTTATGTGGAACATTTTAACAGCTAAATGTTTCTTCCTTCCAAAAACTTTTTTTTTTCCTCTGCATAATCTTGTACCACAATATTTGTCTTACTTCAACTACACGATAGCTCAGTTTACTACTATTTTCCATAACCTGAGAGGTTTGACAGGCCTAACACTTGGTGACTGATGGTGAAGCATAACCTTGCTTAAACACACGTCTCATGCCATACATCTGTCAGTGAGGTGACAGACCACTATCAACTGCACATATCAACCAAGCTTGCTCTTTAACACTAGAACCTCCACGGGGTAAATTTTACCCATGGCTGTTTTTAAAACGTACATAAAATATTTTTATTAAAACGTTCAAGTCTCTGACTTTTACTAAAATTGTGTGATTTACAATCTCCTGTTGTTAAAAACTGTTTAGATAAAACCAGATAAAAAAACAGGGCATTTATACCTATAAGCGCCAGCGCAGGTCAAATTTACCCTCTATATTACATTACATTTTACATTTACATTTAGTCATGTAGCAGACGCTTTTATCCAAAGCGACTTACAAATGAGGACAATAAAAGCAGATCAATCACAACAACAAAGAGCAACATATATAAGTGCAAATTCCGTCCCTCAGTTAGCCTAATGACAGTAAACCGTAGCAAATGATGTATAAAATGAAGAGGGCAGATGCAACAGCCTCCATTACAAAGCCCATTTGTCAAATACTGCGATAATCATACTACCATGACTGCTCAACTACAACACACTGAATAGTACATCAAGTACTCCATTCCTTCAGATACTGCGACCTAATCCCAGCCTCAACACCATTACAGAAGTACCAGTACTTGCATAATAAGCCTACTATACATAGTAAGACAGAAACAATGCTAATTTCTAACAAAGAAAACATCAGACGTCTTGGAACGCTCTTATGCATCTCAACGCTCATATATACATAATAATACAATAATATAATACATAACATATACTATCATAATCTATACTTCTACCACACACACACACACACAAACAAAGAACATACCAGTAGGATATATAGCAATAAGAAAGCGAACATTTTTTTTTTTTTTTATTTATAACTAGAGAAACCAAAAAAAAAATTAAAAAGATAAATATAGATCAAGTAGAATTATAATAGAATAGAAAGTGTTAGAGTTAGGGGTCAAATAAAGGTGGAACAGATGTGTTTTCAGATGTCGTTTCTTGACGAAATGGAGTCAAAGGAACTCCCAGCCTCTGTCGAGATGTATTATGGGCAAGGTCATATCCACCAGGAAAAAGGGAACAGTTAAGCTGAACAATGTCTGTGAAAGTGATTGATTGCTATCACTCTCTCTGTAGATGGCACATATACGCCCTCTATCTCCTCCCAGCCAACAATGCAACTCTCTAGAGGGCACTAACTCTGAGTATGATTTAGGTACGGAATGCAGAGCCAGTCGATGGTCTATAGGTACAGAACCAACCATTAATGCCTTGAGCAGCTACTGGTAGCCAGTGCAAATAGATAAACAGAGGTGTGACGTGCTTAGACAGCGGCATTATTGGATGAATATGTAGAGGTTTTGATAAAGTGGCTGGAAGACCTGACCAAGAGAGCATCCTGGGCCATAGTCTAGCCTGGACAGAACAGAGCTTGACCAACGCGAGCATTGTGTTTGCATTTTCTGAATAAAGGGCCTGATCTTTCCTATGTTGTATAACACTGACGAATATGTCCATGACAGTACAGCAGTTTTCGACAAAATGTGGCATCTGAGAAATTCAGCTTATCATGAAATCACAACCTCACAAGAATTTCTAGCTGCTTGTATGAACCTGGAGTTATGGGTTTGATGAGCCTAAACTGTGGTATCATTTCTGATAAATGATGGGTTTGTTGAAAACACAGCAGTTCTGTCTTAGCCAGGTTGGGTTGAAGGTGATGGTCCGTCATCCAACAGAAAATGTCTGTTAGACAAGCTGAGATGCGAGCAGCTATCGTCGGATCATCAGGATGGAATGAGTGGTAGAGTTGAGTGTCATCTATATAATGCCTGTATGTTCGCTCTGTCATTTCCATGCCACTTATGTTTTAACATAGTAGCCTACATTGCTAGGCAACGCCTTTCACTCACTGAATTATCGGTTATCAGTTTCATAAATAAAGACAAAATGAGTAAAAGAAGGAGATGTATGAATGCTGAAGAGGTATAAGAATCAATAAATGCCATGAGCGATGGACAGTCTGATGGTGGGGAGATAAGTAAAACGTCCTGTCGTCGCAAGCATCTGACGGCGATAACCTAGTCAATATTAAGACATTTCTAGCTACACGTATACCATCAATTATTTCAAATTGTGATTAATTTTTTCAATTTTATCGTTATTGCCTCTAATCATAATCGTTCTCAGGTATCGCGCACTACTGTCGCGATGCACATTATCCTAGTCTGACCATGTTTCCTATCAAGAAAAAAAATCCGATCTGACGATAGGCTTCCACCCCCCCCCCCCCGAGGTTTATTGGTGTTCTTCTTGTATAATTCAAATTATAAATGATCAAACTAAACAAATTAATATATACATTAGGTGACCAAAATGCTCGCGCTTGGAAGTTGGATTGCATCATCCTAATGCGGTGGGGAATTGTTAGGCTCCTATATTCGATCTAGAAGACTAGTCCGTAATAATTAATAACTAGGCAATACTCATTTAATATATTGGCGGAAAAAAAAATTTTTTTTAATGACATTGTATATATACGCCGATTACAACCAACCCACCATATGTATATATATTAATCCTTCTAATTCTCGGTGTCAGTGCAGGCTTGTTTAGCTAATATTGACCGTTTATGACAGTCAACTAACGACTAAGTGTGCCTGCATCTACAAACAGCCTGAAAACATAAAACAACAGACACATACTAGTTTAGCGACTAGACATCCTTTCATGACTCTAGACACTATCTTTGCTGCAAATACAGTAGCTAATATGTAATAATATGTTCTAGCCATTCAAAAACAGCATGTCATGTGCGTGCCCTGGCGGTTCTTCTAAGTGTGCATAAAACAGTGGGGGCGCTGGTTTTGACACCACGTCACTCCGAAACAGAACAAAGCTTATTTAGGCACTCGACAGACTGACTAGCAAGTGGGTCCAAGTGGAAAACTTCAGAACGGACTAGTACAGTAAGAAACTTTTAATGGACCAAAAAAAAATCTCTTGGATTATTACATTTGCAACTAGACAGATGATACTGTTACCTTCATCTATCTATAAGAATCAAACATCTGGGTGTTATAAATACAGCAAACTTGCTCATTTTGAAATCATCATACACTTACCATGTGACAAACAACAAGCATTCATCCATCTTAGAACATGCATAATCTACAAAATATGTTCACTTGCTATCGGATGCAGAAAAGCATAAGGTTCATCATTCCTACCTCTACTGACTATTATAATTCCCTGCTAAGGTGGTTGTCACTGTCCCTACTTCAATAAGCAAGCTACAGGTAGACCAAAATGCAGCGGCTAGAGTCCTTACCAGGTCACGAAAATATGATCATATAACCCCAATTTTACAGTCTCTACACTGGATACCTATTAAGTTCCGTACCAGTTACAAAATATTATTACTTACCTATAAAGGCCCTTAATGGTTTAGCTCCTGTGTACCTAACTAGTCTTCTACCACGCTACTATCCATCACGCTCCCTAAGGTCGCAAGATTCTGGACTTTTGGTAGTACCTAGGGTAGCAAATTCCACTAAAGGAGTAGAGCTTTTTCGCATTTGGCTCCAAAAAACTCTGGAATAGCCTTCCTGATAAATGTTCTGGGATCAGACACACTCTCTCAATAACATCTGTTCATAAAACCTAGTCATTAAAGAAACAATCTCATTGGCCAAGAATTAAAATAATGGCTTTCATAATCTTAGTACTGCAGTTACTCTGATCAATCGCCACATATTTTCTTTAGCTATTGTCAGGATTGAAAACACTCTTTATTTGCTTAACTTATTTGGAACAGCACTACCAGCTAAGTATGTCTCGATTGAGATTCTCTGTTTTCTGCTGTCACAGAGCATTCATGACTTGATATATATACACACATACTCATCACAAAGCACTATCTATAAATATATAAATAATATATATTGTATAGATATATAACATATATAATATAGATAATATATATATATTATGATATTGAAACTATGACAAAATACTTAGTACTCGTTATTAGTTATAGTTTTATTTGAATACATGTAGGCAACTACTTACAATACAAAAAGTATAAAATACACTTTTTTTATTACATTGTATGTATGTAATTGTTTGTTTGTTTGTTTTAGTTTTTAGTTAACTCAATTTGAGAAATTGTTAGATATCTTCGGAAATTTAAGGGAAGACCAGAAACGTGTGTCCTTTTCTCAGGAGTAAAATCTAAGCATGAAATTTCAACAAACGTCTGCATTTGCTCAACAGTTCACATCACTGCTATCTGGAAGAAAGATCGGAGATATTAACAAGATCCCATTTGCCGATTTTTCTTTCCTAAGGGAAAGAAGTTTCCTTTAAATTGAAGTATGCTATTTTTGCATCTGTAGAATCACGGAATTGCATAAATAATTTCTTGAACAATCTTGAACGGCTTAATGTGCACTGGTTATGACATACAGCAACAGAACAATAGTTTTCAGCACTTCAGAACTGTCTAATGGTGAAAATGCCATAACTATGTACAGTCTGTGACCGTTGACCTTTTGCTTTAACCATACCACAGCTGCCCAGCAACAGGTGTCACGTGCCAGACTAATAATAATTTGAACCTGCAGAAGTTCTCAGCGAGAGCAGCCTGCAGATAAATTCAGAGCAGAAAGCGAATGTGGGAAGGAAGTCGTCACAGGTAATTGATAAAGAGCTGGAGGAGGATTGATGCTCTGTGTGTGTACCATATTTAAAGCAGGAGAGCGAACAGGATAATGTTGTGAGAGTATATCTGTGTTGCATCTTCCATGTAAAACACGTCCATTCATCTGTCATTTAAAGGCGGCTGTCAGTGGTTTCTGGCTTCCAGCTATGCTGCAGAGCCGCAGCGGAAAGAATTTATTTCTAAAGTGATTGTCGGTGGAAGGCTAATCTGTCTGTGGCAAACACAAGTGAGACACAAGCGCTGTGACAGAGGCGTCCACATGCTTAAACAGAGCCAAACAAACACTTGCCTACATATATATATATATACACACCAACACAGAGGGGTTAAAGCATTCATGAGTGGCACTTTCATTGAGAGAAAGCAATAAATAAAACTTCTGCACAGTCAGCCAGACATGGGTGAGTGTTTACACCTTGATTTTGCAAAAGCTGGGAATTATTTGAAATTTAGTTTCATTTGGTCATCAAGTTCCCTGAACTTAATTATGTCACTACATTAGTTTCTTGCAAATAAATTAAGTATGAGAGTGCTGAGGGAATACATTGGCGTCATTGAAGACTGGAGTAATTAAGCAGAAAGTTCACTTTGATCATTGCAAAAAATTACTTTTTACAAAATATATTTTCAAATAGACAGTTATTTTAAATTGTATTAATATTTAAAAATATTCCTGTTTTTACATTTAAATACCATAATTTCATTAACTCATATAATGTTAATATACAAACCTATTGAAGTACTGAAATCTGTTTTGTACCTTTGTAAAACACTGATAACCAAGTGGTGATGAGAAAGTCACATGATGAAGCAACTCCCCATAACCACCGCACTTCGAAACTTCACATATATGCAGATCAGCACAGTCACTCATTCACATAACAATAAACACAATCAATGTGACACACAAACTGAAAACCAGTCAAATAATGCAATAAATAATTTACACATTAGATGCCACCTCAAACCATAAGTCAACGATAAATAATAAAAACCTATAAAAAAAAAAACACAGGAGAATTCTGGGAATGTCAATTTACGTTTATTCACTGTAAATTATACATTATTTTTCTTCCAAAAACAGTATACTATCGTAAAATTGAATGCAATGTCCAATACAGTTTTTCACCATATAGCTATACACTGTAAAAAGTAATCACGCTCTCTTACCCGAAAAGCCGAGGAACATCCTGCATTTTCTCACAACTTTGTATGATTTACTAAATTACAACAGTGTTAATGTGAACTCTTTCGATGCACTCAATAGTTAAAAACCAAACACTTTAGAAACAGTACTTTAATAGATCTATTTTGTTGGACAATTAAACCCACAATGTCTGCCCATAACTAACATCTAGAACAGAGGTGTGTCGGAACTGAGTTCAACCAACTAGCTCGGCGAAACAAGGTAATGGATATTAAACAAAACAACACCCACATATACAAATAACAAGAACCTAAGACTTCAGAGTCAGAGGTGTTTGAACAATGTAAGGCCGCAAGATTATGCAGTACGACTTTTGGTGATCTAACTTAAACATATTGCACAGTGTGTGCTAACTCGTATTTTTTGAATGTAAAGAACCAAGGCCGATTTTATTAGATACTTTAATACACATGATGAGCATTACTGTCAAAACCCGTCAGTTAGCGTACTAGCTAGCCTGTGGTTTACAAGCTAGATTACAAGCATCGATCTTCTTCTTTACTGCTAGTTATAACATGAAATTAACGTGAGTAAGCATCATAAAGTATGCTGACCGATACAGTACAAGTTAATGAAATGTATCATGTCTTATGTAATCCGTTTTTTCAGCATTTAATGTTTGAACAAATGTCATGAAAACAAGTTATCATCACAACCAATGTTTAAATGTTTATATTTCAGAAAATTATTTGGAGTGGAAACTTCATTTAAAATAGTTTTTAAGTGTGCGTCAATGCCCAGCACTAATTATTACCATTTTTTTCATATTCTATGTGCTCTTTTTTTGGGGACTTAAACTCATGCAGTGGAAGTGGAAGCTCTACTTGTTTATTGAGTGAAAAGAGAGCTAAACTGCTGAAAAACGTATTAAAATATGAAAGCTATGCATAAATACTACTTCTCCAAACTTCCATGTTAATCCACAAGAATAAATCGCTTATTCACATAGGCTGTAGCTTAATGCAAATCATAACGCATTAGCCAAGTTTTGTGAACTCCTGCACAGAATAAGTGATATTCTTATAGTTATAGCTGACTGATTGTCCCTCTTTTGAGTGATCAATTAATCTGATTTTATTGTCAATAAATTCTCTATACAGATCTCTAGACATCAATTGGCGATGAACAGCAGTTCTCCTCTCCCACGGCCCTTCCACCCATCTTTCTCTGCACAAGGGACCTTACACTGAGTTTACAAGACCGTTTTGTAATAATATATTGTCTGTTATATTCTGGTTATTTATAGTGTAATGCAGACAATCTTAGACCTGGCAAAAAAAAATCACGAAAGACACAGAAACAATATCAATAGAAAGGATAAGAATGGGCAACCAAAAAAAAAAAAAAAAGAAAGGGATGGATAATAAAAGCACAGAGTTGGCAGACGAAAACAATACTTTAAAGGGGTAGTTCACAATCACAAAAGGAAAGTCATGTCATTATTACCTCACCCTCATGTCGTTCCAAACTATAAGACTTTTTAATTTATCGCGGAACACACAATATTAAGATACTTAACTGATGAATCCAATAGCTTCGGCATAGACAGCACAACAACTCACCACATTCAAGACCCATAAAGAAAGAAAGGACATCGTCTCACGGGAGTACCAAAAAAATCAGTCGCCCGCAAAAATGCCGCTGTGATTTCCATGCGACGCCGGAGCCGGCGTTCTGACGGAGCCACGCAAGCACTAGTGACCTTGTTTTACAAAGCCAGAAGGATGCACGAAAAAAAAGCTTCCGATTATCATCCAAATATCATTCAATTTGTGTTCCGAGATGCATGAAGGTCTTACTGGTTTCGAACAGACACGAAGAGAAGCACTATTAATGACAGAATTATCCTTCAATTACTTATGGTCTGAAACCCATATACTATAAACTAAGAGTACTCAAAAAAAAAATGTTGAAGAACGAAAAAATAGAAAATTAGGTAACTAGGAGTCTCTGCATTTTAGATGAAGGACAGAGTAAGGACACAACACAAAGTTGAAATCAAAGTACAGAAAGGAAGGACAAAAGAATAAAGCTAAGTAAGTGGGAAACGAACACCTACTAAAAATCACAAAGGAGTTTGAAAGAAGCTAAAAGAATCATATACACACGCAGAACAACCAACAAAGAGATAATCCCATGAGTGAGTGATGAGACGTGACAAAACCACTATTTTAGAATGGCCTCCTGAGCAGTTGCTCTCTTGATCAGGTGTTCTAGTGGTCATATTTATAAAATCACACAAAAAACTGAAGACATATAATTCTGTACAGTATTGACAAAATGGCGTGTTGTTGTTTTTTTTTGTTTTGTTTTTTGTTTTTTACAACACTTTTCAAATGTCAAGCAGCAGTTTCAGAATAGATTATTTTATAGCTGGCATACTGTTCAGTTTGTCTTTGTCTTTTTGTACAACAGATTGAATGTCTTTTTTAAAAAAAATTTTTGGGGAATCTGGGATCCACTGCTGTGCTCAGTTTGAAAAAGGCCTTTATATCTAAACATAATACACAGATATTAATTTGTTTGCAAATGTTTAACCTGAATATGTACTAGGTAATTACTTATTTTTGTCATATTGTATTCTTGTTTCTAGAACTATGATGAAGAAGAGATGTCAGTCGGCCTGTTGACCATGATCCCTGAGCTGATCTAGAGCCATACCTAACTCACTGCATTTAATGCCATGTCTACTGCAATCATTTTGGAAGGTACAACTGTATTGGATAATCTGGAAAATCCTCCCCAAGATATGCCTGATCTTTGGACTTGGATTTATGCTATGAAATTATAGTGTCCTCCAGTACTGAAGGACACCTTTGTTTTCATTCAATGGCTGAACCTAGAATGCAATCTCTGAAAAATCTTCTGATGTAGAAAGATGTCATTGTGGCGTGATGGAGCATTTTCCAGTGTAATTGTTCATGATTGATCATTATTGATTTAGAAAAATTTAATTCTAGAAAATGGTAAATCTAGATTTACAAGGTGTCATAAAAGGGATGATGATGTTTGGTTTTTTTTCTATTTTTTTCCTGAGTGCAGTATGTGCAATTTTTCATAGTGTTAAATTGTTTATTTGATAGCATGCCTAAAAAATAATGACTTGAAGTAACATTGTTTTAAACAAATAAATGCCCTATTGTTGTGCTAACAATCTGTTTTCTGTCTTTGTATTAACAACTTTAAGTTTTGAGTACAGCTTACTTGAGAAATTTATTTTTCCACACATTTGTCTAGTAATGTGAACAAAGCAGACTTGTTAAGAGAACGGTTTTGTTTGAGTTCTGTGCACTAAGCTTAACTTATATCTCTAAGTTGGCTGAACTTGTCAAATTGAGTTAGCAACACTCAAGTTTTCTGGTAACCTATACATATACACGAGTTACCTATACGAAGTTACAGTAAGTTTTATTAACTCAAAAAATGATCAACTATTTTGCTTGAGAAATTTGAGGCAATCAGTTTCCACAGGTTTTCCAAGTAAGTTCAACTCATTACTTTTTACAGTGTAGTAGGGGAACTTACCGTTAACCATTTAACAGGTTTTTACTGTAGCATTTTTACAGTCGTTTACCATTAAATTCACAATCATTTTTTACAGTGCAGCAAACTTACTGCCATGCTGATCGATTACGCCCAACTATACATTTACAACGCCATTAATGCCCAACTCCACATTGCTTAGACAACAGACTAACAGACATTACTAAATAGATCTTTCTCTGCGTGTATAGACGATGACCCATTTCTGAGTGCTTCTCAGTGTTCGCAGCATTAGCCAAACGCTCCGGCTGAGAGCAATTATCAGCCTCACACCAGCCACAACCAAAAGACAGTTTTCATTCACGAGTCCATATGTCAGATAAAAGAAAGCATTCTGCAATAAAGATAAAAATTGGCTTGCTGTCCAATATGAATGGACTAGAGGTTCCATCAGGCTTGAGTCAGGCAGCAGACCTGACTAACTACAGTATACTGTGTGTGCATATAAATAAATAAATGAATAAATAGAAGGCCGGCCATCAATAGACCAATGGTGAAATTAGTGTTTTTATAATATATTCTCTTGCCAATATCTATTCACACAACAAGTCCCAGCCTGCCATATGGTTCTCACTCATAAAAGCGACAACAAGAGAAGCAGACTAATAGTTTACAGTGATGGCAGTGCAACAGATTACATCTGATTTGTGCTTATCCACAGGGCTGCTGTTGTGTAGTGTGTGTGTGTGTGTGTGTTGTAGAAAGATAGAAACTTGTGTCTGCGAGTGGAATGGCACTGAGGACACACACATACACACGCTGGGTTTATATGTTTTATAGGGAAATCTCGTAGATGTCATGATTTTAACCTACTTCTCACACAAAACTTTCTGCATTTTTACATGTTCCAAAAAAACGAACATAATTCTATACAATATATAAGCAGTTTTCCTCATGGGGACCAAGCAAACAAATGAATAAATACATGCCCCCACAAGGTCAAAATTTACTGGCATTACTATCCTTGTGGGGACATTCGCCCCCCATTATGTAGGGAATACCAGGTACACACTCTCACCTCACTCACTCACGTCCCAGCACTCAACACTCACACACACACACACAACCACACACAACACACACACAACCCACACACACACACAAAACACTCAATGGCCTGTAGCAACTGATTTAGGCTTCACTTGGAAGCCAAAATGAGAGACAGTAGTACAAGTCCTTAGGTCTAAAAGGAGAAAAAATACTACTATATGGTAGCATGGCAAATTTTTTTATAGAATAATTATATAAATAATAATAAATACTACATAAATCATATAATAAATAAATAACACATAATAATGACATAAGTCAAAGTAATTATTTCATAACTTTGCCTTGACATAACGATGACTTATACCAATGATCTCATAATTTTGACTTTTTATCATAAATTGATTTGTATCTCATAATTCTGACTTTTTTTTATAACTGACTTTTTTATCTCTGAATTTCAACTCTTTGCCAAAACTATGACATCTTGGGCCAGTTTTACTAACAGCTTGCACCAGCGCAAACTGTCTTTTGGCAAAAAAATAGTACTGTCAGGTTTTACCAAAGACATATAGTGACAAATTAGCGCTGAAAAGGCATAGACACCGTTATTTTTGCGCCTGACCTTATTGAATATGCATTTGTAGGAGTTTCCCTTTCAAACGCAAAATTTATGGGAGGAGAGTATTAAAATGAATCACGCAACGCGTTTTGCTAACATTTGACCTCGTCAAATAACTGCCATTTGCGCCATTATTTAACGCCCAAATAAAGCATGTCTTAAAACTATTTTGCGCTTGAAATGGCTGCAATTATTGTTGCTGGAGGAGGCACCACAGAGAACAGAGAGTGCCTGGTAGAAGGGAGAGGATTTTTTCCACACATTTTAATTTATTTGGAATGCCAGAGAAACACATTATCCAAACATATAGTTTGCCAGGACATGTTATATTTAATTTGCTTCAGGAAATAAAAGACGACTTGGAACACCCAACTAGGAGTCACACAATATCAGGTTTATCAAAAGACCTGATTTTTGGCCTCTGGTTATTTTCAATGTACTGTGGCTTCTGTATTTCTTTATTCTTTATTTGCAACTACGCTAGTTTGCACTGCGCTTGGTATATTGTGTTGGTCCATATGTAAATTAGATGTTGCATCTGTGCTCTCACGCTATTTTGCCATGCATAGCAAAACTGTCCCGTTATCTCATAATTTGTCCTTTTATGCCATCCTTTCAACTTTTTATTTCTTAATTTTGACTTGTCACAACTATGGCTTTTTATCTCATAATTCTGACTTTTTGCCATACAGTAACTGACGTTTTTTTGCTTTGTTTAAGGCAGATTATTTTTCTTATTTTTCACATATATGCTTCAAATAAATTAAAGAAAACCTGCCAGTGACACAAAGCACACTTATATTTAATATATATATTCTCTACAAAAAGAGGCCTTAAAGTATTACACATTTTTGCTAATCATTGAATTATTTTTTTCTGTAAAACAAGAAAAAAAAAGATCACTGACAATTTGTTTTGCATGTATGAGTTTTAACACCTCATATTTGAGAAACAGTGTTCATACGGATATCAGTGTTTGCCGTATGTGTGTGCGAAAAGCCCTCATGTCTCTATCTAATAAAAGTGAGGTGTGTTTTTGTGTTTGACACCCTGAGCACATCCAGAGCTTACAAAGCCCCAAACAGCCCTACCTGCAGAACAACACAGCAAAACACACACACAAACACACAGGACATGAGTATCTGTCTGACCAGAATGAGGGTGAGAGCAAAGGCCATCACTTCCTCTCAGAAAGACCCGAGGTCTCATTTCAGCTCTCCTCTCCGCTGGTCCCTTCTCACAGCGGTTAACACATATCTGATGCTGTCACTGTAAACGGCTACTGAACCCTGAAACAAGGCCAGTATTTCCACACAGGACATCTGCTATCGGATCCGTCCAGCGGTGCCCCCTGCCCGTGTCGCCAGTTTCAGAGGATTTAGAGCAACCGGGAGGGGGTTCCTTCTGCTGGGCGACTCTGTATTAAAGACCCCAGGCTGTTCTGATCCTTACAGGAAGTTCAAGGTCCCGGTATGGAACAAGCTAAAGGCAGGGGGTAGATTTCCTACAGGAATGCCAACAAATATAAACAAAAAAGACATACAGTCAGATATACAGAAAAACGCTTAACTGTTCAGTATATATATATATATTTTTTACCATTCAGATGAAAAAAACAAAACAAAAAAACAACCCGAACAACATCAGAGGGTTAAGCGTGTTTCTGTATATCTGAATGTATGTCTTTCTTGTTTATATTTGTTGGCATTTCTATGGAAAATCTACACCCTGCCTTTAGCTTGTTCCATACCGGGACCTTGAACTTCCTGTAAGGAAGTTTTAAATCATGGATATGATTTCAAAAATAAAATAATAGTCACACTTGACTCACGGTCAAAAATGTCAGCAAATTTCATCTAGTGGAAATATTTGGTACTGCACCCAAACAAAATATTGCTGAAAATTCATTTTTGAGATATCAACTTCAAACTTGGAACACAGCTTGTTAATGGTTAATTGTTAATGATTAATGATTTGATTTGAGAGAAATGTTATGTTTTAGAGTAAAACATGTTTTGGAAAATATATATATATCATACACAATTTACAAAAGTAGATATTTTTTATAATAATAAACTGTATTTTCAAGTTTATGCCCAAGAAGTGGTTAACAGGTAATAAATGGACCATAACTATTACATAAATATAATGTAAAAATGTAAAATGTGTAATTAACACTAACCAAACACACAAAAAACACAAACATCACCACTAAAAAACAAAACAACCAACACTAATGTTTACAAATATCATTGATCTACCATTACCATTAAAAAAATAAATAAATAAATAAATAAAAACTGTGTGTTTTAAGCATTTAGAGAATATACAAAAAAAAAAAAAAAAAAACTTTTAACTTTAAGTGGGATGTAGCAAACGTCCTAAGATATATTTTTGCTAACTAAGCACCCCCTTTTTTTCTCTCTCTCTCCAGAGGACGCTGTGTTTGTTTTCATGAAGCACAACATTTCCAAGATCAAGACATGCATTCGTTTAGTCGTTGTTTTTCAGGCAAAGCATATGCACACACACACACACTGAGCACATCTTCATCTCAATGTTGTCAGTGGTGCTCTCCCTCTATTTCTCTCTATATCTCTCTCTCTCTCTCTTTGATGAACGGTAAATATGATTTGATGGTAATTGTGGTCTTTGCCTCATGCGCAGTGAGAGGTTGACGACCCATCGCAGCGTTCAGGAACATTTAATTTAACAGGCCGTCCGTCTGCCTGCAGACCATAGAGCCGAGCAGGAGAACAAGAAGACAGCCTTCATTTGTTCAGCTGGGTAAAATATTTACATGACTTGGCAAACTTTTCTCTATTATTTGCTGTTATTTCACTCACCGTTGGGTCGTTTTTCATAAAACTGGTCCCCTGAACTGTTTACAATCCAAAACAATTCAGTTTATTGGCAACTAAAATTAGGTTAAAATGTATATGAATGAATTGAAAATGTATGAATGCAGCTGTAAGCGACATCACTTCCTCTCCAGCCGTGAAATGACTGACAGTGAAGCTCGATTATTCCGGGATAAAACTCACTGGACAGACTCATATCCCACATAATCAATTATGCAGAAGTGAAGCTGTGAACAGCCAAATGACTCCCCTCTGTCCGCAGAGAGAAGCCCCCTCTCTGACTGAGCTGACCGCATTACACTAGTGTGGCATGTCCATTTATTGTTCAGTGGACAATAATTTATGTGCAGTGATTAACTGAAGGCTGACTTTATGAAAGCAGAAATATTGTCACTCTCATGAGGGGCCAACAAAACACAAACAGACCACCGCTTTAGTTGTTGTTCCATATAACAAGAAAAAATTTGACTTTTTTTTAAGAAAATATAAAAACTG
Organism: Sinocyclocheilus anophthalmus; assembly: GCA_018155175.1. Lineage (NCBI taxonomy): Eukaryota > Metazoa > Chordata > Actinopteri > Cypriniformes > Cyprinidae > Sinocyclocheilus > Sinocyclocheilus anophthalmus. The sequence goes on from JADLZN010002944.1 coordinate 567,841, forward strand.
GGTACGTTATGGTGGGTGTTGCAGCATATACAGAAGGGTTTTATGCCAAAATGTACTATTTAGCATTATATAGCGACAAATCTCAACCTCAAAGTAAAAAATCTGCCTTTATATATTGTCTAAAAGTGCAAAATAGGCTTTTAGCCATTAATCTGTTTCATATCCATTGTGAAAAAGAAGTACACTTTAGCATATTTTTAAGCACAACTTAGATAAATAATATACTTAAGTGTTAACTAACTGTTTTCAGACAGTGTGGTTAAATGAAAAAGTGCTATAGTAGGACTTAAATACATCTATATGTGTGATGTTATAAATTGAATGTCTTTGGAATATGGTTAAAGTACTGCTAGATGTACTGACAAGCATTTATGGAAATCTAAAATGTACTTTAATACAATTTCTAATGAAACGTGTATGTCATGTGTATGATGAAGTAAAAAAAAAACATTTAAAATGTGTTATTCAATATTACATTTAAAGTTAACATCACTGTTAAAATTGTAATACAATACTTGTGCTTCAATTAGTCAACACATGTTTTTAAAATGCAACAAAAATGTATTTAAAACATGATTATTAAAAAAAAAGTATCAGTAATTCTTGTGAAAGTGAACTTAGAAGTGTACGAGGAAACAGTGTTTTAGGAAACAGTCATGAAAGCGTATTATCTACAATTTTTAATTTTATTATGAAGATTTGAATTACTCTGCAATTGCACATTCATGTTGTTCAACATGTTTTTTTTTTTTTTACTATTTATGTGCTGTAAGAAATTAGAGGATCATTTACAAAGGGCTCATTACTGTGCTATTTGTCCAAAAAAAGCAAAAAAAACCAAAAACAAAAACAAAACTGCTCCAACACGATTTGTTGATCTGATTTATTTTTCCAGATTAAGGGACACATTTGTATGTATGGTCCCCACCTATATATTACGCTGAATTAATTGGAATAATAATGAAAGCTGGAGAGCTGGATCCAATATGGAAGTCCCAGAGCAAGTGTGGGCCTGACGCCAGGAAAATGTGCTTCATTATTTATTCAGCCTTTACCTCCTTCTGTTTGTCAACATCACTCAGATGGATCCTCATCCTTCATCCACAGACACGCGCCAATATCAGCGCCACAGGCTCCAGACTGCAAGAGCCAATTAAATTGTGCTGCACACTTATATAAAGTAAACAACAGATCTTATCCAAAACATTACATTATTGACTATGCATTAACGCAAGAATACAAATACAATGCTTGTCCTTCACTTAAATCCAGGTGCATCTGTGGGCAATTAGAGACACACACAGAACAACACACACAGTAAGACAAATCCTGCTCAATTTACAGTGAAAAACTGCCAGCTTTGCGACGAGAAATTCACAATGTTTCAGGAATTATAAGAAGGCACCTGTGTATTGGATATTGGGAATGTTTATGTTAATATTAATGTAGGCTAATAATGTATTTTAACAATTAAAATCTGTTTTGTACCTTACAATAAATGGATAAGCATTATAACAATACAGGTGGTTAATTAAAATATTATAATTAAAGTTCAGCAACAACGGCCTTTCCAAGAACTGGCTAATAAAAATGTACAGACAGCACAAAGACAAAAACACCCTTAGGGTAACAGAGATGACACTAAAATAACACAATAAACATTAGCTCAACAACATTATAAAACAAGTAAAAAGTAACTATTAAACATAACTATTGAAAGCAAATGTAAAGTCAGGGATTCCTGCAAATGCATTTTTCACTAATAAATGGTGGGGGATCAGCATATATTATCTTAAAATATAATACTTATTTTCATCCTGATTTATGTATTCATTCATTCATTTATTCACTCATTCATTTATTATGAATGTTGTGTTAACTAATTAACATGACTTCATTGTAGCAATTTACCAGCTGCCATACAGGCTTGCAGAAACAGAAATAACAATTTCAGACCCTCCTTAAATAACACATCATCATATTTCTACATCTCTTCTATCTTAGGATTGATTAATTCAGCAGTTGCTGAGGTCACCCATTGATAAATTGAGAATATTTAACTGTTTAAAATTCACAAGAAAAGCTCATTTCATACTTGAAACCAGTGTAGAGTTGAAGGCGTTACCCCATCAATGTGACCTTTCAACCATTTGTGATCTACTTAACATGAGGCCAGATTTGATGATTCAAGCACCCTCATCAGCCCTCAGTCTTTTTTTTTTCTTCCCCCAATGACACTGAGGACTCTGTTATGAATTACAGTGCATCAAGACAGTAATCATAACTAATGACTAAATAAAATGCAAAATGCATTTAATCTATGTTGTTAAGCAACTCATATGTCTCTGTTACTGACAAATCAAACTGGGTACAATTCTCGGAAGCAGAGAAATTTATAAACAAGACAAATAATGTTTTTTTGTACAGTAATAAATTAATGTTTTGCTTTATCATAAAAAAATATCACTGCAGGCTAACTATTAAATGGGGCATTCTATACTTACTGAACACAGAGACTAAATGGATAAAACAATATTCATATATTATTAAATGAATGAACAAACGAACGGTAGATCTTGAAAGCACTATTCAAAAACAAAGACAGAACTTGTTAAGTCCATATTGAATATACGTCTTGTAATCAGACACTTTGGCCTTGACTGTTCTCTCCTGGGATGGAAATCTAACCAACTCATCAACTAAGAGTCAATGGCTCTCTCTCTCCTGCTTGGTTCTCTCAGTCTATGTCTTACAATGAATTCAGGTCAATGGCTATAATTAGCCTACAGTTGGCAGGTGACTTCACATCAACCCCCTAGATATGCTCAAATCAGATCTAAACATCTCAACTGTCCACATGTATTCTCATAAATATACCTTTTGTAACTTATATACAACAGACAGTGCCACAGTAATGATGAAGCTCTCACCTCTCTTATCCAGACTGTGTTTGTGGTTCACCTCTCCCATCCCTTTCCCAAAGCTATTCACGCTGTGGGTCCCCTGGCTGCACAAGTCATCTTCTAGATGTGCTTTCCCATCTAGCAGATGTCCAGGCTGCTCGTCCTCTTCACAGTCACAGTCGTCGAGGATGGGTGTCTCACGGATAGGCATACCGATGACGGAGCTGTGCTGGAGGGGTCTGGGCCCACGGAAGCTGTCCCTGCTCTGCGGAGGACCCAAAAGAACAGAAGGGATGTAGTGAATCTCATGTGTGGCCTCAGTGCTTGCACTCTTCTGAGGGGCACGTCGACGCCTGCACCAGCGCTGACGGGTGTAGAGTACCAGCGTGAAGAGTAGGATAAGTAACAGGAGAGCAATCAGACCACCCTGGAAGAGAAAGGACGAGAGAGAAACATCAGAATTCCAAATTTTCCCACCATGAACTATTCTAAAATTACAACCATTTCAACAATGAACTAACTGCTCAAGACTCTATGAGGAGACACCAATCTGAAAATTGATGGGAGCATTCCAGGAGGCTGTAGGACAGGGGTGACTAATCCTGCTCCTAGAGGACTCCTACCCCCGGTTTCACAGATAAGGCTTAAGGCTAGTCCCAGACTAAAATGCATGTTTGAGCTGTCTCAACTGAAAATATCTTGCACTTAAAATATGTCAGTGCCATTTTTCTGTCTTAAGATGCACAACTGTAACATTTTCTTCTAAGGCATTTTTTTATAAAAGCTGCTTAAATATCTTAATTTAACTAAGTCCTAGTCCTGGCTTAAGTTAAGGCCTGTTTGTGAAACTGGGCCCTTGAGTTTATCTCCAACCTGCCCCAACACACTTGCCAGGAAGTTTCTAGAAATCCCGAAGACCTTAATTTGCTGGTTCAGGTGTGTTTTAATAGGGTTAATAAACAAACTCTGAAGGTTAGTGGTCACCAGGATTTTCCATAAAGCAGGTGCTCCTAAATCAACATAGTTTTTCTTGGACCTGGAACAACACTGCTGTCCTAACCCGAACTCAACCCAAACCCTAACCAATAATTACCTCTGAAATCAGAGGGCACAGATAGATTGACAAGAATGTTGTTGAAGTCCTATGCCCAGGTTTCTAAACTTGCTCCTGTAGGGTCACTATCCTGCAGAGGATAGCTCCAACACTAATTCAACACACCTGAATCTCTGTATTGCTAGGCTTGCTCAAGATGCATTAGCGTTGCGCAGACCAATCGGCGTATGACACCAAAGTACCACGAGAGCGAATGGAGAGCAGGCGACTCTTTATTATTTTGAATTGCTCTTGCTCTCTGATGTCATATGCCGATCGGTCTGCGCAACGCTGATGCATCTCAAACAAGCTTAATGTCTTTAAACTCACTAGAATTTTCTAGGCAAGTTTGTTGGAGTTGGTTAGAGCTAAAATCTTTAGGAACCCAGTTATACTTGAACAGGGGTGCCCATTCCTGTTTCTGGAGGTCAATGTCCTGCAATGTTTAGGTATGACACCAATAAAATACACCTGTACCATGTAACCAAGCCTTGAAGAGTGCTGGAAATTTCCATACAGGTGTGTTGGTGCAAGTTGGAACTAAACTCAACAAGATGTTGGCCCTCCGGGAGCAGGACTGGGCACCCACAAATAAGAAGAGGGGTGTCCAAACCTGCTACTGAATGACCACTGTCCTGTAGAGTTTAGCAGTAAGCTGCACAAACACACTTGCCTGGAAGTTTCTAGTAATCATGTAGACCTTGATTAGCTGGTTCAAGTTTGTTTAATTAGGATTAGGCAGGACAATGACCCTTCAAGAGCAGTATTGGACACCCAGAAAAGGGAATGTTCATCTGTGACAATGTCCTACTTGATCAACCTGTTGATATTCATGCTAGCAAGCTAATTGTCAGATTTTATAGTGATTTGACATGTGAAAGTTAGTAAACTTTCCGAGGTGTTGGTATTTCCCCATGCATGTAAATAGAAGCTGTAGTAGCCTGATTAGTAGTTGCCGTTGACCATCAATTGAACTCTCACGCTTTAGCGTGACTACGTCTTTCTTGATAGGTAAGCAAGGGGCACATAATTAAGAATGTATTTGGTAAACTACAGTAATACATGATGCATGGCCACAGACTTCAAACGTTGCTCTTGTTTCACTGTCTTGTAAGGAGCCACTGAGCTTTGCTTGTTACTTCTCCAGCTCGAGTGTCTGGCCTAAAGGTACAATACACATAAAACAGCTGAAGATTCATTGCTGCATGGTTTGTCTCATTTCATGGCGTGTCAGGGACATCAAAGATTTCCTCTCTCTTGAGCCGTTTGTGTGTAATACTCTTAAATCTGCAGTTTTGTTCAAAAAAGAGTGGTACTGAGCTGACAGATAAAGTGAACAGCATAATATTTTTAATTAGCCTAAACATGAAACATTATTTGAAACAATGACATGAATACTAAGTGATACTGCATTCCGTTCTGTGTCATGTATTTCCATGAGAGTTCCTCTCAAAACCAGTGTGATTTGGAATTGTATATAAAATGTTATTGCTCAGAGAATGCTTTAGATTATATTATATAATTTATCATATATAAATACATGTATCATACCATTACAACCAAGACCCATGACTCCACAAACACTCCTATGGGGGTATCGGGGCCCGTTCAATGGCCCAGGGCACAAAACTGGCTTTTGAGGTTAATATATTGCTAGTGCTGGTGGAAAGAAAATCCCTCTGAGCTCATTTTGAGACACTGAGATCTTCAGCAACTCTAAAGAAAACACATCTAAGACCTCACCTTTTTTCTCACAAGAAACATTAAGAGCCTAAAGAAAAAAAAACTCTCCATTTGCTCTCCATTATTCTCATTAAAAAAAAGAAAATAAATGAAGATATCATAGAGATCTCATTTGAGATTTGTCTTTCCTATGAGAATGTGCACTGCGTTAATTCAACTATGTGAACTGCACAGCATATCAAAGCAGAGGAAGAAAATAAGGATCAGAAGCTGACTTACTCAAGATGAATATTCAGCAACTGCTGATCAAATGTTTTGATATAATACTCGCCTGCACATTTCATGCTGAATTTACGCACAGATTCAAAAGTCACAATTAGTGCAGGAAGTGACATCAATGACTAAAAACCTCTGAACACACACTAGTCTCACAGCTATTACACATGGCATCCAAAGGCAAAATATTCTGCTCTGTACCTCGGCGGGGGAACTGCCTATGCCGTAGGAGCCCTCGGGTATCTTCATATCCCTAAGTCAGATACTACTTAAGAAAGACTAGAGATGGTGTTAAGTATAATCTAGCGATAAATTGTGGAAACATTCCAGTCGTTCTTGAGGAAAGCGACAAACTCGCACTAGCAAATTACAGCTCATGCACTGCCAGCTGTCCATAAATCATAGAGCATGGAGATGGGGTAGAATGAAGATATGATGGAACCAAATGCAAGCACCCAACCAATGTGTTCATTACGTACGAGATCCAGCAGGACCTCAGCCACTGAAAGTAAACTTCCCTTAAAGTTAAATGCAGAAAAATGAGAGAGGCTAAGCCATTCTTTAACTTTCAAACCTCGAAATGGGGAGTCTCGTTGAACATTGTCGTGATTGTGACTATAAGCTTGAGAACCATGGTAGGGCCCGGGAAAGGGATTATTGGCAAATTTCATGAATGAAAATGGCAACAGAACATTACAACAGGGACGGCAAAACAAAGTCAAGCATGTGCCGGAAAATGGATGGTGTCAATGATCCGCTCCCTCACCAATCGGGGAATCTTTTTAATACTGTGGGATAATAGTCGAGAACAATAGAAAAGGCAGAATTATATGATTGGCTTAATATCAAACAGATCAAATGTGTATGCTTTTAGACAAATGTGAATACCTTGGATATAACACTGTGTTTTTTTGTACATGACTTTGAAGAGATAACAGATGGGTATAGTGGTGAAAACCAGACATATTGGTCCTAAGGAATAGAGTCAGCCATGGTATCGCCATAGGGGAGGGGGAAGGGAGAGAGGAAGAACCAGGTAAGCGATACCCCATGTCTATAACCCCCACAGCACTTATTTTGCAGGAACATGAAATAACTGTGCAACAAATCAGTACACACAGTCAAGTGGTGGTATTTTATAAATAGTATAGTATCAGTTACAGGATGGGTTGGTGTTGTATCGTTTTTAAATCCTGAAAGAGAGAGAGAAAGGCGACCCAACATACAGCCGGCTACAGGAACGACCCACAGCACAGGGGGAAACATCATGGCCCGGCAACAGAGGTCTCCAGCATACTCATCTACATATCGGCGGTATTATTTAAAAGAGTACGTGAGAATAAAACAAGAAACCATAATGTACAAGCGGCAGACTTACGATGAGACACATCTGTATATATATAATATCTATTGAAGCGTTCCATTACGGAGATGCCAATACACAACCTAGCGCTCGAACGAAGTCAGCATCAGTACTCAAGAGGAACGGTCAGAGGGGGTAGCAATACGATCAGAGAAAATGATAGGGGAAGGGGGGGGAAATGGGGGGGGGGGGGGAAGGGGAAAAAAAAACAGAGAAAACCAGGGGGGGGAAAAGAAATGGAAGGGAGAGCAAACAGAAGGGTATGTGTGAGGGGTGGTTGAGTTCGTGTTGGGGGGAAACCCAGCAAACCAGAACCACGGAACAAACAAACACACAAAACAAAAAAAACCGGGAACAAAAACAACAACAAACAAAACCCCAACATAAAGTAAAACAAAACCCAGAATATGAACAGCATGTAGGCATTTTATTATAATATTAATCTCTCACAGTTAAAATGCACTATATTTTCAAAAACATCCTTTTAAACCCAGCCTCCAAAGTCAGGTGTACAAAACAATTTTCTGCCTGGTGAATAATGGAGGTGCTCAAAAACCTCTTCACAACACTCTAGCAACCACCCAGAGGAGCAACAAAATAATAATTCAGAACAAATTAGCAAACATATATTGACATACTGAAAACCATTTAGATACATTAGCCTTGTGGCAGTAGCAAGCAACACTCCCTAAATCTAGTTCTCATTACATTTTAATGATGAGACATTTACCAGAGTAAAGTGTCTCACAGCAGGGCAGATAAACTAAATCACACCTCCAGCAACATGGACGGCCAGTGAAAATCATCCCCGTCATCTGTTCACCAGGTGATCACAGCAGAGGAAGCCATGCCTTTAGGACGAACTCTGGGATAGAAAAACAACACAACACAGACGAACCTCACCCAGCACCTGCTTCACCTACCATCTGCGCCCAGGAAAACAACTCCCAAAGCTGGCAAAGTCGACGTCAACGTCAGAGGCACAGACTACATTTATCTCTTTGGCAAAAATAACATGGAACGTACACAGACACAGGCATTCAAAACACATGCCACATTAAGTAAAAGGACATATCTTGTAAGCGTATAATACGATGCACACACACAAGAGTAAGTTGCATGCTTTTAGCAGAGGGCAATCCCAGAATGCACTGCGGCAAACATCTAATTAAAACAAAACACTTGATGCCTATATTTTTATGCTTATTAAAATATTGCATTGTCAGATTAGCAACATGCTAAAGCCAAACTCTGTTGAAATCAACCCAAAAGAGTTCACTCATTTTGCTATGAATGGTACAAACTGCAATGCACAATATTACAGGTCTAGCAATGCATGTCCAGCCTTCTAAATGAAAGAGCCAACTGGTAAAGTGTTTGCATTGTTGCAGCTGCTTTTAGGTACTTTAGATTAATTTGAAATCTGAGACCCGTGATTGCAGCAGCACATGCACATCGGTAGGAAAAATGAAGCTATTAAATTGTAAGCAACAGCATTTAAGCAGAAGTTTATGTACAAATGTATTGCTGATTTAAAATGTTATTTAAATTTGAGTTTGGCAAGTAGTTTTTGAGACTGCGATATTCCCCCATTTATGTAGACAGGAGTTTGCCTTGCATGCACGAAATATGAGAGAACCTCGAAAGGGACTATGGTTGAGTCTCCTGTGCACATTGCATGAAAAGTGTGGTGCAGCGATTTGCTGTCTATTTAGAGCAGTTCAAAAACTACTTTCCTCCCTGTAAAAGCCAATCCAGAACAAAACTGCCATTTTTGGATAGTTGTGAACTGATCAGACAGGGAAGCTAGCTATAACCAGCTAGATCTTTTTTTCTTTTTTTTTTTAATGACTGGCAGGGATGAGGTTCCATTGCCTATGCAGGCAGCTGACTAGGTTTTGGAACAGAGCTAAGGACTGAAAGATACATGCAGACGCTCTGGCATCTATTCAGTCTGGGACTCCTGGGTGTTGGGATGTGGGAAGATGGGAAGCTCTGTTACCCACAGGGATCTCTGGGTGACTCTGACATGCTAGTGGGCTTATTAGAGTCGGACTGGATGCCTGCGCCGAGAGCTGCATGCTGCCGTCTCTTCACACAGTATGATGTTTAAATGCCATGTGTTGTGCCACCTGCCTCCTCCCACTTCAGTCCTAGCATGGATCAGAGTCGGATACCCCGCCTGTCTCCTTTTTTTGTCTCTCTTTTTCGTTCTCTCTCAGGGGAGACTTTTACTTGACCATAGAGGCTGTTTTTCCTTGGGTTTTGAAAGAGACATCAGCTTTTAGACTGACAGATCTGAAGGGAGGAGAGAACCAAAGTGAAAGTTTTGCCCAATTATGGCCTTCAAAGACCAGAAGAAAAACAACTCTGTATCAAAACCTGAAATGCTGACTTAGTGAGCTGCTCTTTGCTAAAACTGATTGAGAGGTCCATATTTGATGCAGCATCATTGTTCATAATCAATATCTTGATATCACAACCTGATATCAATTTCAATCCTTTTTATCTGGCTTGATGTGAAATTCAAATGAAATTTTAAATTAAACCTTGAGCTCATACTAATAAGTCAGCTTAGACCGAAAGAAGATTCTGGATTCCAGTTTGTTCCTCTGACCTGATTACATTTGGCCTGAGAAAATTGAGTAAGAATCTTCTACGCGGGTGTCACCGTGGCCTTTAATACTGACTCAGGCTGTGCGTCCACCCCCTCTCAACACACACAGAGCACAATATGTCCAGTTGATCTGTTCACTCTCCCTTCCACCCCTCTCTCTATCTGTCTGTCTGTTCCTCCTGGCTCTGACTTTGCATAAAGGGCAGATTTATCCTGCAATTTGGCTGTCCCTTGGACTTACGGCCGGGTATTAGCAAAGAGTTAGTGAGAGTCGACCAGAACGCACAGCACCCCAGAGACATGGACATCATTCCAACAGACGTGACCTCATTACACACATTGGACAATAGGGAGGGAAAAACTAAGTGAGCGTTAAAGGCTCAAGTTCACTACTTGCAGAAATCAAGTTCATAGTTAATGAAGTGATTTAATTCCCTTAGCCTTAATGCAGGCAAGTTTACGGTAACAACACATTTAAAAATAAAAAAAGGAACCACTATTGGGATATATGGAGCTGCTCTCCAGTAACTTAAGATCATGAGTCACATGCATCGCACAGAGATTTCCGGGTAAAGGATATTCCGGATGACGAATTATCAAGGACTACAGAGATTCCTGGATGTACCATGATGATGTCACATTTTTGTTGATCATTTAATGAGAGATTTAGTAGTCCTCTAGACAGAGTTAGCATCACTACTCTTTGTGCACTTTAAATACCAGTACCATAATGGTGTTAGACACTGCGCTGCTATTAAAGGGATAGTTCACCCACAAATGCTAATTCTGTCATCATTTACTCAACATAATGTCTTTCCAAACCCATAAGACTTTTGTTCATATTCGGAACACAAATTAAGATATTTTTGATTAAATCCGAGAGCTTTCTGATCCTGCATACACAGCAATGCAACTACACGCCTAGGACAGCAACGTGGACATGTGAAATAGCAATGTTTAGACATTGTAAAGGAATTTTTGAATAAAGTTTTTTTTTTTTTTTTCTTTGTACACAAAATGTGTTCTCTAGCTTCATATTTTACAGCTGAACCACGGATGTCACATGGACTATTTTAACAATGCCCTTACTACGTTACTGGACCTTGACCGTGGAAGTTCCGTTGCTGTCTATGTACGGTCAGAAGGCTCTCTGATTTATGTACAGGCAGGAGTATGAGGATTCTCTCTGTTATTTAGTGAAATGTTGCACCATTTATAATTAATTAATTAATTAATTATGACTACAGTCTTCATCTGTGAGTGCATGCCATTTTTATGACTCTCCACAAAAACACTATTAATTTCTTAGGCCCTGTCAACACAAACGCGGGTATTTTCAAAACCGTAGCTTTTTCTATGCAGTTTGGCCGTTCGTCCACACACAAACGCAGCACCAGGTCACTGAAACAAACATTTTTGAAAACTCCTGCCAGGGTGAAGATTTTCAAAAAATCCGGCTGTGGGACGTCGGAGCATGTGCTGTTATATCCGCCAACTGAAAACTTTTTCAGGCTTCTGATTGGCCAACATTGCGGTTGAGATTATATTGCCACCTGTTGGCTTGGCATGCTCTTGACAGTGCTTCAAAGCATGCTTTTGCTTTTTCATGTGGACAGAGAAAAAAACAGAAGAAGGAAAAACTGTTTATAAAAATACCCGTGTACATGTGGACATGACCTTAGGGTGTCCAATTTTTTTAAATTAGAACCAACTACTGTTAAACAGAGCTTATTTTAATAAGATAAATATTCAAAAAAATGCTACACCAAAACAAAACATGCGTAAAGGTATTACCCAGGCTGAATTCTGGCATGAGAGTGCATAGACATTAACACACAGGCACTCCACTGAATTCTGGCGAGAATGTGGTTGATCATTGGTCATCGATCATTAGTCTCTTCTCTCATAGGGATGCTCAATCTAACCCGCCCCCTCTCAGTTCATTAAGGGAGCTTGGATACATCTGAACAATTAAATCAATTCTTACTCACACTCCAATAACTTCATCTGATGGTAATAATAATTTATTTTTGACTGTAAATGCAATTGAATCTCAAATTTTTATGCCAGATGACACTCCAGGCATAAGAACAGAGAGCCTTTTAATATTCATGGAAATCGGAAACAAAAGGGCTGGTGTTAGAGTAATGGCTGCCATTTGGAAACCAGAGCTCTCTTTCTGTGATGCTGTTTTTCTCTGTCTTTATTGAAGTCCCATGATGCACCCTGTTTGCATGGTAACCAAATATAATTGCCTGATAATCATGCATCACTGCATGCTCATTACAGTGGTAAATTAGCACTGGTGGGTGAAGTCGCAATCCGCTTGTTCACACCTTGTGGCACATTTCTTTAAATAAGCTCTTGTAAGAGAGAGGAACAGTTAACAGTTGCAGGAGTAAAGCATTGCTCAGCTCTGCCCTTCTCGCTGACATTTTGAGATGGACTGTAATTACTACGCTGGGGCCCTCTTGCAATAATGCAAGAGGTCAATCCGGCACCCAATTGTTTAGTCAGGCAGGCAATGGCAAAAAGCAGCTAATATGTGGATCAGCATAGTGAAACGTGACCTTAAAAGAGTCTTAATTTTAACCTTCAGTAGAATTACTGCGTGCTCTTAATTTGGTCAATGACAAGCCATGACGGACACAACAATCTTCTGCCACACTGACAGATTTAACTGCATTTCAACAGCATATTTCTCTGCTAGCAACAATATCGGTCTAAATGGTTGAGGGAAAATGCTCCCTTCTTGACTTTAAATGTCTGCCAGTGCTTCTGGCTAAACATTCACTGTCAAGAAACATGGCACCCTAGGAGAAAATTCTCTCAGCATTTCCCCAGAAGTCGGAGTGTTGGGATATCATCTGAAGGCTACAACCATCGCCAAGTCCTCATCTCACAAAACTCTGCCAGGCTCAGGCATCTACAACAGCTGTTGGACGTCCCATGGAAAAAATGTTCTGTCACAAATGCTTAGTCAGTCTTACAGGAGTTCAAGCCACGCAGAAGAAAAGTGTAAAAATAGATTGTCACTAAACCGAAGCTCATTTTTGCAGTTCCTTCGTCAGTGAGAATTTGTAAGTATACGCTAGTAAGGGTTCAGAAAGGACTTGGCCAAGAGTCTCAAGCCAAGTCTCAAAAAGTAGACCTGCATACTTGCAGGAAAGTATAACCCATTTCCAATCTTGACAGGAGCTTATCTTTTTTCACCATACATCATTGTTTCTTCCAATCCAAGTAACAGTTCAACAACAACAGACAAGGGCAAACATCTCAAGTCAAGCATTTGAGTACTCACAGACAACTTATTGGAAAGTACAGTATGCCTCTACCCTCTTTTTTTCAAAAACAGGCCAATACATACAAAACACTGCAGTTTATAGCTGAAATTAACACTAGTGGCAGTAAAAGACCAAAATTTTTTGTTCATTTACTCACAAATTATAATTACAGGTGCAAATTATTTATTAATACACATTTTTACTATAGTGCATGATTTGAAAATTAACACATTTTGATGTTTGCATCACATAGACAGCTCTATATGTTTGTCTGTTCTGACATAGTAAGCTTGCTTGCTAGCCCACCTGGTACAGCACTGCACTTGCGAAGAGCTTGGGTACGAGTTACGTGAAACACGAGTCACAATAAAATTGTTCAAAGACTTGAAGAAACCAGCTAAGTGGCATGTTTTTTTATCTCATGTTTGTTTTTGTTAACATTATTGGTTAGGTTTAGTGTAAACGGTACATTATTTTCAAATGTGCCACTCACCAGACATTTCAATTCTGAACTGCCATGATATGTACAACAGCCAATGTAATAAAATGATGCCAGATTCACATTCATCTGTTCTTGGTAAAACTGAACATGCTTTTAGCACCACTCACTGAACATTTTGAAAATGTTGAAAGCGTCACAAAACATACAACAAAATATTTTGCAGAAATTATGCCCTAGGCACATTTTTCCAATGAGCCTTGGGTTGATCAAAGAATTCCAGGTCTGTAGAATTGTTGCTAGCCAATGATGAGTATTGTACTCGCTAGGAGGTGGAAAATACACTAGATCTATCTCCACTATTTCCAGTGATATCAGCAATCACACCTACTTGCCAAGTAATGGACTGCGCTACTTGGCCAGTCATCGCTGTCAGTCAGTCATTATTCTATTAAATTTACCATTTTCCGACCTTGGAGCAAATTTTCCCTTTTCTATTTAACATCCACCCCCCCCCCCCGACCTTCCAATCCTACAGTGAACATTATTATGAAGGCCTGGAAAACCCACCCACTCTGGTCGAGAGATGCTCTGATAAACCAGGGCTAATGGCTCTGATTTGGCTCTGGCGTCTAGAGATTTCAGGCAGCTAAAAACTCTAAGAGCACACAGATGTTGTCAGTTGACACCGCAGTCATTAATGCACACTGGTCCTTGCATCTGCCATTATTTGAGTTTTAGGGGGAACAAGAGTCTCCCACATGATCTACACAGCATCTCCAGGCATTTAAGTCTTCCAATTTGAATGAATCGATATGACAACAGGAAACAATTTGGAAGGGGCTTTATAGGGTCTTGGATGCAAAGCAAGAATGAGAGTTGAAAACCACTGAGGGGAGCATTAGGGTTAATTAGATATGGAACTTATTTTGGCTAATCTTCTATAGTCAGAGTTATGTAAAGGGGATTAAGGGAGAAAACTTGTCTAGCAGGTAAAGCAAAGTAATTAAGACGTGAGACAATCTCCAGAAAAGTCATTAGCGGGATGCTATGAATATCTGCAGAGCTCGTCAGAATCCTCGGAGAGCGATGAGGTGCTACTATGTTAATGACCAGATATAATGTTGAATTTCTTTAACAGGATGGAAGGTTGAAACACTGTTCTAAAAATGTATTTATGTATTTACTTGGCATATGTCAATTACGTAAAAGGCAACGGTTATATTTCACTTAGTTCTTTGGAAAATGTCACCTTTTGCAGTGTCTCACAAAGCCAGACTCGCGGCATGAAGTCTGGCCCGCATTACACCGTATTCTAGCAAAGAACTGCAAAATGGATGTCTAGTTTACTTGCTACTTAATGTCTCAACACAAATCTCTGAAGATCTGAAGCCACAAACCCTGGCACACATGGGCAAATCCATTGTTTATCTTTTTCTTTCAAGAGCTTTTAAATGTCTTAATGTGTAAAAAAAAATAAAAAATCTGTGCATCCTGATTCCCAGAAATTGCTTTGCAGTCTGGCAATCTGACCGGATCTTGCTATTTTATCAAGTCGTCAGCAGATTTTTTTGTTGTTTGTTTTTTTTATCAGATTGTGGTCCATCCATGATGGCGTCAGAAGGTGAGACTACTTGGACCAGCATCAATTCTGGTGTGTTCGACCAAGGTTCTCCTGAATATGTGGGCTCTCTTTGGGAGTCTTCTAAAATATCATGCCAAAAATCATGCAATGTCAATCATGTTACCATTTTTAAAATGTAAATTTAAACAATTATTTCTACAAGTAAAATCCTTTCAAAGTGTACAACATGTGTGTTTGTGAACTTGACTATTAGCTAGAAATTTGCAAATTTGTTTGAAATCATCAAACCTGTTACTGTCAATCTGTTAAATTTTAGAGTAACAGGTTTTGGCATGTGGTTAACAGGGATGACATTGATTATGTTTAACCCTGTTTTTTTAAAGATTGTCTGTGTAAAATCCAAGCATTTTACAGGTCACCCTCACTATTTTATTGAACTATTGCCTATATCATTCAGTGGCATATGAGTTCTAATTAAACTATTGTATCTAGTAATGCTTGTGTCAGTCAGTAACAGGGTTGACAAAAATACCAAAACATGAGGTAGGAAAATAGTCATAAAATAATAAATTGCATAGCCTGAGATTATACAATAAGATTTCTTGTCATTTTAAGGTGTCTTCATTTCATGGATATTTAAAAAAAAAAAATATTAAACATTTTATTTGTCAATTTTTCCAAGTGGAAAAGGCACTTTTATTTCAGTGGCATGTAAGCATCTGCTGCATGGAGCATATCATATGTGAGACTGGACTGAGACCTCAAGACTGAATTCAAATGAGTCTCGTCTGCAAACGGCTGATGATGAAAACGATTATGAACAGCAGAAACAACTGTTCCACTGAGGTGAATATTTCAAAATCTATGTGCTTCATTCATTCTTGTTGAGAGCGACAGTTGCTCTCTTGACATTCTTTTTTTTTCAGTCTTAAACAGAGCAACACACAAACACTTTTCCAACAACGAACATCTGGGAAAAAACACAAAACCAGAGCAGCCGATTGTATTCTTCAGAGTGACACACAATGGCCTTGTGCATCAATCTCCCGGTGGAGAGCCAGATTGTGTGTCTGACTCCCCCAGCCGACACTCCTGTCCGCATGATCAATGTGGCTGCCGCTTAGTTTTGTCACATTTTAATCTGTGGCGTAGCACTGGGGCAGGATCGCCTGTTTGCTGCCTATGAAAATAAATTATAGAAGCCAAACAACAAGAGGAGGGGTGACTAATATATATACTATATAATATATATATCTATATCTAATATATATATATTATATATATATCATATATATATAATTGTATATAACAATAAAATAAATATTTTTACCAAACCTTTCACTAAATTTTTAGCCATCATATACCGTTATTGAACATTTGGCGGAGTTTGGAGAATGTTGGAAATCAAGACTGTTGTTTTTCCCTCAATATTATGATAACGTATAATCACTATTAATAAAGATTATAAGAAGTTCCATAAGGTATTTTAAGTATTTGTTGTAACTATATTTAACTTTTACTTAAAAACCGTTAGATGTTGCTTGATATTGCAAACTTGGCCAGAAGTCCAGAATCTAAACATGATAAAACCTTGCTTTGAGGCTGTCTACAAGGTGAACTTACTAGCAAATAAACTACTTTTTTTTTTTTCAAATCTTAGAAATGAATTTGTTCCATGGAGCATTGTATATATACAGTTATATGGATTAATCTTTCCCCCCCCCCCGGGTAAACCTTGTGGCCAAAAGTTGCAATAGTCAGCAACAAAGTTGAACTTAAAGGGATAGGACGCTGGCTCGTGCGTCAGCAGCACCACATGCGTCGAGGTACTCTCGTGAACGCATGTCATAGAAGGACACGAAAGTGAAGAAATTGTTGAATAAAGTTGTTATTTTTGTTTTCTTTGTGCACAAAAAATATTCTCATAGCTTCATAAAATTAAGGTTGAACCATTACCACCTTTCTGGGCCTTGAATGTGTCAATTTCGTTGCTGTCTATGTAGGGTCAGAAAGCTCTCGGATTTCATCAAAAATATCTTAATTTGTGTTCTGAAGATGAACGAAGGTCTTATGGGTTTGGAAAGACATGAGGGTGAGTAACTAATTTTTGGACAAACTATCCCTTTAAGACAGACAAGGTTAGTAAGCACTGTAACTGCACCATACCAGTCTTAACAAACATTATATGATCATACTTTAAAAATAGTGTGTTTTGTAATGTTTGTTTATAGTTTTTTTTATTACAGTAATGAAAATGAGGCTCTGAGAGACTAAAGCACAGTGCATTCAATGTATTGTACTGTTGTTTAACAACATAATGATTGTTCAGCTGATTAAACATCACTAGTAATAAGTGCTTATGTTTAATCTGTTTAACCAAATCTTTAGCCTTTATTAACAATAAACAAAATGAATAGTGGCTTCAAGAGCTATTCTTCAGGCACTTCAGAAAAACATCTAAAGTAAAAAGTACAGCAATATTCCTAACTAACCTTCCATCATTCAATAATCTTGGTTTCCCTGCAGCCGCACTCTCGAGCTCCCTGAACTCCTGGTCTCCATCGGTAACCATTGCCATGGTAACCATGTAGACGGTGGAAAGGTAATTGGAGAAGTCGAGCCGGAGGCTTTGGCAATCGTAAATACACGAGACTCAGCCAAGAAAAATATGACTGCAGTATCACCAATGTATGACAAGTAAAAACACGGATCTTTGTTTCTTATAAATCACTGTCAAAAACATTTAAAAGCCAGCAAATTTAATTTAAAGGAAAGCAAATTGCACTGAATGTGTTGGATTCTGGAGCCTTATTCTGTTTTTGACAAGAAAAATATACCTATTCAATTTGCTCATGAATCATCCATGAAGTGTCACACGATCAAAAAAAGAAAGACAAATCTGTGATTAGCATTCAGAAAAGAGCCATTTATTGTGTGCCAGTCAGACGATCAGACCATATATGTTGAAATAATGAGACATCAGGCAAAGCATGATGGGAAGGGAAAACCAAAGCCCAGTGGACAGGATGGCAGGGTGAATCTAGAAATGTTAAATAAATAAACACACACACACACACATATACAGTGTATATACAGTGGGTACGGAAAGTATTCAGACCCCCTTAAATTTTTCACTCTTTGTTATATTGCAGCCATTTGCTAAAATCATTTAAGTTAATTTTTTTTCCTCATTAATGTACACACAGCACCCCATATTGACAGAAAAAAACAGAATTGTTGACATTTTTGCAGATTTATATAAAAAAAAAAACTGAAATATCACATGGTCCTAAGTATTCAGACCCTTTGCTCAGTATTTAGTAGAAGCACCCTTTTGATCTAATACAGCCATGAGTCTTTTTGGGAAAGATGCAACAAGTTTTTAACACCTGGATTTGGGGATCCTCTGCCATTACTCCTTGCAGATCCTCTCCAGTTCTGTCAGGTTGGAGGGTAAACGTGGGTGGACAGCCATTTTTAGGTCTATCCAGAGATACTCAATTGGGTTTAAGTCAGAGCTCTGACTGGGCCATTCAAGAACAGTCACAGAATTGTTGTGAAGCCACTCCTCGTTATTTTAGCTGTGTGCTTAGGGAAGGCATTGTCTTGTTGGAAGGTAAACCTTCGGCCAGTCTGAGGCATGAGCAACGCGAGCCCGAGCACCCCGGTTTTCGTCCAGGATATCCCTGTACTTGGCCGCATTCAGCTTCCCTCGATTGCAACGTCGTCCTGTCCCTGCAGCTGAAAAACACCACCACAGCATGATGCTGCCACCACCATACTTCAATGTTGGGACTGTATTGGACAGGTGATGAGCAGTGCCTGGTTTTCTCCACAAATACCACTTAGAATTAAGGCCAAAAAAAGTTCTATCTTGGTCTCATCAAACCAGATAATCTTATTTCTCACCATCTTGGAGTCCTCAATGCGGGCTTTCATGTGTCTTGCACTGAGGAGAGGCTTCCGTCGGCCCACTCTGCCATAAAGCCCCGACTGGAGGAGGCCTGCAGTGATGGTGACTTTCTACAACTTTCTCCCATCTCCTGACTGCATCTCTGTAGCTCAGCCACAGTGATCTTTGGGTTATTCTTTACCTCTCTCACCAAAGCTCTTCTCCCCCGATAGCTCATTTTGGCCAGACGGCCAGCTCTAGGAAGGGTGCTGGTCGTCCCAAACGTCTTCCATTTAAGGATTATTGAGGCTACTGTGCTCTTAGGAACCTTAAGTGCTGCAGAATTTTTTTTGTAACCTTGGCAAGATCTGTGCCTTGCCACAATTCTGTCTCAGAGCTCTTCAGGCAGTTCCTTTGACCTCATGATTATCATTTGCTCTGACATGCACTGTGAGCCGTAAGGTCTTATATAGACAGGTGTGTGGGTTTCCTAATCAAGTCAAATCAGTATAATCAAACACAACTGGACTCAAATGAAGGAGTAGAACCATCTCAAGGATTATCAGAAGAAATAGACAGCACCTGAGTAAATATATGAGTGTCACAGCAAAAGGTCTGAATACTTAGGACCATGTGATATTTCAGTTTTCTTTTTTAATAAATCTGCAAAAAAAAATTCTGTGTTTTTCTGTCAATATAGGGTGCTGTGTGTACATTAATGAGGAAAAAAAACAACTTAAATGATTTTAGCAAATGGCTGCAAAATAACAAAAGACGTGAAAAATTTGGAATACTTTCGTACCCACTGTATATATATACTGTATATGATATACACTGGGGAAAAAAAAGTATTTAGTCAGCCACCAATTGTGCAAGTTCTCCCAATTAAAAAGATGAGAGAGACCTGTAATTTTAATCATAGGTATACCTCAACTATGAGAGACCAAATGAGAAAAAAAATCCAGAAAATCACATTGTAGGCTTTTTAAATAATTAATTGGTAAATTATGGGGAAAATAAGATTTGGTCAATAAAAAATTCATCTCATTACTTTGTTAATACCCTTTGTTGGCAATGACCAGAGGTCAAACCGTTTTCTGTAAGTCTTCACCAAGGTTTTCACACACACTGTTGCTGGTATTTTGGTCCATTCTTCCATGCAGATCTCCTCTAGAGCAGTATTGTTTTGGGGCTGTCGCTGGGCAACATTGATTTTCAACTCCCTCCAAAGATTTTATATGGCGTTGAGA
Organism: Sinocyclocheilus anophthalmus; assembly: GCA_018155175.1. Classification (NCBI taxonomy): domain Eukaryota; kingdom Metazoa; phylum Chordata; class Actinopteri; order Cypriniformes; family Cyprinidae; genus Sinocyclocheilus; species Sinocyclocheilus anophthalmus. The sequence continues at coordinate 588,226 of JADLZN010002944.1, forward strand.
TCTGGAGACTGGCTAGGCCACTCCAGTACCTTGAAATGCTTCTTACGAAGCCAATCTTTCGTTGCCCGGGCGGTGTGTTTGGGAGCATTGTCATGCTGAAAGACCCAGCCAAATTTCATCTTCAATGCCCTTGCTGATGAAAGGAAGTTTTCACTCAAAATCTCACAATACACAGCCCCATTCATTCTTTCGTTTACACGAATCAGTCGTCCTGGTCCCTTTGCAGAAAAAACAGCCCCAAAGCATGATGTTTCCACCCCCATGCTTCACAGTAGGTCTGGTGTTCTTTGGATGCAACTCAGCAACTTTCTCCTCCAAACACGACAAGTTGAGTTTTTACCAAAAGTTCTATTTTGGTTTAATCTGACCATATGACATTCTCCCAATCATCTTCTGGATCATCCAAATGCTCTCTAGCAAACTTCAGACGAACCTGGACATGTACTGGCTTAAGCAGGGGGACAAGTCTGGCACTGCAGGATTTGAGTCCCTGGAGGCGCAGTGTGTTACTGATGGTAGCCTTTGTTACTTTGGTCCCAGCTCTCTGCAGGTCATCCACTAGGTCCCCCCGTGTGGTTCTGGGATTTTGCTCACAGTTCTTGTGATCATTTTGACCCAACGGGGTGAGATCTTGCGTGGAGCCCCAGATCGAGGGAGATATCAGTGGTCTTGTATGTCTTCCATTTTCTAATAATTGCTCCCACAGTTGATTCTTCACACCAAGCTGCTTACCTATAGCAGATTCAGTCTTCCCAGCCTGGTGAAGGTCTACAATTTTGTTTCTGGTGTCATTTGACAGCTCTTTGGTCTTGGCCATGGTGGAGGTTGGAGGGTGACTGTTTGAGGTTGTGGACAGGTGTTTTTTATACTGATAATGAGTTCAAACAGATGACATTAATACAGGTAACGAGGGGAGGACAGAGGAGCCTCTTAAAGAAGAAGTTACAGGTTGTGAGAGCCAGAAATCTTGCTTGTTTGTAGGTGACCAAATACTTATTTTACAGAGGATTTTACCAATTAATCTTTGAAAAATCATACAATGTGATTTTCTGGCATTTTTTTTCTGGATTCTGTCTCTCACAGTTGAGGTGTACCTATGATGAAAATTACAGGCCTCTCTCATCTTTTTTAAGTGGGAGAACTTGCACAATTTGGTGGCTGACTAAATACTTTTTTTTTCCCCACTGTATATATATACACTGTAAAAAAAATTCCATAAAATTTACAGTAAAAAAACGGCAGCTGTGGTTGCCGGGAATTTTACAATAAAAAATACGGTAGCACGGTAGCAACGTTATAAGTTTTACGGTTTGAACTTAAATGTACAGTTAAATACCGTAATTTCATTAAATGGATATAATGTTAACATACCAACATATTGAAGTACTGAAATCTGTTTTGTACCTTTGGTATAAACTGATAACCACCAAATGCAGGTGGTGACGATAAAGTCGCATGATGAACCAAAGCCCATAACAAGCAGCTTTTAAATAATAACATATAGAAAGAAGGTGCACAGTGTCATTCACACAAAAACTAAACACCATCATGGTAACACACAAAACTGAAATAATGCAATAAACATTAATTTAACAACATTAGGTGTAACACAACTCTAATATACAAAACTGATAAAAAAAACTAAGAAGAAACATTTTATTTCAACAAAAAAACATCAAATTTTATATGTAATGCTAGGAATTCTGGGAATGTCAATTTACGGTTAGTCACTGTAAATTATACGGTATTTTTCACTTCCAAAAAACGATTTTTAATACTGTAAAATTACATGTAATGTCCAATGCAGTTTTTCACCGTATACAGTAGGGGAACTTACCGATAACCGTTTAACAGGTTTTTACTGTAGCATTTTTACAGTATTTACCGTTAAATTCCTGTAACTTTTTACGGTAATTTATATATAATATATATATAATAATATATACAGTGGGTACGGAAAGGATTCAGACCCCCTTACATTTTTCACTCATTGTTATATTGCAGACATTTGCTAAAAACATTTAAGTTAATTTTTTTCCCTCATCAATGTACACACAGCACCCCACATTGACAAAAACACAGAATTGTTGACATTTTTAAAGATATATTAAAAAAGAAAACCTGAAATATCAAATGGTCCTAAGTATTCAGACCCTTTGCTCAGTATTTAGTAGAAGCACCCTTTTGATCTAATACAGCCATGAGTCTTTTTGGGAAAGATGCAACAAGTTTTTCACACCTGGATTTGGGGATCCTCTTCCATTCCTCCTTGCAGATCTTCTCCAGTTCTGTCAGGTTGGATGGTAACGTTGGTGGACAGCCATTTTTAGGTCTCTCCAGAGATGCTCAATTGGGTTTAAGTCAGGGCTCTGGCTGGGCCATTCAAGAACAGTCACAGAGTTGTTGTGAAGCCACTCCTTCGTTATTTTAGCTGTGTGCTTAGGGTAATTGTATTGTTGGAAGGTAAACCTTCGGCCCAACCTGAGGTCCTGAGCACTCTGGAGAAAGTTTTCATCCAGGATATCCCTGTACTTGGCAGCCTTCATCTTTTCCTCGATTGCAACCAGTTGTCCTGTCCCTGCAGCTGAAAAACAGCATGATGCTGCCACCACCATGTTTTACTGTTGGGACTGTATTGGACAGGTGTGTGTGCAGTGCCTGGTTTTCTCCACACATAACACTTAGAATTAAGGCCAAAAAGTTCTATCTTGGCCTCATCAGACCAGAGATCTTATTTCTCACCATCTTGGAGTCTTTCAGGTGTTTTTTAGCAAACTCCATTTGGGCTTTCATGTGTCTTGCACTGAGAGAGGCTTCCGTCGGGCCACTCTGCAATAAAGCCCCGACTGGTGAAGGGCTGCAGTGATGGTTGACTTTCTACAACTTTCTTCCATCTCCCGACTGCATCTCTGGAGCTCAGCCTTAGTGATCTTTGGGTTCTTCTTTACCTATCTCACCAAGGCTTTTCTCCCCCGATAGCTCAGTTTGGCCGGACGGCCAGCTCTAGGAAGGGTTCTGGTCATCCCAAACGTCTTCCATTTAAGGATTATGGAGGCCACTGTGCTCTTAGGAACCTTAAGTGCAGCAGAAATTTTTTTGTAACCTTGGCCAGACCTGTGCCTTGCCACAATTCTGTCTCGGAGCTCTTCAGGCAGTTCCTTTGACCACATGATTCTCATTTGCTCTGACATGCACTGTGAGCTGTAAGGTCTATATAGACAGGTGTGTGGCTTTCCTAATCAAGTCCAATCAGTATAATCCAACACAGCTGGACTCAAATGAAGGTGTTAAACCATCTCAAGGATGATCAGAAGAAAAGCACAGCACCTGAGTTAAATATATGAGTGTAACAGCAAAGGGTCTGAATACTGTAGGACCATGTGATATTTCAGTTTTTTTTTTAATAAATCTGCAAAAATGTCACCAATTCTGTGTTTTTCTGTCAATATGGGGGGCTGTGTGTACATTAATGAGAAAGAAAAAATTAACTTAAATGATTTAGCAAATGGCTGCAATATAACAAAGAGTGAAACTTTTAAGGGGAGGCTGCATACTTTCCGTACCCACTGCTATCTATATATATATATATTAGGAATATATATATATACTATATATATATATATAGATATATATATATATATATATATATATATATATAATATAGATGTGTGTGTGAATACAGGACAATCATTTGTACAAGCTGCAATGGACCTGGCTAAATCTGCTTCAACTCCCATAAATGATGGCAGTTGTGTTACAAAAGAAAGAAATGTAATGGTTCCAAAAGTAGGCAACATGTTCTTTATGCAATCTGCAAAATGTTTTTGCATCTACTGAACACCACAGTGAATATTATTGTTCAGTCATAAAACAACAAAGCTGGCACACACAAAAAGTATGTCATAATGTATTCACCCTCATACAAAAGGGGATATTTAGAGAAATGTACATGTAGCTCTTTTTCATTCAATGACAGTTTTGCTAGAACAGTAGAACAGCAATTCCATTTATTTCGTTTTTTTTTTTTAGCTGAAACCGTGGTCTTTGGTGATTCATAAAATCTGAGTGCAATGCCTGCTGAGAGTTAAAAAAAAAAAACAACAAAGAAAAAAAAAAATGCATATCGGTATCAGTAACACAAAATGTATACCTGTGGCTTCTGATGATATATTGAGGTCTTATGGAGCAAAATGACCAGTCTGTGCAAGAAACTGCACATTATTTACAGCATTATTACCTGTAACCCAGAGCCTCAGGGCAAACAGTCCAGAGTGATGCTTCATTAACAAATCATTCTTTTGAGCCAGTTCATTTTCGTGAACTAGTTGAACCAGTTCACCAGATCGGACTGAACCATCTGAAACAGTTCCTGGCTTGAGCAAAAATAGATCTACAAGTACTCAATCAAAACTCATTTTCAGACACCTGACAGTCACTGGGACTTAGAATGAGCCAAAACACTACCGTATCTGATCTTATTATGAATTAACTCATTCAGTTCTCCAGTTCCTCAACACTCAACTGAAAACTGAGGGAGGAAAAAGGGAGGGAACAGTCGATCGGACTGAAGACCGATAAGCCGCTGATATGTGCATACGTGAACCCTGGTAAGAAATTAACCTTTTTTTTTTTTTAGTTTCTCATTGTTAATGTAAAAAGGTGAACTGATGAAGACTAGTTTATTCCCTTTATATGCTTGAGACATGTAAAACATCCACATTTCACATCATTATTGGGTGCTTTAATAATATAATTGTGTATATGTTACATCATTGTGTGATTAGATAAACAAACTAGTGAACTGAATCAGTTTATGAAACAAACTGTCTGAAAGAACTAGTTTGCAAAAAAAAAGGAATATGTTTCCTGTTGCCTAAGGCTCTGGATTACAGGTAATAATAAATAAATAAAGTTTGGTTTCTTGCACAGACCGCTCGTTTTGCTTCAGAAGACCTCAATATATCGTCAGGAGCCATGGGTATTAATTTTGTGTTGCCTGATACGCTTTTTCGACTTTCAAAGTGACGGTAGCCCTTGGCTTGCATTTTATGAATCACCAAGGACCATGGTTTCAGCAGAAAATCTTCTGTTGTACCGGAGGAAAAAAAAAAGTCACCTATCTTGGACGGCCTGAGGGTGAGTAAAATTAACAGCAAATTTTCATTTTCACATGAACTACCCCTTTAAGCTCCAAAATATGCAAAACATAATACATTTCCTGGTTTTGGTGAAATGGAACCCAGACATGTTTTCATAGGATTCACCGAGAGCCGGTCACATTGCTTGTTTGTTTTATGCCGGTTACGCCGCATCTCAGTGTTATGCATGTTGCGTTTGTGAAGCATTGCCATACAGTTTGTTGTTGAGCAGATCTGTGACAGGTAAATTAAAGTGCGGAACGTTCAATCTGCCAAAATATGCAAATGTATTCTAACTTTAGGGCGCACATTACGTTTGTTTGTCTCCTAGAGAAAATTACGTGTTATGCACAGCTCATCTGCATCGAGCAGTTTGCAGTTTCATGCCCATTAATCCACAAACAGAGACAAAAGAACATAACAGCAAAGCAACTCAGTGATTTAATTAATATTTCATTAAAATACCATGGGCAGCAATCTATGAGCATACAAGAAGATGCATAAGAGCAACTGTTAAATCAAAGATTGTGACACAGAGATATTATAATTGACTCATATTTTTATGGATTGTTTATATTACACTACAGCCGTGCTGAAATATTGTCTGCAAAGAAATGGAGAGAAGGAACACACTCCATTATATTCTGTTGATGTGTGGAACTATGAAGGTCTCATATCGAAAACTGTCAAGCCTTGTGCGATGAATAAAGCTTCTGAATAGGAAATGAGAAATTCAAAAGCAGGAGAAGGTTGACAATCAATCAAAGCCCTCTGAAGCATTAGTAAAGCTGCTTCTGGTGCTCGCCTTCGCCTGACGGAGACTTTATTTACTGGACACTGCTGTGATTATTACTGTCCAGACATTAAGCACTGAAGGCGTAGACTATAAAAATCTTCAAAGGGATAACTCAATAAAAAGTGTAAATTCTGTCATCATTTACTCACCCTCATACAAAAAATATATATAAATAAAAAAATATATATTTCTAAAGTTTTTCATGCTGCTCTTTTACAATCAATCATCGACAGTCCATGAAGCTTTTATTATTTATTTTTTTCAGCATGAACATTCTCTCTCTCTCTCTATAAGATACATTCAAACAGGAAATTATACATATTTTGGCTAAACTAACCATTTAATATCAACCATCGCATGTGAAAAAGAGAAAAACCTATTACAGAATAAAATAACACATGGTCTCATGTGAACTAGCACAAAGCCCCTGCCATTAAGATTAAAATTAATATTTCATACTGCAATGATTAGCTGTAAATCCAGTTAAATATTAATTTGCCCCTTAGATATTGCACATATATAATCACTGTGCTTTAACTATTCACACAGGGTTTATAAAGGAGTGTTTGTTAAAGTGTGTGTGTGTGAGAGGAAAAAAAAATCTATTGAAGTAAACCAATTAAAAAACACAATGAAACCACAAGGGACTCGTTTCGTAGAAACACCTTGAGCGAAAACAGCCGAACTCTGTTTGAGACAATCCAAACACACAGATCTTATTGGTTCAGTTACAAAAGTGCACTGTGACAATTATTTCCAAAATCATTGTATATACATCCTAATCTAATTTAGCTACCAATATAAGTGAGTAAAAATGAGGTTATTTGGCATTTGGATGGAGAATCCTAACACTTGCAAATGACTCAGTACTTGATACGATGCACAAACAACAAAGATTTATCCCACCATCCAATAATGGTCCTGCATAATAATTAACCTCATTTGCAGCTTAACTTGTTTGGTCTTCTGCTCCTTGCAGTCACCTCCAAAGAACACATGCTCATGCATATCCACACAGAGTTCCCCATCACATCACACACCATAAATCCTCACACCTCCAGCGAGACATGTTTCTCAATCCCTCCTGAGAGATGCAGGTACACTGAAGCCCAGCCAGGCCCGTTCTGTCCCGCCGCAGGCTCCAGAGTGTAGTGTTGGGCTCTGGGTCCAGAGCGTCCGCAGTCCTCTCTATATATGCTGAGCCACTGTCTAAAGAGGTCTGTTTCCATCAAGCGCTTTTTCAGGCCCAGCACATGCTAATGATATTTAATTAAGCACTTACACCTGTCTGTCCCTTCAGTGCCACTGACACGCTCCTACATACAGGAGTACAGCAGGGAGCTGATACAGCCAGTCAGTGTTGTGACTGCACTAAATAACATTTTCTTCTGTGAGGTGAAAGTTTGCACTCTGTTGATTTTGACCTGAGATTGATCCTGTTTCAAATTCTAGTTACTGCTAAGTGTTAATTCATTATCATTGAGATACTAATACAGTTGTTTTTCTTCTATTACAGTTTTATTAATGTTTAGACATATACATATTAATATATAAAAAAGTCAAAGTAAAAACATATTAATATATAAACGTTTTTTTATTATTATTTATTGTTACATTTATTTTCACAATTTAGTTGTTTTCATCATTTTTATAATTTTTTTTTATTTGTCCACATAATTTGTTCTCTCGATTGATTAATTAATTAATTAATTCATTAATTTTTCAGTTTTAGTCAATTATATCAACTAGCCTTGACAACTATCTGACATGAAAATTATTTTATTTACTTTTAATATATGAATGAATTCATTTTCATTTCAATTAACATTTCTTTCATTTCAAGTAATGTAAATGTTGTGTATGGTGTTAGTTTTAATTTTAGTTAACTATTATAAACTGCTAATGACTACATAGAATACAATATAGGATCCTTATGAAACTTTTTTTTTTAAAGAAATTAATACTTTTATTCAGCAGATTGCATTAACTTGAATCAAAAGTGACAGTGGAGGCCATTTATAATGTCCAACGAATTACATTTCAATAACTGCTGGTCTTTTTTGATACCATTTTCCTATTTCATCAATAATATTAACCACAAATATTTAAGCACACAACTGTTTCTGCTGTTCATCACACAAGTAGCCATATTAGAATATTTATAAAAATATTTCTGAAGGATCATGTGATTGAAGACTGGCGTAATGATGCTGAAAATTCAGCTTCAATCACAGCAATGAATTACCTTTCACAATATAGTTGCATAGAGATAACCAATAAAAAACCAAACACAAAAAAACAGTTTATTTTTAAATAGACAAATATTTCACAATTTTTTATAAATCAATATAAGCATGCCAAGCAGAAGACTTTTTCTTATTTCTTCAAAAACCTTTTTTTTAAAAATCCCACCAACTTTAGAAAGCCTAGTATATTGGGCCTTATGTTAATAAGCTCCATGTTGGTGATCTTATAATAATGTAACATATTATTAACCCTTGCGTGGGGGGGGGCGGGGGGGGGGGTCTGTGAATGAACACTTTTTCCTTGTATTCTACTGGTTGTCAAAACTGCAGTATAAATGAAAGTCATGACACACCATTTTGGGCTTGTCTTGAGATGTAATATATTCGCAGAAGAAACAACTTTAGAAATAGCTGAAGGAAGATAATAAACAAAGGAAAGTATCTGTCCCTGTGTGTCACTATAGATGTATCACTACTGCAGTCTGTCTGATTGTCCTGCTGTCTGTCTGTTTGTCTGTCTGTTGAGACACAGATCAGCTATCAAAATGCTCCCTTTATCTGCTGAACACGGATCACTGACCAGCAGCTTCATTAACAGCTTAATTTGAGAGAAAACATGGTAACACTTGTACTTGAAGTCTTTATATATAATGCATTATAAATGCATTTTAATTATGCCTATAATGAACCATACAATGCATTGTATTATCTAATTAATTACAGTTACCATTATAATTCTTATCTATATTTATTGCACCTTAATGCATTAAAACGTCTCGGTTACATATGTAACCCTCACTCCCTGAAGGAGGGAACAGAGACGTCACATCGGATGACCGACGAAATTGGGATCCATCGCTGAACGGGACCAATCTACTTCATGTAAAACTAACCGCCCATGCACATTGGCATGCATTATTGCATACCTATAAGTAAGCAGCAGATGCAGCGCATATTCAGGTTTTCGCTGAGGATCCGAGCCGGTGACCCGGCCGCTCAGCGGTGGTAAAGGAGCTGTTGCGACGGGACGGGACGTCTCCGTTCCCTCCTTCAGGGAACGAGGATTACATACGTAACCGAGACGTTCCCTTTCAGAATTGGGATCCTACCAAAAGGCCACAGCTACTTTTCCCTTCCAGTGTCCTGTGGAAGCCAACTATGCCCCTATTTTTTTGGCGTAGGCCAGGGCCTGCACAAGATGACCAGCTACTGCTACTATGGCACTACTCATTGAGTAAGACTGGATAACACTGGGAACGTACCCGTTCTACTTGGAACAGGAACGTTTACGGAAGCTCGAACCTTCCCGAAGGGGGTTTCGGAGCAATACACATATGGACATCCCTTAGGTGCATATGGAAGAATGGAGTTGATTGAACCCTCTTGGAATGGCAGAAGTCTGCCGGGGAAACACGGGCTCAAGGCTATACCGTGGACTTACACAGTGGGATCCACTTAGGTCTTACATATGGAACCCAGCCTACTACCGGTTCTCGAGGATTCAGCGAGTGAAGGCCTGTCGCCGGACGCTCCGCCACGTCTGGCTTCCGAGGGGACGGAGGAACTCAACCGGGTCTACTATATGGACTCTCTGGAGTTGTTTTTGCAAGCCGACCCGAAGCCGGGGCCTCTCAGTGTTTCTACCCGTTTGAGGTGAGAACACAGAGGGATACTGGCTCCACACGAAGGCTATAGTATCTAGCGAATGTGTTAGGGGTCGCCAGCCCGCATCCCTACAGATATCTGTCAGCGAGGCGTCACGAGCCAGCGCCCAGGAGGATGCATCACCTCTAGTTGAGTGAGCTCGCAACCTGAACGGGCAGGGCACACACTGTGCCTGATAAACCAGAGCGATGGCACCCACAATTCAGTGGGCCATCCTCTGCTTAGAGACAGCATTCCCCTTCTGCCGCCCTCCGTGACAGACAAAGAGCTGGTCTGAGGTCTTGAAGCTTTGCGTCCGGTCAATGTAGCACTTTAAGGCTCGGACGGGACAGAGCAAAACTCGGGCTGGGTCTGCCCTCCTCTGAGGGCAGTGCTTGGAGGTTCACCACCTGCTCCCTGAAGGGAGTAGCGGTAACCTTGGGCACATAGCCGGCCGGGGCCTCAGGGTCACCTGGGAATCAGCCGGCCCGAACTCTAGGCACGAATCGTCGACCGAAAATGTGTGCATGTCCCCTACCCTCTTGATGGAGACCAATGCTAGCAGGAGCAAAGTCTTCATTGAAAGAAACTTCAGCTCAACTGCCTGCAAAAAGGCTCAAATGGGCCCTGCTGTAGTGCCGTGAGCACCAGCCTCAGGTCCCAAGAGGGTATAGAGGGGGGCCAGGGAGGTTTTAACCTTCTTGCCCCCTAAGGAACCTGATGACCAGGTCATGCTCTCAAGACCTCCTTCTAGGGGGTCATGGTTAGCAGCGATTGCAGAAACATAAACTTTAAGGGTGGAGGGAGAAAGCCTTCACTCCAGCCCTTGCTGCAAAAAGGACAACACAACTACGATCGGGCATCTTCGGGTGTCTTCTCGGCGAGAAGAACACCACTCAACTAACAGGTTCCACTTCAAGGCGTAAGCGTTTCTCGTTGACGGTGCTCTTGCTGAAGTGATGGTATCAACTACCTCCTGGGGTAGGCCACTCAGAACCTCCGCGTCCCGTCCAGGAACCGGACATGAAGTTTCCAGAGGTCTGGACGCGGGTGCCAAAGGGTGCCCCATCTCCGAGTCAATGAATCCTTCCTCAGAGGAATCGGCCAAAGAGGGGCTGTCACGAGGAGCATTAGTCCCGGGAACCAGGTCCGAGTGGGCCAATAATGCACCACGAGCAGGACCTGCTCCTCGTCCCCCCTGACCTTGCACAGCAACTGTGCAAAAAGGCTCACTGGGGGAAATGAATACTTGCGAGGCCAGCTGTGTGCCAGGGCGTCCTTGCCGAGTGTTCCTCTCGGTCAGGGCGAAGAACAACCTGGCAGTGAAAGGTTCCGTCGAGGCAACAGGTCTACCTGCGCGTCTCCGGGGGGGGGGGGGGGAACGTCCCCAAACCAGCTTGCCGTCTGGGGATGGAGTCCCATTCTCCCGGGAGCGCAGCTCGGGAAATCTCGTCGGCTGCCCGGTTGAGCAGCCCAAGAATGTGAACAGCACGAAGCGACATCAGATGCTTCTGACTCCAGAGGAGGAGGTGGCGGACTAGTTGCTATAAGTGACGGGAGCGCAGACCACCTGGTCGGTTGATGTACGCAACGGTTGCTGTGTTATCCGTGCGGACCAGTACATGCTTGCCACGTAAGCGCCCTTTGAGACAATTCAGGGCAAGGTGCACTGCCAGTAACTCGAGGCAGCCAGTGCAGTTGGGACCCCTTCCAAACCCCTGACACTGCAAGCCCGATGTACGTGGCCCCCCAGCCGGTGGTTGAGGCATCCATACAAACCACAGCATGCCTGGAGACCTGCACCAGGGGCACTCCTGCCCAGACTGTGGCAAGGCCGAACCACGGGTGAAGGTTTTGCGCAGGCCGGGTAACTTGGACCCGGAAGTGCCAGGCGTTGCCAATGCCACCTCGGGACTCAGCCATGGAGCCAGTGGTACAGCGGTCTCATATGGAGCAGCCCCAGCAGCATGACTGCCGCCGTAGCTGCCATATGCCCCAGGAGTCTCTGAAATTGTTTCAGTGGGACCGCCGTCCTGCTCTTACTGAGTCCCCTCCATACCGGGAAAGAGATCCTCTGTGTCGGGGAGAGTTTTCTCTTTTCCCAGTTGATCCGAAGGCCCAACAGGCTGAGGTGCCTTTTTTTTTTTTTTGAGAGCACCAAATCCCTGTGTTCGCTCAACTGTTCCTGAGACTGCTTCGTCGAGGTAGTTTGGTAATGTGAATGCTCTGTTCTCTCAAGGGAACGAGGGGTACCGCTGTAACTTACTTGAAGACACGGGGCAACAGGGACAGCCGTAGGGCAGGACCTCGTACTGATATGCTAGTCCTTCGGATGCGCACCACAGCAATGGTCTGTGGTGCGGAAGGGTCGACACATGAAGTACGTGTCCTTCAGGTCGATCGCTGCAAACTAATCTCGGGGACAGATGCACCCAAAGATGTGTTGCTGCGTCAACATATTGAGCGGTAACCGGTGAAGGGCCCGTTTCAAGACACGCAGGTCCAAGATTGATTGTAACCCACCGCCTTTCTTGGGTACAATGAAGTAGGAGCTGTAAAACCCCGTCTTCATATCGGCTGGAGGGACCGGCTCTATCGCATCCTTCGCCAGTAGGACTGCGACCTCCGCCCGCAAGACAGGACCATCGGCCGCCTTCACTGTTGTGAAGCGGATGCCACTGAACTTGGGGGGGACGCCGGGCGACTGAATCGTATAGCTGAGTCTGACGGTTCGAAGGAGCCATCGAGAGGGGCTGGGTAGCTCAACCAGGCTCCCAGACACCGCAGTGGTGGCATCAACGGAACTACAGGCGTACCCGCAGTGGGGCAGCGCGGAAAAACGCAGGGACCCAGCCCGGGCGTTTCGTAGCCGGTCCGAGGCGGGGTCTGGTGTGTGTAACACTGACCTGCATTCGAGCAGAGGGTGCGTGGGTAGTCCTTTGGTTCGTCCTCCCGATCCGCCCACTGCTGCTCACTGGCGAGAGAGGAGGGTGAGTGTGATACGCACTAGATCGTCCACAACCCCCCCGTCCCCTCTGGGGACCCAGAAATAGAGGAATTGCTCTTTGTCAAGAATTTGGGTACCACCGACCGAGAGGTCAGTGGTGGAAAAAGATGAAAAGATTTTCCACCCGGCCCTCCTCCGGGGGAAGAAGTGGTGCGGTCACCATCTCCTGATCGTGTGCCCTCCCTCCACCTCCTGGTCGCCCTGTACATCCGGGCCTCTTGCTCTCCTCGCTTGCCACCGATGTTTTGGCGGGGGCCTGGACGGGCAGGGCGTCAAGTTTGCCAAGCAATGTCGTCTTTAAAAAGACACACCCGAAATTGTTTTTTTTGGGGGGAAAAGCTCTTTTAGCGTGCTGAAGTGCACAGGGGAGATGGCCGTCTGCAACACATACAGGGGTAGTGCAGCCTGTTGTTTGCAACCCACTCGACACGGGAAACCATCATCGCTGAAGCGCCGTCCGCCAACACGAGAGCTCTCCAAGAGCGTGCTGACCTCGTTCAGTCTTCTCTCCGTAGAGTAGACAGGAGCGGAACGATGTGACCGCTCGGCTCCGAAGCGAAAAGCTGAATATGTGCTGCATCTGCTGCCTACTTATACTCATGCTGTGATCAGCAGCAGCTGGATGCAATAATCGTATGCCAATGTGCATTGGCTCAGTTTACGCTTGAAGTAGATTGGTCCCTCTAAGCGAGATCCCAATTCGGCGGTCATCCGACATGACATCCAGAGTGACCGACTGAAAGGGAACAGCGCTGTATCATAAAAAAACCACTATTATCACATGTTTTCAGAAATTAATCAATTAATCGTGAATAATCCCACCTAAGTTTTTAAATATACTTTTATATTGCAATAGTTTCACATTCAATCTTTAATGTAGAAACAACATAAAGACAGTATTTTTTTACTATGTATTTAAGTTTTTTTTTTTTGGCGAGTATCACTGAGACCAATACTACTGATGTCAAGGAAATTGTTATTTTTTCCCTAATATTTAACCATTGACTATATGTGTCACGAATCTTGTCCGATGTCTTCCATCTGCTCGCCACCAGAGGTCACCCTTCCACTACAATGGACTCTTACACCACACCACTGTTGCACTTCACCCAGACTACAGTTCCCATCATCCATTGCACTGATTGCACATTTCCTCACCCTGCAGGCAAATCACACACAAGTCTTAGTTCCCAGTCTTATCTAGTCTTGTTAATTTCCTGATTTCCCGTGTTTAGATCCTAGCCTGTGTGTCTCGATTCTAGCCTGTGTGTCTCGATTCTGTGTATTCTCTGCCTACCCTGGATTTTGCTTGTTCTGGATTACCCCTGTTGTTGTGCTCTGTTTGGATACTGTACGCTTCTCGCCTGGACTCTAGCCTGTTTTGGATTATCTCTTTGCTCTGCCGTCTGGATAACGTTTGCTTATGTGTTGACCCACGCCTGTGTTAAGAATACTCTTTTGTCAAGCTCTGTTCAACCTTGTTTGCCAGTGTCGATCTTTGCCTGATTTGACCACGTCTCTCTTCAAATAAAACTTTGCAAATGGATCCGTCCACGCGTCACTCTGTGGCACTCCAGACAATTATTCATTTTCAACTACTCGCTAACCTTACAATATAAGATAGCTCTCAAGTTTACATTTACAGACTTTAAAATCACAACTTCTATTTTGAGTGAACGAACACAATCTTCACAACACTCATTATAATAGCAATGTCCATATTTACCTGGCACCATCAGCACGTAGGCAAAAACAGAAATATAAGTTATCAAACACTAAATTCTAAATTAAATATAGGAATCCTTAAAGCTACAGAAGTTATTGATTTCCTTTTTTTTTACTTTTGTTCTTTGATTAACAGACATCTCTGATCTCACGCAATGCAAGAGGGTTTAGATTTGCATGTGCAATTATTAATGGTTTCTAATCTCAATGCTTTATTGCATATGTCACTAAACGGTTGGGCAGTATAGCACTCGGGCAATGTAAAAACATTCAGTTCAACTGACACATCAATACGTGCAAATCAATAACCATCCAACTGCATGCAAATAAATAATCCCGCAGAAAGAAAAGAGCCCTTCAATACCTCTTCAATTCAGTTAGCCGTTCTCTGCTGGCCAACGAAAATACAGCGTGTTCATAAAAGAAGACAGAGCGGAACAAACATTGTAGCTGGCACAAGTGTTTTGTGAACACAGTCTATCTCAAATCATCTCCGGATGTGACCTAAATTACATAAATGATTAACAGGATAGATTGAAAATAACCACGAGGAGGGAACATATAACAGGTGCACCAGACTGGAAACAAAAACATGTCTTGACATTTAGGTGGTACCTGGGGGGGAGACCTAATAATAGAAAAATACGGCAGTAGTAGTCATGGGCATGGATAAGCACCCAATTCCATAAGATGTAGACCAATCATAGTAAGGCAAAACACCCTGATGTTTGATTTGGGGGCCGTGTGATGGTTAGATGTGGGCAACACACATATTTCCCACATACTAAGCAGTCAATTCCGAGAGCAGTATTTAGATTTAGATGAAAAGAGCATTTTAAATATACAGTCAACTAATATAAATATTTTTTATGAAGATTAGGTTATAAAATATTAATTCATGGTAGTAAGGGGGTGTTGTAGTTCAATCTGGTGTCAACTTATCGACGATCATTACAGGGTTATGAGTAAAGTCATGATTAGTAATCAAGAGGGTGGGGGTGGGGGAGTGTCATGTGACGTAGGCGTGTCTATAAAATGCTTTTTTGCGGTATCGTTATCTTCCTTGGCAATAACCGACACCACCTCTTTCATTTAATCGTTTTAATTCCTTTTGTTTCGTTTTTATTTTAACTGATTTTTTTTTTTTCATTTATAGATTTATTTCATCTTTGTTTCAGTCTAGGAGGTACTTAAAATCTTTTAGTTAAACTATTGCGAATGTAATTCCTTAACCCAGAGTCCAGACATAGCTGAAATAGAATAATTGTATTGTTTTCTATTTAAAGGAACCCGTGGGCAGTTGAGGTATTTTTATTAGCAGGAGCAGAAATGAACAGAAACGTTTTAGGGTTTAGGTGTTAACGGAAAGAAAAAAAACAAAAAAAAGGTAAGAGGTTATTAAAAGAGAAAAAAAAAATGAAAGGCACCATCCGTGTGTAAGGAGATGGATTTTTGTTTATTGAAGTATCCCACTATAGTCCAGTTGTAAAATGCAAGGGATTGAATCAGATCAAATGTGTGAATGGAAATGAAGTGATGAACAACGGATCAATTGAAAATAAGGACTAGAAACATTATTACAAAACAAAAATACAAGTTTAGTTTCTCGAAATTCATGGGACACGAATCTCCAGCTGGTAAAATATTGACTGTTCTTACTGGGGGGTCTTTGTAATGTTTGTGGAAATGAAAGACACAACAGCACATTTTCTGAGAGAGCATAGTGGCACACAAGTTGCGGCTCAAAATTTTTTCCCTGTGTATTTTACAGGGACTGTACAGCGCCACTGTGATCAAGAAAATCTAAAACTTTAAGTCTTTAAAAAGCCAGTGCCCAATTATATCTACTGCCCAATTATATCATTTGATGAATCACTGTACCTATGTAAACTGGATTGTGTGGGATTAATGCATAAAACACAGTTGTTCTTGTTTTGCACTGGATTCTCAAACGCACGCACCCACACACACACCCCACCCACACACACCCACACACACAACTCTTAAGTTCTTTCTCGGCCAGATTCGACCAGAATATTCAGAGACCCTGTAACTATCTCGCACATCTCACTTGTGCCTGTCATTACAGAAGCAGGTCATCTAATCAAGCTCTGTCGCAATGTAAACATTGGCTTGCAATATTGCAATGAGATGCTGAAAGCAGGCCTCCAGAAATAAAGCTGCTGAATCCAGGTCACAATTAAAAACAGCAGCTCTACCACAAACACACTGGCAAAGATGGAACAAAGATTATAAATGAATGTGCTCAAAATGGACCAACACATATATGAATACTTTCAGATGCGAAAACAAACAGCTTTGTATTTCCTCACATCTTCACACAACCTTTTACTGTTTGGATAAATATTTCTGAGCATCTTGTACTGTAACTCACATCACCAATGTTGTTTATATTTTTTGTGTGTATCGTTTGTATATGAACTAGGGGTATATAAAAATATATACAAACCCAATTCCAAAGAAGTTGGGACATTGTACAAATTGTGAGTAAAAAAGGAATTGAATAATTTACAAATCTCATAAACTTTTATTTTATTCACAATAGAATATAGATACATATCAAATGTTGAAAGTGAGACATTTTGAAATGTCATGCCAAATATTGGCTCATTTTGGATTTCATGAGAGCTACACATTCCAAAAAAGTTGGGACAGGTAGCAATAAGAGGCCGGAAAAGTTATATATGTACATATAAGGAACAGCTGGAGGATCAATTTGCAACTTATTAGGTCAATTGTCAACATGATTGGGTAAAAAAAGAGCCTCTCAGAGTGGCAGTATCTCTCAGAAGTCAAGATGGGCAGAGAATCACCAATTCCCCCAATGCTGCGGCGAAAAATAGTGGAGCAATATCAGAAAGGAGTTTCTCAGAGAAAAATTGCAAAGAGTTTGAAGTTATCATCATCTACAGTGCATAATATCATCCAAAGATTCAGAGAATCTGGAACAATCTCTGTGCGTAAGGGTCAAGGCCGGAAAACCATACTGGATGCCCGTGATCTTCGGGCCCTTAGACGGCACTGCATCACATACAGGAATGCTACTGTAATGGAAATCACAACATGGGGCTCAGGAATACTTCCAGAAAACATTGTCCGTGAACACAATCCACCGTGCCATTCACCATTGCAGGCTAAAACTCTATAGGTCAAAAAAGAAGCCATATCTAAACATGATCCAGAAGCGCAGGCGTTTTCTCTGGGCCAAGGCTCATTTAAAATGGAATGTGGCAAAGTGGAAAACTGTTCTGTGGTCAGACAAATCAAAATTTGAAGTTCTTTTTGGAAAACTGTGACGCTTACACATCTCACACATCTGGAAAGGCATCATCAATGCTGAAAGGTATATCCAAGTTCTAGAACAACATATGCTCCCATCCAGACGTCGTCTCTTTCAGGTAAGACCTTGCATTTTCCAACATGACATTGCCAGACCACATACTGCATCAATTACAACATCACGGCTGCGTAGAAGGATCCGGGTACTGAAATGGCCCGCCTGCAGTCCAGATCTCAAATCCCCATAGAAAACAATTTGGCACATCAGACCGAAGTAGATGAGGCCCAAAGAGGGGCCTAGAGGGACAATTGATCAACTAGGAAACTTGTATTAGACAGGGGAAGAATGGTAGCAACATTGCGCGTAGTCCTAAACTTGAGCGAAATGTTTTGCGCTCCTCAGGGGGGGTCCCCAGGGGGGGAACGTTTTGCAGACTGTTGATACAAACGAATAAGTATGCCACAGCCGGTGATAAAACCGTGGGTGGCCTTGTCCCACCTTGTGTTGATATGTGGGGAATTTGATCCCTGAAATTTTAAAATCACCTTATTTTTCCCTTAGAAAAATATACATTTTTCGCAGTTAAACATTTTATGTCAGCTATGTTGTATTCGGAATAAATATTAACTTTGAAACTGCACTGGCATTCTGTTTTATTCCCAATTTGTACAGGTCCCAGACCTTTGTTGGAATCGTTGGATATAACATATAGTCCATATAATATATTGTTTTTTATATTAGATGATTGAGTGTTCATATACAAACGATACACACAAAAAAAAAATACACAAAAAAAAGCACATAAAATACAAGTACACAATTTTCCACTTCATAATTTTAGGAAGCTGTAAATACTTTTCAGATGTCCAAAGTAAAATAAATCAGCATGCACTCTCTCATGTTCATATCTGCCACTGGCTACTCATTAGACGCTGTTTGATATTAATGATGATATAGCACATCCATAAAAAACAAAAAACAAAAAAACATGGAATGGATTAGAAACAATTAAATGGACGACAATTAAAGTGTAATTGGCCCAAACTTTAATAGAATAATTAAAGGTGTCCACACAGTGTATTAGTTCAGCTCATGCCAGGCAGCACATTAATCTCTGAGCCTTCGGTCCTGAGCCAGACCTTCAGTTTAATCTGCTTTGTGTGCTTATCTGTGCATCTGTAGCTATACTGCACAAACACAACAAAGCTGCTTATTTGATCAAGATACTGATTTTGTTAAATTAAGGCTGGTATTAAAACATTCTACTGATAATAAAAGTATAGGTGAATCTAACAAACCCATGTTTAGATCAGAACAATATGAAGCAAAATTAAGAATTATGACTTTGTTTTCATGGCAATTAGGAAACAAAGGACTTTCATAATTCCCATTATTCTCAAAAACAATTTTCATTAGATTTTCATTATATGCAACACAATAACTTCATAAAATAGTTATTGAAGATAAAGATCTATTGAAGATAAAGATAGTAGTTGGGAAACAGGACACAGACATATTATTGACATGTTTTGTGAGATTTGTCTTATAGATGATGCCTTAGTTAGGGCTAAACCTGATATGACCATCTACTCTATGCTACTGGGCTCTGTTTAGGTAGTAAGATCCAAAGCTATTAATAAAGCATTGCATTTCACTCAGACGGGCAGGATGCTGTTAGCTGAAATATGGATTTTATTGGGCTCAGTGTCAGTCGTGAACTATCTGGAAACCAAATTGGGCTAAAAGTCTATGTAAGGCTAGACCTTAAGAAAGGCCAAACTGATACAACTTCCATTCATTCCAGTCAGGTCAGGTCAACCATTTTTGCCATATTTCTGGGTCATGAATTTCACAGAATACATTCTACATTAATGCTGCTCCAGGTTCATCCATTTCTGAAGTTGTATTGACAAAAAACAAAACAAAAATAGGTATGACGGAACAGAGAACAGAGCTGAGATGTAGTTGAAACTGCAACTCTCATTGCGTGAGATGCTGAAAGAAAATTACAACAGGCCAAGAGTGTTTTAATGGATAGCAGTGGTGATTTAAAGAGAACAAATCTGTAAATACAAATTCTCATAAAAGATAGAGGATTTTACCACTGCTAATGTTAACATGCTAAACGATAGCTAACTACCAAAGGACAGCAAAAATTAAAGCTGAATAAAGAATAATAAAAAAGAAATTAAAATAGCGGGACTCCTATGTAATCTAGTTGCAATCACTAGTCAGTTCCGGTACTAAAAATGTTTTTTTTATAAAAAATAAGTAAGTACTATATCTATGAGAGAATATATGATATATGATATATATATATGGATATATATATATATATATATATTATAAAACTGATTTGTATGGGTTTAAATTAGGTAGAGTTAGCTTTTTATAGGTAACAATTACAGGTTATCACTTTTTACAGTGTACAATACTATCTCAATTATACTAAAATGACCCTGCTCAGCTTTACTTCTTGATTAGTCAACCATCCTTATACATCCCTGTGTGAATACAGACAGTATTTTCTGAAGCAGACATGAGTTAACATTACTCTGTGTTGTGTTTCAGACCTGTATCCTGTCACACTTGCGTCACATCAAGCAAGTGCTGACAGACATGACAAAAGACTCATCAGCGGGAATGAAGTGACCTGTGCAGACTCTTCTGTGATTGACAGCGTCCTTGTCTTTATTTGACAACATGTAAAAGAATATCGCTTGGGATAAAGAGAGATTATGCCACTGTTTATGGCAGATTGAAGGCTATTAGCAGCTATATTTTACTGGAACACTGCATGTCCTCTGAGTGAACTCCAATTCATGTCATCATTTCCACACAAACACCATAACCATTGTGTGTAAATCAATATCCTCTGTTGTTTCATCTGAACAGCTTTTGTCTATAATTTTCATTGTTACCGGCGGACAAATGCACGTGCACTAACACAGTCACACACACCCTTGTTCACAATCACACAATTTGTGCTAGCGGTTCCCCAGACGTGTCGTCCTCTCAGTGAGATGAGGTAATTATGTTTGGTATCCATTGTCAGGTAGTTTTGTTTAATACATGTCACCGTCACTGTGGCTTTCATGTGTGACAGTTATTAGTTGGGAATAAATGTTAATAACACCATACGTCCCTCTGAAAATGTGACCTGCTGTAAGCCCAAGGGGCTTCATACAACCCAACATAATCATTACCATCAGACAGAGAGGTAACACGATGATTGTTTGGCTATTGGTTTCTGAATCTTGCTTGTGTCAGATTTCTGCACGAACAAACGAAAGCAGGAAATGTAAATGTGCTTTAGCTGCAACATATGGAGGGTCAATCAAGTTGCACTGATTCAATTAGATTTTGACTGTAGGCAGGTTTATATAACACTTACATGACTATTTCTGCACAATTAATCAGTTTCAAAACATTTTTCACACACATTTTCTCGACCAAAGGTTGATGTAAGTGTTTATTAGAGTATGTTTTTGCTTCATGGCCAAGATCAAGAAAGCCCAATACCAAGGCTGCATCAAAAATCAAATATTGTGAAAAGTGAAGTGAAGTGAAGTGACATTTGGCCAAGTATGGTGACCCATACTTGGTATTAGTGCTCTGCATTTAACCCATCCACAGTGCACACACACCGAAAGAATACCGTGCACACACACCTGACGTGGTGCAGGGGCATTGGCTGCGGCACCTGGGGAGCAGTTGGGGTTCGGTGCCTTGCTCAAGGGCAATTCAGTCGTGGTATTGAAGGTGGGAGAAGCGCTGTACATTCACTCCCCCCACCTACAATCCCTGCTGGTACGAGACTCGAACCCGCAACTTTTTGGGTTACGAGTCCGACTCTCTGTCCATTTGTATGAGTATGTACTTATTTTGTAATTACTTTGTCATTAAAAAAGTATGTCTATTTGTGATGCTAAAAAAATATATGTTCTATGAACGTCTGTAGTATGAATGTACCTTTCAGGTACCTTTTGTCTACACTTTTATGAATATTGTGAATTCAGACAAACTACTCTGTTCACATACTGCTTTCGCCTACTATTTAGTAGGGAATTATGTGATATGGGACACAGCCCAAGTCTCTGGGAGACCTCCTTCAAATGTAAACTAATGTTTAAAAGGGGGGGGTCAGTACAATTTTTTAATGTCTTAGAAAAAAAAAAAAAATTTATAAAAAATACAGTAAGTGTGTATCATATACATACAGTTATAATGTGATCAGAACTTTGATAAAACTGAAATAAGCAGAAGAATTCCAGCGGGCCCAAAACAACATGGATGACCATAAATCAGGCATCCAGCAAGCCTGAGGCGCCAGCAAGTCTAACTAATGGCTCAGAGCGGTACGGTTCAGAACAGTACAGTACGGTACACAATTATTTCTGTTTCTATTGTCAAAAGTTATGAATAGTATACCAAAAATAGTGAACCGTATCGTACCGATTTTTTGGGACCCTTCCGTTGGGGTACCTAGCACAGTAGTCCGGTACCTAAAGGGTGGAGATAGACTCACTGGAACACTTTGATTGGTTGACAAAGAAGGTCACTGGCTTGTTTACATCAGAGTGCATAAATACAAAAAAATATAACATTTTATAATTTTATATTTTCACAAATACACAGACAATGTAGCTCTTTCTTCTTCGCATGAGAATGACGTTGATCGCTACTTTCCAGCATACACCATGCCAAGTAAGGGTATTGTTGGTGGTGGAAACCCAAGCCGGATCAGGGTGCACCATCCCAAATTACACCGTACTGTACTATACTGACCTGTACCGCTTAGTGGAAATGAGCCATAACTGATTATTCATTAAACAAGACAAATGGTCGAACGTTTATATCAATCAATTATTGGTAAATTGTATCACATTATGTTTATAGAAATCGTGTCTAAATTATACTCTGCTAGTGTGGGAAAACTAAAGTCCATGTGACTAGCAAGATAGCATGTTGATTTATGTATGGGGAGGAGAAACATAGCTAAACCCGAGCTAAGATGTCAACGTCTAGTTGGTCAAAGCCCCATCTGGGACATGTCCAACAGCCGAGTTTTTAAATCCCATGACGCGAACAGTTCAAGGTTTGAGTTTGCCTTTTCCACTCTTTCAGACTTTTTGGGCCTTTGGGCTCTTTGGTTTGTTTGCTTGCCTGCCGCCCATCAGCCGTCATGAAGAGCTAAGCTATCTGGTTTCGTCACACTTTTCTTTCTTTTACTTAGGGTGTGTTCACACTTGTCATGTTTGGTTCGATTAAAACGAACCCTGGTGCGATAGCTCTGTTAGTGCGGTTCGTTTGAGCATGTGTGAACGCTGCCATCCGAACCCTGCTGCACACCAAACAAGCGTCTTTTAGCGGTCTCTGTCCCTGCACTTCCAAACGAATCCGTGGTGCGGTTCAATGAAATATGAACGCAACATTGTATTGGACTAAACTCTCAAAAACCAGGAAGTAATGCAAATCACATGCGACATGATTGACGACGCGAAGCCGTCTCAGGTTACTTATTTAACCATGGTTCCCCGAGTAGGGAACGAGACACTGCATCCTCTATGGGTCGCTATGGGGAATGCCTCGTCGTGACCCGTGTCTGAGGCATACATTGAAAAAACACCAACTCGTTGGCCGGCGACAGCCATGACGTCACTACCGGTGCGACTACAGTATAAATCGGTGCCGGGAGCTACACATCATTCACTTCTTCGTCTGAAGCTTGCGTCCGCAGCATGGCAAGAACCCTAGAGGACGCAGTGTCTCGTTCCCCTACTCCGGGAACCATGGTTACATATGTAACCTGAGACGTTCCCTTTCATGGTAACTTCGAACTGCGTCCTCTAGGGGTCTCTATGGGGAACGGTATACCCACGCCACCATGCTGAGGGGAGTGCAAGCCAGAACCATGGCGAGCACTAAGAACCAACTCTACCATATTGCCATGGGAATTGCCCCTGGGACGTTAAGACGGCTGTCAGTGACGTTATTCCCTAAGGCCAAAGGCCTAGGCTACATACCCCAAAATACTTACCTGTTAGGGCCAGACTCCTGGGCCCGGGGTAGAGCTCAAGGCTTGGAATCAAAAATAGATTCCTTTAAGGGAATACGACCAAAAGCCTAGAATCATACTAGTCTTTGCCTGTCACACAGGGGCTACCGCACGTTTGTCTTTGCATGGTGGGAAGGAACCTGTCTCAACAGATCCTTAGGAGCACCCTGTTAAGTAGGTATCCAGATGATACATAGGAGGAGTGGTGCCCAAGGCGGATCCGGGGTTTTAAACCACTCAAAAAGAACACGAAGTCTTGCGCGTAGCTCTTACCATACAGGATTTTTAGAAAAGTGGGCAAAGCATAACGTGCACACTTACCACTTAAGTGGATTTTAGAAAAGTGGGCAAAGCATAACGTGCGCACTTACCAGCTATGTTGATTTTAGAAAGTGGGCAAAGCATAACGTGCACACACTTGAATACCGTTCTAGGGGTTCTCGTGGCACCCTTAAAGAGCAGCCCATAGATAGAAATAGTGCATCTTTCCAAAAACGCTATGTCTACTGCTATAATGCTGGAGTGGCTAGCAGTGAATCTGTAGCTGAGGGAGCAACATCCATCTCTCAATGGAGAGGGAGCTCAACCTTCAGCATGTTCCCATGGTGGAACAGCTCGCAGTTATTCAGCTGAGGGAGCAACACATCCAGTTCTCAATCGAGAAGGGGGCTTGGCCTGCAGCATGTTCCAATGCTGGAACAGCTTGCAATAATTTACTTAGCTGTGGGAGCTACACACCTAGTTCTCAATCCGAGAAGGGGGCTCGACCTACAGCATGTTCCAATGCTGGAACGACTAGCAGTAGTTTACCTTGGCTTAGGGAGCACAAACCCAGCTCTCAACGAGCGGGTCTCGACCTGCATCATGATTGAAAAATCAGAGGGGTAAGCATACTGCCGTCTAGCCAGACTCTCATTCCAGGTAACCCTTTGATAAAGGGGAGCACTGGTCAATACTACCATGAGGATAGCCCATGGAGCGAGGAATCTAACTCTTCAGAGAGGATTAACGCTCGAAAGAAAACATCATACTCACAATAACCCTCAATGGTGAGGGGTGTGATGCCTCAAGGGGATATCCTGGTGATCGGGAAAAACCCCTCAGGTCGACCCAGATACGGTAGACCAGTCAGGGTAGCTTGAAAGTGTAACCCCAGCCCGGACGTCCATGAATTTTTTGCAGTGACACCGGGGGCCTGATAATCACAAAACTCCCGCAGAAGCCTGTGTTATGGCCGCATTATCCAGGAAGTATGAAGCCGAAACCCTGCTTTCTTACCGTCTGGATATATATCGATGAGTGAAATAAACACTTCAAGTCGAGCACCCGGTTTCTGAACCTAGCACGGGAAACACTGCAAAGAAACTAGCAGAGGGGTTATACACACAACCACCATTCATATCACATACATATATATATATATACATATATTTAGACATGGATCGTACTCACCCACAACGGCTCCCGCGTTGGAGCTCTGTCCAGAAAAGCCTCTAGACCGGACCTTCAGTAAAGTGGTTACTATGATTAACCATAGAACCACCCAAAACATCATAGTTCCAGAAGGAGACTGTTATGCAGGAGATATGGTGTTTACAGGGGAATTAGGAAGGGGAAGAAGAGGGTAGATGTTACACCCCCTGAGGGTAAGAGTGGATACCTAAGTATTACTCTGATTCGGACGAAAGCGCTGACGCCTTGTCTTGATCACATCCCTNACCTAAGTATTACTCTGATCCGGACGAAAGCGCTGACGCCTTGTCTTGATCACATCCCTCAGGTCCTGCCTACCACCCTTTGACCCACGATACTTCCTACCCCAACCCGCAGGCGGAGGAGGAGCGCGAGCCGCGACACTAGCCTTCTGTGCTCGTCTCTGATCCTCAGACCGAGATGGGCCAGGACCCCTTTGTTGTTCGGGCTCAGACCTGGAACTTCGTGGAATGAAGGTTTTGAAGGCCGCTGAGCGCGCCTTCGCCTCCTTGAACTTTTCGACGACCGTCTCAACGGTTGTACCAAAAAGTTCAGAGGGCGAAACCAGTGCATCGAGAAGAAAACCCCTTTCTTTTTTCCCGATGTCTGCCAGGTTTACCCACATCTGCCTCTCCGTTACTACCATCGCCGCCATAGATCTGCCCCTGGCAGAGGCAGCCTGCTTAGTAGCACGAAGAGCAAGATCCGTGGTGCGGCGCAACTCAGCCACCTCATCAGGGGATAGACCCTGACTTTTATCCAGGTCTTTCAGCAGATCAGCCTTGTATGCTTGGAGCACCGCCATCGTGTGCAGTGACGCAACAGCCTGACCTGCTGCTGCGTACGCCCTGCCATTCAAACGAGATGTATCCTGAAGGGGCTTAGATGGCAAGGAGGGAGTTTTAGAGAGATGATGTCTCGCCCATAGAGAGATAGCTAGCTAGCGTCTTTTCTACAGGGGGCATTCTCTCATAGCCTTTTTCGCGCACCGCCTCGATATTCGCATACCTGGTATGCTGAAACCGATGGATGCGTGAGGAAAACGGCCTCTTCCATTCCTTCTAGATCTCTGTATGAAAACAGGAAGAAAGTAAGGCTCACCTGAGCTGGAGGGTTATTGCCAGAAAGATAACGTTCGTCGAGACGACCTCGCGACGCCACCTCCTTAGTCCGCTTCCATGGCAAGTCAAGTCTTGCCGTGGCGCGATCCATAACCTCTAAAAGCTCATCATACACAGGGCAGGAATATTGGGAAGGCTCAGCTTCAGCTTCTCTTCTTTCTTTCTTCGCTCCCTCATCAATCCATTTCCTGGCTCTGTCCTGGCTGAACCCATCAGAGCACTGGCCCCTGGATCAGATGATGTTAAAGAGAGAATATCATCCTCCAGTGGCTGTCTCTCGCCCGCCGCCGATGAGCGCGAGAGGGAAAGCCCCTTTTTAAACTCATCGGCCAGGTCCACCTGCGATCCCCATGAGCTCATTCCTTTCCGTGCCTCAGCAGCGGCGGGTCCTAAACCGTGGGAAGTAGATGGCTGCCCCTCTTTACTTGAAACGAGAGACAAACGAGAACGGAGTTTTTTCATTGGAAAACGCTCGCAGTGAACGCAGATTGCCCTCTCGAGGACATCGCGTGTGTGCTCTTCACCCAAACAAACAACACATATATTGTGTGTGTCATCTGGTGTCAAATAGTGATGACACGGATGCACACACCTTCTAAGTGCTCTACTAGTGCTCGCCATAATAAGTAGATAGCTCTTACTTTTTCCTTGAAAATGCACGCTTCAAGCAGAACAGTCAATGAAGACGAAGAAGTGAATGATGTGTAGCTCCCGGCTCCGATTTATACTGTAGTTGCACTGGTAGTGACGTCATGGCTGTCGATGGCCAACGTGTTGTTGGTGTTTTTTTTAATGTATGCTTCAGACACGGGTCATGATGTGGCGTTCCCCATAGCGACCCCTAGAGGACGCAGTTCGAAGTTCCCCTGAAAGGGAACCAACAAATCCCTTGGACAAAACCACCTTACTTTTTTCCCCTTCTCTCTCATTCAGGAAGCCTTTTCACTGAGATATTTACAGAATGAAAGACTTTAAATGGTTTGGCCAAAGGCAAAAATCCTACACAATGTTCCTGGGTCTGCAATATTGAATTTCATTAAAGAAAATTAAAACAAAATCAGTACTAGTTGTACTATTTCTGCCTTTTAAGTATAAAATTGTGGCAGAAGCAGTAAAAGCAGTGCATAATGATATTTAGCTTAAGTTAGTATCAGTTTAGAATACTAATCCAAATGTGTTCATTTTAAAAAGACAAAATTATTTAAAAAAAAGTAAAGATTCTGAAAGCATTGAAGAAGATCCCATAAAAATATAATATAGATTTACAGTAGTAACAACAAATAAAATTTTATTATATGATATGATTAATATAAATATGATGGTTTCATTCTAAACATAGTGATTATCTCTAATATGGACACCTAACATAATATATGATATTTACCATCTTAATCTAACCATGTCATGTCAACAAATGGAAAAGCCAGCCATCTATTTATTGTCATGTTTCAAATCTTGTGCCATCTAGTGGTTATAAAGACAAATGCGCCTTTAACCTCGTTGTATTCTACTGTCTTAAATTAATAGTCATTGATTAGACTATATTCATTTAGACTTTATTATTAAGCGAAACAGTCTTTGCTGCAATATCCACAACATTATCAAAAAAGAAGATAGCACGGTTTATCTGTCGAGTTGCGCGTGAATTTTGTTTCAAAAACAAAGTCATTTGTGTAATAAAAGCAACTTTTATTATGTCGAAATCAAGGTAGAAGTAAGTCGTGATAACGATAAAACAACTTTTATCCCGAAATCACGAAAAATTACGATAAGTAGGCCTAGTAATAACGCTAAAACAACTTATGTCAAAATCACAAGCCTAGAAATACACACTACTCAATTTTTTATGTGAATTCAAAATGACATTTACACTGATACAGTAATACATATACCTACATGTAATCTCTCCTCCGCCCAGTTACCAATGAGTACTTTGTTGGTGCTGTATTTACCAGGCTGACTCATCCTTAAAGCAGCAGAGCAGTTGAAGCAGGTGATCGTCTAGAGTTCTGTTGCCATGGACACGCCAAACACGAGGGGCCAATTCCAAACGGAAGTGAGCCTCCCTATGCCTTGTTGCAAATACATAATAATAATTTTAATATTAATAATAATAATTATTATTAATATGTTGTCTCATTGTGTCTAAATCGGTGAAGTGGCTCTCCGGATGAGCTCTAGAGATGACGGTCTGAGTAACTCTTCATACGTACTTAAGTAATGTGTAGTAGTCGAAACTGCTTAGTGCTTCCAAAAGACACTCAGACCTGCAGATGTCAGTATTTAAACAGCCCCTCTACCGTCCTATGTCTCACCTGATGAATGGCATGTAATAAAGGGGTCCTATTATCTTTTTTTAACTTTTTCACTTCTGTTATTCTGTAATGTTGCTGTTTGAGCATCAAAAAGATCTGCTAAGTTACAAAGCTCAAAGTCCAATTCAAAAAAAGATATTTTATTTAACAGAAATCACTACAACGAACGGCTCGTTTGGACTACAACGCATATTTTCCGTATTGTGATATCACAAATACCGACGAATAAGACGAGACCTGTTGAGCTGCACTAGAGAAAGCAACGAGTCTTATCACTATGTCGGAGACACGCTAGCTTTCCCAAGACAGATGAACTTAGAGTGGTTACAATCATCCGGTTTTAAATCACGCTCAAATTGATTTGATTTTGAAGCAATATTTACACTGAAGCTATGGTAAGGGAAATTACATTTCCCGACTAGGCGCCGAGTGCTGCCAATCACAACACACACCGGCCCAGCTAACCAATGTGTCCAGCACATTTCGTATTTTCAGAAGCGGGCCCTTCATTTATACAGGACATCGAGCCGTTTGTGCAAGGCTGGGGAGAAAGGTATTTTAATAATGTAATTTATGTGAAAAATAATGTGTTTTTTTCGAACAACCTAGTATGAGAGCCTGTTCTAGTTACACCCCCAAAACAAAATCAAGACTATTTAAAAGAGCATAATAGGACACCTTTAAGATCCTACCAATTTTCATCATTTACAATGCAATCCCTTTAAGTAAAACTAAACAATAGTAACTTCAATGGCAGTTTGTTGTGGCGAGTGGATGTTGAATTCTCCATTTTCTCCTTTGTCACCCGGGGGGATCGTTATCACAGGCTCTTGTACGGAGGCTGGTGTAACAGAACATCACTTTTCCATCCTCATTAAAGTCATTAGCATATTATTTTGCTCACACTAGATGGCGCGATCGAAGAATCAGAGTTGTATTGCAGGGAGACATGTGGAAATATAAATGAACAATGCATGGTTCTGCTCCAAGCAAGAAAGTTACAAGTTTGTGAAAATACTGCCAATGCCAGGTATACGTAAAGCAGATGATGATTCACCAATACAAAACAAACGGTCTACACCAGATGCGAGCGGCGCTAACGTGAACAATGCACACAGAACCCAGTGATGGTCTCAAGTGGATCCGGCGCGACACACATAATCCAGACAGTGATGCCCCGTTCTAGTTATGACACTCCCATTCTCTACACAAAGGAAAGGACAACTGGATTTGCAATGTTCACTTTGTCGCGTCCAGTGTGGTGAAAAGACAAGAAAATATATAGGCATATCTCACCCTCAGATTCACCAGTACAATGTGGGTAATGAAGCCGAACAAGTTAAGATGGCAAGTAGGCTAGTTTAGTACTATGTTAATCACAATATTTCAAATCATATATAATTTTGCAATCAAGGTCATGTCTGAATAGGGGACATTGAAGACTGGAGTAATGGCTGCTTACAATTCAGCTTTGATCACAGGAATACAGTAATGTTTTCAAACATTCAAATAGATCTTTTAAGTTGACCATTTCACAGGGATTACGTTTACATGGACAACAATACTCCGATTTTAATACGATTAAGAATCTACCATGTAAACAGAGATTTTTGAGTACCTTAAGTCCGGCTAAAGTCATATTCGAAGTAAATAGAAATCAAATTAAGACATGTGGAGTATTCCTGTTTTAGTCGCATTACTGAAGTGCAGTATAGACATGTAAACACCCTAATCACATTATTACTGTCTTGTAGGACTTTTCGCCGCATTTTGCGACAGGATACACACAGGGCAGTGGTCAACCATTTGATGGCAAATAAAAGAGCTTCAACACCACCATCGTCTGTATGCACGTACAAATAATTAACTGCACTTGAAGCTTTCATAAAATTAAATATGAAACACCCAAAACTGTACATGGCATCATCACGAAGACGAACTATATGTTTATACGTGAAATTCTGGAGGGGACGTCGGATGGCATCACGTGGGGGCGTAATGACGGTGTGCCATTAATCGAACTATGTACTATAATAACATGTAAAACGGGAACATGAAAGGAATATTCTAAAAGCAACTCATGTAAACACCTTAATCATAATATTGGCTTATTTAGAATAAGGTAAATAATTAATCCTGAAAATATTTTTCTGTACAAAAGGGGGGCCCGGCCAAAAAAGTTTGGGAACCACTGCCCTAATCATCCGCGGTCAGTTTTATTTTAAACATTCCACGCGTTAAAGCAGGAGAGTTCTGTTGAAAATACACCTGCTGGCGCTGTAGATTGCATTAGTGCCCGCCCACTTTTTCATCGGCGCTTGTTCCGGAAGTATTTCTCCCATAGGGATTTTTTGCTACAGAGTCATAAGCATGAACTATAGCTGCATCC
This sequence comes from Sinocyclocheilus anophthalmus, assembly GCA_018155175.1. Classification (NCBI taxonomy): domain Eukaryota; kingdom Metazoa; phylum Chordata; class Actinopteri; order Cypriniformes; family Cyprinidae; genus Sinocyclocheilus; species Sinocyclocheilus anophthalmus. Next base: position 619,439 of record JADLZN010002944.1, read on the forward strand.
AAATTCGAATACTTCCCTACTATATAGCATGTGAAAACAGTACGCCAAACGAGCAGTATGTCTGAATTCATTGTATTTGGGAAATAAATAAATTATTTTATTTCGGAAAGTAGCCGGATGACCTATTACTTACACTGGCCCTGTGTACGAAATCATCCCCTATACTATTAAGTAGGGCACTATTTGAGAGGACAGCCATTTTTATTGGTGTCCGAAACCTTGGACATTATTGAATGCACTCATTCAATCCCACAATGCACCGCAATAACGAGTGTACAACTGGTGTATGCCAAAGAACTATGATGTATGCCAAAGGTATAAATTACTTTTAAATTGATTATTAAATTGAGGTTTATCCACCTTTTTTTTCCCGTACGAGCCATTTGTAAATTTTATGTGTCTGGCTTCCGGTGTCATCCGCTTCCAGGTATTTTTAGCTGTACAAAACAGCTCGTTTTGCTGTTTGATATTGCAAATTGGTGTGTCTTACGATATTATTGTAATGTATTCTTAACTATGAACACACTGGTTTGTTACTTTCAACACTTTGTTATTCTTCTCGTTATTTCCTTACAGTGGCTAATGAACCAGAAATCTTGCACATTCACAGAAAACGGCTTACTTCAGCATTGAACAATAAGGTGCTTTTCACGTTAATCGTAATTACCGGGGTTACGAGATACCACGGGAAAAAGCATTCACGGCCTCATAGAACTCGTAATACCACTTGGGACTGGAGTTTTTCTGAAGCTACAACTTGGACCACCCTGACCACCTCAATGCATTAGGCGCTGTTTAGTCATTGATAGTGCGTAGTTCCGAGTCCTAAGGTTGTGAACATCTCACAAGAGAACGTACGTGTTGTCATCTAGAAATTGCAGTAAATACGCTTGTGTGTAATGCCAAAATGTGTATCCATAATTTCCATGAACAGAGTTCCAAGATAATCCTTTCATCTGACTACTGGAGCTACCAGATTCAAATGGTTATATGAAACAGCAACACAAAGTGGGCAGCCCGTAAATCCAGTGCACTCAGTGTCTGAATTCACTAACTCATTTTCATTCCCTCCTTCAAGTGAACTGTATTAGTGGACTAATGTTGGGAATAGTGGATACGGGTATAGGGGGCGATTTCGGATGAAGTGTGCATTGGATTGACACTTTACTATCCCATGAGGCCACAAGAGAGGATTAATGAATTGCAATGAAGCAACGCAACTGACGCTGGTAGGCCACGTGATAGTAACAACATGGTGGATGTAGTATGTCCGGATTTCATTCATACAAGTACTCACATTCATACTATATAAAATATACTTTTTAACGGTTGTGAAGTTCAAACTCAAATGTAGTACCTACATATATAAAAATATTCATTTAAAGCTGTTGGTTGTTTCTATATAAACTATGTATTTTTAGTTAATTGCCAAAATATTCATATATACAAAAATATTTTTGAGAGCGTAGGGAGACCGAATCCATTACAACAATGGTGGCGTTTCACAGGAGTGGGCAGAGCTAAAGATCCTTCTGGTGTGAAGGATTTTCTGTACAGCATAATGGGTAATGTAGTTTTTAACCACAAATTCCACTATAAAACTTGATTATTTTAAAAATAAGTCGAATTAATGCGAACAGATTGGTTTAACAAAAGCATTAATAATCAATTAACAACATTGGAGCACACAGCAGGCCTGTCTTTAAAGATTTGTCAATTATTGTTAAAAATCCATTTCTCTATGGAGAAAACAAATGGAGTTTTTTATTCCGTAACCCAACTATTACACTGTGAGAGCAGCTGCAGCGAAAGAAGGTTCATCAGATTCCTTTAAACGCACCATGCAAATGCTGACTAACACTCTGAATGATGAAAATTAGCTTCACTTGTAGCACCAAAGGAAAGACTGCAGTCTCCTACAAATGAGGCTGTACAAGGGACGTGGGATGTGGGAGGAATTTTAAGTGTCACACACTGGAATATCATTCATGATTCAATGGATAAATTGAGCATTGTTTGTACATTACAAACACAGTTATAAACACATCAATCAAAAACAATTCAAATACTTTTTTTTTTTTATAAATCTAATGGGACTTTCTTGCTATAATTCACAGAATATTGCTAAATGACAATGATTCTTTAAGGAGAAAATCGGTACAGAGTGTACTTTTTGTTTAGCAGCCTTTGTTCCAGAAGTATTTTTTCTATTCTTTTTTCCCATAGGTATTTTTTATTCATTTTTAAAAGTTATAAGCCATGAACCAAACCAACCAAATACGAGGTGAATCACAACACTACAAACTTTTATTTGAAGCAAAAAAAAAGTATTTTAAAATTGGACAAAAAAAGCACTAACAATCCCTAAGCCTTGTGTATGATAGACTCTAACTATAATCTATAAAACTATTGATTTAAAGATATTGATTATATATACAGAAATAATATGATTTACATTTATTGCATAATATGCATATTAAGCACAGAAATATTTAAAACAATTGTCATTCTTTGGTTGATTAATATTTTATAGGTATTGGGTCACAAGTTGAAATGATGTGTACTTATGCCATCGATTAAAGCTAGGCTAGGCATTTTCTGTGCTGCTAGTGCCTTATACCGGAACTGCAAAAAGAAAGCATGTTTTCAAACAACCTTGGCAAAAGCCCCTTTGGCATGCAGCACCTCCCCCATCTCAAACATCATAAACATTATAGATTATGGATTTATAAAATGGCAGGTAAAAGCAGGCTAATTTCAATAAAATGTTCAACATATTAGGAATACTTTTAACTTAAAGTTTAGATTATCTGTTGAGAAGAAACTAAGTTAATTTTATCAATTGAAATTCAAACATTCTATCAAATTCCTCCATTTTGTAAAATCATCGCTCTTGTTTTACCTGTTTTTTTGGAGCACTTTAATTATTGGTTGCCATCAGGCTGTGAAAAGACTTTCAACCAGTATAACAAAAAAAATTTTTTAAACCAAATCACCTACCCTGCCTTTAAACCTGTAACTCTTCTTTAACGTTTGGTACTTTTTTACATTTCTCTATGGAGAAAACAAATGGGAAAGTGTTTTTGTTAATTCCCATTTCTCACAAAAAAAGAAAGAAAAGAAAAACTCTTACAGGCTATATTCCATGTCATTCTGACAAATCTTTTGACTTCTCAGTCAGAGAGTCCTTATATATCTTACAATGCTGTCCATACCCTTTCGAGAAGATTGAAATGTCAACCAGCCCTGGTTGAAGAAACTGATGATCCCGTGGAAGCCATCAGATAGATGCTCCCACGTGACTTCCACTCCTGCATCCTTCAGTCGCTTACAGAACAAAATGCCATCATCCCTCAGCACATCAAACTCACAGGTCAAGACGAAGGTGGGCGGCGCGAGGTGGAGAACATCATCCTCAGCTAATAAAGGGGAGATCTCTGGATCCAGCCCCTGTTTGATGATGTGATAGACATGACCATCATGGCTTGGGATAACCTGTGGACTTCTTGCTGATTTCCTAAACTGAGGTGGAAGATTATCTGGATCCAGCCATTTCTTATAGCGACGTTTTAACTCGACAGGAACATGCTTGCCTTCCAGAATCTGCTGGCCAACAGAAGTATTCCCGTTGAGGTACTGTAGGAAATAGAATACCGCTCGGCCTCTGAACAATATGGGCACAGAGTGGTTCTGCTGGTATGAGGGCAGGTGGAAATCTGCCATCTGCAGTGCCGGGTAGATGAGAACCTGGGCACAGGGAGATGGCAGATGACAATCCTGTGTCTTTGACAGCCTCTGGCAGAGAGCGGCTGCCAGGTTCGCCCCTGCGCTGTCCCCACCAACTGCCACCCTGCGTGGGTCCACCCCGAAATCAGTTGCCGCTATTGACAGGAAATGGCGAGTCACGACCTCACAGTCGTCCAGGTGGGCAGGGTACCTGTGCTCGGGGGCCAGACGGTAACTAAACATGGCAAACAGAGAAGGAAAACAAGAGGAAAAATTCAACCAGCCAAAATGTAACTTGATTTATACATAAAATGAGTATGCCAAAAGTCAGCTAACCCAACAGACACAACGATGGTGTCACTCTCCAGTGATATATACTGACACACTTCATTGTAATCATCTGTGAAAGAACAAAAAATGAAAACATGTTAAATTACCAACACAAAAGTATTGCACTGTTTCTTTGAGTATATATTACCAATGCAGCCAAACATCCATCCACCACCATGAAAGTACACCAGGCCCCTTTTTTTCTCTCCCGAGGCAGCTGTAGGCTCATACACCCTCACTGGAACTCCACTGAAGCTCAAGTCCTTAATACGAAGCCCGGAGGGCACTGTTTTTTTGCGGGCCATGATACAGCATCTGCTCCATCGTATAAAATTCATCTGATGGCACAGCCCCAATCGCCCCAGAATTTGTCCCTAAAGGTGGTTTCAATACAAAAGAGACTTGTTAACAATGATTGGCCAATTCATAATACTCACCATGCCATTAAATGTGCCACTCAGTGGGTAAAGAAGTCCGCTCGGCTATTTGAATTCTGTACTCATATTCTGAGATAAGAAGAACGGCTCATATCTCTTTATCATGCCCTTGAGAGAATATCAAGCTAGTGGCTACAGAAAAACACTCTATTGAACTTGCTATACTCAGTTTTAATAAATTATACATCACTGAAGAGTTATTCAATTACTGAGGTGGACTTTGTATTGAGCATGGTTATATTATTAAACAATTTGTTGTGCCAAAACAGAATGACAGTACAATTTCCAGAGGTGGACAAAGTACACAAATCAATTACTTGAGTAAAAGTACAGATACTACTGATCAAATATTATTCCATTACAAGTGAAAGTTGTAAAGAAAGATTTTTACTTAAGTAAAAGTACAGAAGTACCAAAAGTAAATTTCCTTTTTTATGTCCACGCACTGTTTTTTATTATGGTTCATTATTGTTGTATGATACTTCCTATACCTTATGCCTCTGAAGCAACTTACAATACATTATACCTGCTGAATACACTGATTAGCTTGTAGTATATTTGGAATAAAGATCTTTTAGAATGTTAAAAACTTATAGAAATGAAACAAGTGAGTTGACAAAAAAAAAATTATTTACCCACCCCCACAAAAGCAGCATGGTAGTGATCTCACACAGCTCTGGCAGTTTCCAGAAAAAATAATACTCAAGTAAAGTACAGATACTCAAGTGTGTACTTAAGTACAATACTCAAGTGTGTACTTCGTTACTGTCCACCTCTGACAATTTCACTGGATATTCTCATTTTCAGGGGATAATGTGGAAACCATTTGAAATATTAAACATATAGGGCTAAACGTTACTCTTTTATTAGTCTTAAGTAGAAATGAAAATTTAACAGGAAATCAATCAATATGATTGGATTTGCCAGTGAACACAACACAAAATGCATGAACACTCACCACAATGCTTATCCCCACATACACACAATGAATCACGCGTAGTTTCCCAGGACTAGCAACTCCAGAAGGGATATTTAAATTTCTCAGCTCTAAGTACACTGGGACAACTACCAATAAACAAAAAGCAGCAAAAAAAGCTGCAAATACAAAGAGCAGAATTGCAATTCCAGTATGCATGGCTGCTTCAACGTGCTGCATGCACAGCAAAAAGTGTTCAAAATACATGCTCCCTTCCCTTTTATAGTGCATGTACAAGGTCAAGTAGTGCCAGGGTTGCCAAGTCTAGAGTTTTCACACAAAACTAGATCAAGTTGATTTTTCCAGACCAGAAAATTAGATTTTAATGTATTTTTTAACCAACCAACAGCCAATTTTCTGCAAAGTAAAACAGATTTTTATATAGACTAAAAGTGTTACAATTGCAATACAGTTCAAATTTCACAAAATAGTGCCATCAGAAACAAGATAACTATGGGTAACATCCCTTGTAAAAGCATATTGCACTGCACACATTTATACAATAAGTAAATGAAAAGTATGAGTGCAAATTAAGTCTTCCAACCCTGACTAATGCCCACTATGTTCTAACTGACCAGATAACACAGAAGCTAATTAGTAATATCAACAATGCACATAAAAATATGCTGGCTGAATGTTTACATAAGAGATAATTGATGGTGGCACAGCTTTAGAGAAGACAAAACACTGCATATTCATCAACTGTAAACTCAGTTCCTTTAATCCTATTACTATGCAAATGCACATGATAAAACTATCTTCCATGAAAGGCAATGTTTGCGCTATGGCCACCACTGAGAGAATACATCAGATTTATTTAGTGAACTTTCTATGTTGATCTGTAGATGGCAGTGACACTCTATAACAGAAAAGAGAAAGCCTTTTTGTTCAGCTTCATCATGCTGTTATATTTCTACAATAAAATGTGCAAGATAAAATAAAACCTCACAATCATATAAAAACAGAGAATAGTGGTTCCACTACATTCTGCAATATTGGAAATTAACTCAGCATCTGTAATTTTGGGCCTGTTTTTGATCAACAGATCAAGAAATGGCCAAATTTAAGTGAAACATGCTATTTCCCCCACCAGACAACCATTAAGCCTTCTCTGAGAGTTGCTGGGCCATTAATAAGAGGTGCAGCATAGCACAAAGCAGTCTTTGTGAGGCTGCATTTTGACCCAGTCCGGTCTGAGCAGCCCTCCATTCAGCTTTTAAGCAGTAGAAGCAGGGGCTAGGCCAAAAATCACAGTCTGGAATCTCCACAACGGCTCCTGGGTTTACTGCACGAGTTTAAGAGGCATTTACAAAGGTCTCCATGTTCTGGAAGTGCACTGGTCTGCAGGAATCCTTCTGAGTCTGAGCACTGTGGACTGAAAAGAGCAACAGGAGACCCAAGCGTAACAACATTTAGAGCAAACCACATGCTTGTTTACACATACATAACACACTGAAAAGTTGACTTGGAAAACAACTAATTATAATTAATAAAATTAATGACAGAAATATTGAGAAAGCTTCTGTCTGAAGGTAATACAATTGTGTTGTTGTTGTTGTTTGTTTTGTAGAGAAACCTTGCAAAAATGATGCTTAGATCCAGTTTGTAAGACCATTCTTCTTTTGATGTAACAAATATAACATACTGTATATAACATACCGTATCATTGCCTATATTGTATACTGTACATAACATACTGAAGCATATTATAAACAAGCCCCCCCACTTGTTTACTATGCAGTGAACAAAACAAAAAATAGGCTTGCTATGCAAAACAGACAATAAGGTCATAAAATGCCTTTTTAAATCGTGTATAATACTTAATATTAATATACTTTCGGTTGTTGTCTGAGTGACCAAGGACTCCAATAGGCACTAAACGACACTCTTGAACGTGAACTAACTTGACTGAATTATCTCGTTTATTTACAAGAATCTGCGGACCTTCTGAACAACCCGTTTGTCCAGTTCATCATTAATTCACAACAAGAGGAGAAAAGGGACAGAATAATATGAATGTGTCAAATTGACTGAGCATACACAATTACAATCACGTAAGTCCGTTATTCATAAACTTATCATTTATTCATTAGCTCATTTTATTTATTTATTTATTTGATTAAAGTCATGCTGACAAAATATAGGAAAATACAATTAGACTGCCATATCATATGTGGAAAACGGCAGATATACATAAACTAATTTATTAATAAAGGATAACAGGACATTTTCTTTTCGGCGTTGTGTGTGTGTGCACCATTCGAACCAGCATAATGTGCGCTGAGCGAATTATTCAATTGAACCGATTCAAAAGATTCGAATCACTGGAATGAATCAAAATCCCCACCACTAGTTACAATAAGCACAGGTTGAAAGGCAACGAAATTGCCTGTGGCACCACTTCTGGGGGAGGGGACTTAGCCGTCATAAAGTAACCCTCACGCCAACGTTTGATAAAGCAGTACTTCTGTCAGTCCTCCAGCTGTCAATCAAGATAAATGGTCTCTTTAAAACCCCTATCAGACCCTTCTGGCCGCTGTCAGTATAGCGACAGGACTCCGTCTCCGGTGCAAAGCAGCAGCGCACACTTGTCGCAGCAAGAGCTCCGTGGATAAAGAGTTTGTGTGGAATAAAGGTGCGCAAAATGACAGATATTCCGCCGAGGCGCACGTAAACTGCGATGGATTGTGGTAGATAGATGCATTTCACCCTATTTAGTCTCCGTCAACTTTGAAAAATAAGGCGAATTGCCTTATCCACTCCTATAAAATAGGAGTAAAGGTGATCGCTCCGAGGAAGGATTCAATTGGTTCAGCAATTGTTACAGGCGAGAATTGAGACGAAGTGAAATGGATCTGAAGGCGCTGGGCTGCGTGGTGCTCTTACCCATTCAGATCCTTTACTATATTGTCAAGGCGACCGTGTGCTGGTTCTTACCGAGCAGGCGGAGAGATCTGACCGGAGATGTGGTGCTTATCACGGGTGGCGGACGGGGCATCGGCCGTCACCTGGCAAAGGAGTTCGCCGTGCGTGGAGCTAAAAAGGTAAACATAATGTATCATTACTCTTGGTTATAGCTATGGCTTGGTCATACTGCGTAATATTTCAATTCAAATCTTTCTATGAGTGTAGTGTTCGTATAGCCCCATAGTTTGAATACCAGGTGGTCTCCTGTCTTTCTCTTTCTGATTGCTTACTATAAGTGATACATCAAAACTATCAGTCAGATTGCTCAATAGTTTCATAATACTATACATAGCGCTATTTGGCATATAAAACTGCTATTAATATTAAAATAATTTAGCTTTATACAATGATGCAATGTTACTATAAAGAAATCTACATTTATATACCATGTCTGTCTTACTTTTACAAAAAATTACCAGTGGCCACCAAAGTACAATGCAAAATATAATACTTTCGCTGTGAGAAGCTTTCAGAATCTTGCTGTAATTTAATATAGAGTAAAATTAAAGTCTAAATGGTTCAAAAGTTAACTGCACCTCCTTAACCACTTTGAATTTAATTATTCTGAGGAAGAATACCAATTTGATTAAAACATTTGTACAGTTTGGCTGTACTGTAATAATCATATCTAGTTACTATAGTGTGTATGTGCAAACTGTGGTTATCATGCACATTTTTGTAAGCTAATCCTCATTAACACAAATCATTAGCCTAGTAATGGATGCATTTGTTTTGTTTTGCAAAGTATCAGTCTGTATGGTCTATTCCTCTCCCTAGGGACATTACATGCCCCGTTCATAAACCCATTGTCTCAGTGGTGCATAGGTCATGACCAATCAAAATGTAGAGCTGGAACCCAATGTCTGCTTCAACTTATAATACAAACTGGGTCAACTAACAAACAGCTATTTTGAGGAAAAATATCCTTCTTTCAAACTTCGACAGCTCTCATAATCAGATTATCACAGCAGTCTGGGTGGAAAACCCTCTAGAAAGGCCAGTGGCCCAGAAGTTCACGGTTCCAGCATCTTTGACCTTGGCCAAATGCTTGGATGATTTGCTGTCTTACTCTTCCTATGAATTTTTACTCTATCTGGAGTATTTAATGGGTTAATTAGGCTAAATCTCTCACGTTGGCAGAAGCATAATGTTTTTGTGTCTCAGCAGTCAAATTGCAAAGCACAATGAAAGCACTAATGAAACAAGACTGTGTGCTGAAAGTCAAGAGCTGGGAAGAAATGTGCCAGCTGCCTCACCCACCCAAGAAATTGCATTATAAATAGACCCAGTGGCCCAACTGTAATAAACAGAGCTTAATAACTTCTGTATCCACAGTGACAGGGGCCCCCATGCTTGGCGGCGTTACACCCAGGGCTTTACTTTGATTTACACACATTTCCCACATTGTGTGTATGGGGCCAAATAAAAACCCATCATAAAAGTTGCAACGCAAATCTCACACAGTAAACAATTCAGAGACCTTAGATCCCTGAATGCTCACAGACACAACTCCCCTTTTACATCTTTCCAGGGCAAAGGTCTTTGAAAGCAGCAGCTTTGCAGCAGTACGTTAAAGGAAGCCATTGTGCTTGTCAACACCCCGTTGTTAGCCATTGTCAAGGTGTGAAGGCTTTGGAAGAGACACCTGCAGTGGCTATCTTCACAGTTAGCCCATTCTTAAGGAATGCTAAAAAAGCATGAATCATAAATGCACAGGCTCAGACTTAACTTGACCACTAGGTGGGGGTTGTAATTTTCCAGAAAGCAGCCATTTATTATGGCGTCCAAGAGATCAGCAAGTCCTCACTGCATGGTAATTCAACACTGGAAATATTTTGCAAGAATTATATCATCGCCCTCTAACCAAACCCTAAATGATGATTTGAAGAACCAAGAAAAAAAAAATTCTGGAGCTCTTAAAAACAAAGGTTCTTTATTGGCATCTATAGATCCATGAAGCCAAAATCCTTTAATATCCATTGAACCTTTCCATTGCACAAAAAGTTCTTTATAGTGGAAAATGTTTCTTCATTATTTCAATATTCATTGCACTAAGAAAAAATCAAACTTTTCTCTGAAATAATCCTTAGGAAAACCAAAATGGTTCTTCTGCGCCCCCTCTTTTGGAACCTGTGTATAGAAGCACCATCATCCTTGACCATCCATGTGGTCCCATGGCTGACGGCTTAAGGAAGTGTGAAGGAAGTGAGCTCTATGTAAATTGCTTTCTGGGTGTGGCAGGGACCATACAGCTCCCAGCTGGGCAGTGCCCTGTGGCTGACCCTTCTGTCTCCACACTAATTAGACAGTGGCAGGAGACTGCCTCCTGAACTCCTTGTGCCCCTGTCCACATACAGACCCATTCCATAGGAGGCAAAGTGGATGGTGCAAACCATGAAGCTACAGGTCTTACCGATGTTATAGTGCATTTCACCTAAACACTAGATTAAATGCCCATTTCTCAAGGGCTTCAAACACAGAGCCCTCATCATTTGTGTTTATCTTTAAGGAAACACAGTGTGTGTCCTCACAGGATTGGATTAAGCACGGTTTGTTTGCTCCTTATTTTCACATATTATATGCTAATGCAGTGCACTCAGCCATTGCTACTCTAAGGACTTGAGTGATAAGACTTGCTAATGTGATGTGTGCAGATGAAACTCATAGCGGGATTGTATGGGAGACCACCTTGTGAGCTCTTGTTCTCTGACAGAAATATCAAGATTGTTGTGAGATCCTATTATAAGATTAATCAAGACCTTCCCAGTAAATAGCTCAAAGGCCATGCATATAAAGCAGACCCATACAAAAACACACAGGCAAGTTTATCAAATAAATTAGGCCAAAGAGGTGAATCATGGTGAATGACCATCTTTGGCCTAATTCATCAGCAAACATCACTGATAGGGATGACAGAGATTGCTTCAGGTTAATTAGGATGGCTAACATTAAATCGTTATCTGGTTAGAATACATTTGGCTAGAAAAACACAGAGCAAAATGGTCTTAAAGTTTTGGTGAGTAATGTTTCTTCACATTTCAGATTGACCCTAGTAACGGCTCCATTTTTCCGCGTAGGAGTCGGCTGAAATACATACTTAACAAAATGAACACACCACATGCTTAGAGGTTGGAAACTTCCACAAACCCTGTCTCAAAAAGAGAATAATGTAATTGGACCAATTACAGCAACCGTGGCAAATAAATGTATGCCATTTTTCAGTGACAACCAGCCAGCAGCGTGAATAAAGTTACTGTACACTTCAGTATTTTGCAGTCAGTTTTTGCTATTAAAAGCAAAGCTTTGTGAAAGTAAAAACCTCAAATCAGACTCTGGGTATAGCTGACAACAATATTTTGGTTCCAATAAAATTGAATGTTAATGGAAGGCAAGGCTAAGTCCCTTTCACAGGCCATCATTATAAAATATCACATTATTAGTTTGTGATGGACATTTTCACACTTATTTATTTCAGAAATCAGGACAACACGATAGGGCTTTTATTAAGTTACTTATAATTACTGTAGACCAGTGTTTAAATATATATTTTGCAATAATTTAAATAAAGCTGAAACGAAAGAAAATATAAATATTAGGAAAAGCTTAAAACTTAACGAAAAACTTTGAAACCAACTGAAATTAAATCGAATTAGCTATGTATAAACAGAATTTTTTTTAAATGGGGTTAAAAAAATAAAAAATACTGAAGTGTACAGTAACCTTATTCACGCTGCTGGCTGGTTGTCACTGAAAAATGGCATACATTTATTTGCCACGGTTGCCTGTAATTGGTTAATTATATATTTTTTTAAATGGCTAATGTATGAACCAAAAGGATAGTTAACCTATGTGCATGCATGCACACACATATGATTAGGAGTTTGCTGAAGCAGAAAATGGCTGAGTCTGTATGCCCAGCAGGCTGTGTAATCTCAATGAGAATTGTCTGTGAGAGATGATGAGGCAGCATCACTGATTTCATTACCTTTCCTTGACCTCTCAGACTAGCAAATTTAATTGACCAATCACTGCCCCCCATGTTCCCTGTCCCAGCCAATCCATTCATGTAGGCATCTCTCTTAATGCTCTGCTCTGTTCCTCCTAACAGCTAATCTTGTGGGGCCGGACAGAAAAATGTCTGAAGGAGGCGTGCGAGGAGATCGCCCTCATGGGGACCGAGTGCCATTACTTTGTTTGCGATGTGGCCAACAGAGAAGAGGTTTACAAGCAAGCCAAGGTTGTCAGAGAAAAGGTATGCCCCATAATATCATATCCTGAGGTGTTTCTTAATTAAGATCATAATAAGATTAGTTCAAACCTGTTGGCTCTAATAACCCCAGTGCTGGTGGCTTTGGCTCAGCTCTGCTGCCTTCACCCCATAGCCTGGATGGAGATTACACTTCGCTTGAAATGTCTGGGTTAGATAAGGTCCAGCAGTATAGCGGCTCTAACTAGCCATGAAAGAGAACGTAAGGATATTTTTGGAAAGAATATCTCACAGTGGGTCTTTTTTCTTATGGTAGGTGGGGGATGTTACCATTCTTGTGAATAATGCTGCAGTGGTGCATGGAAAGAGTTTGCTCAACAGTGATGATGATGCTCTTTTGAAGTCACAGCACATCAACACAATGGGACAGTTTTGGGTAAGTACATAAAAGAATTGGGAAGGGTTAAGTTAGGATGGTTTTGTCTAATTCAATAGTTTGATAAAACAAACTATTAAAGTTGCATAACATTTACACCTACATCCACCCCGTATTACAAATATTGCTGGCAAAATGCTTTGTAAAATTTTGGACAAAAGTGTCTGCTAAATGCATAAATAAAATTAATATTCAAATGTACCAATTGTTTAAAAAAATGAATACACATCCAAGTAAATAGAAACTATATACTAAAACTAAAGTAAATATAAATGAAAGCTAAATTATGAATAATAAAAACTAATAAAAATGACGAATGCACTTTTTAGCATTACTAATTTAATTAATGTGAAATAAAAGCCAATTCAAAGCCTAAATTAATACTATAATAGTATATTAGTAATACCAAAATGGCATTGGTCTGATTCAAATTAATCTTAACCTGAGGCATTTGGTCATTTCTGGTTTGACTGATGATCAGGTGGGCTTATGTTAGACCAGTGTAAATCTTTTAAGGCTAAAGTGTAATTTTTGTACCAAAATCCAAAAAAAAAAAACACTGCTCTTGGTTAAACAAACAGACAGTCCTATGGCTAAACACACCATTGGTAAAGTTAATGTTGCTGTGTTAGACTTAAACAATGCAATGTTTTAAAAGCACTGCACAATAAAATGGGTTATAAGAAAGTATTTTAACTTAACATCATTTACATGTTACATCTGCCTTACAAATTCATACTTCCAGGGGTTTAATTGACTTTTTAATAATCCTTTCATCCATAGACCACAAAAGCTTTCTTGCCTCGTATGCTGGAACTGCAAAACGGCCACGTTGTGTGCATCAACTCCATCCTGTCTCTGTCGCCCATCCCTGGTGCTATAGACTACTGCACTTCTAAAGCATCATCACTAGCCTTCATGGAGAGCCTCACTCTGGGGTTGCTGGACTGTCTGGGGGTGGGCTGTACCACTGTCCTCCCATTCCACACCAACACTGAAATGTTTCAGGGCATGAGAGTCAGGTGAGCTGATGAGTACAGCACAAATTAATTATTCAAAAACCCCACTCATATAGACAGCTTTTCCTCAATTTAGTAAATGTTTTAATGGATAAAATCAGTTCCGCCCTACATATTATTTTAATTATCCTGTTTTAACTGGCAGTAAGTCACATTATGGAAGTAAAATGGGTTGGACCATAATTTCGAGTACTTTTACATCAACATCAAATCCAAATTGACCCCATTTACTTTGTTAATGCATGGTTGTGGTCATATTTTAAATGATTAATCAGTACACATTTTTCCAAAAACAATTTTCTGCGTAATCTTTAACCAGAATGCAATAACTTGGTTTTTATCCAAAACAACTTTCCTTCTATTGACATCACATCACAGACATTCTTGTTTTAGCAAAGTCACATTTGACTGTTTGTGTACCATTTCACAACGGTACATATTTGTAAGTGACAATCAATAAAAACAAGTGTATTTAACTGCGGTTTTTCTCTGTAGGTTTCCCCAACTCTTTCCTCCTCTAAAGCCGGAGGTGGTAGCCCAAAAAACAGTGGATGCTGTGAGGACCGATACAGCCTTTGTTTACTTACCCTGGACCATGCATGCACTCGTTATCCTTAAAAGGTACAGTCTGATGCAATTTACGAATACAGGTTTATTTGAAATCAAATTATTTCAGCTTGTGTTTTGAAAACTCTCTCTGATTACATGTATTGCTTTGTTTTACCCTCGAAACAGTATGCTACCACGGAGTGCTCTTGAAGAAATCCACAAGTTCTCAGGAAGCTACACCTGCATGAATACTTTCAAGGGACGGACATGAGGGGTCTAGAAACGACATTGGAGCTCCAAATGTTACTTTTTAAATTTTTTTTTAAGTTTCACAGTCAAACAACAGCTATGGAGTTATTATGGAGTATTCCAGAAGCAGTGAGTTAGAAGAAAAAGGTGCCAGCATGCCAGAGCACATGGTGCCTCATTTCTAGGACCATTTGCAGGTCACCAATGACCCCTGTGTTGCAGTGTGGGACAAACACAGAATGGACAAAAAAGCCTCATTCGACCGCTGTATTGTATGTATACTTCAACGTTTTTAACAATCACCTTTTAACTACAGTCACTGTAAATTCAGCATCTGAATAAAAATCCAGTTTTAAAGAAAAAAGCCTTCTATCAGCGTTGTCCCATGGGGTCGACAGCAGTAAATGTCTCTTCAGCACTTTTCATACCAACACAACAGTCTTGACCTGCCGTGGGCTAGCACGTGGACTGAGTGTCAGAAACATTCACCGTGCTGCTGGTGGAAAGAAATGAAATAAGTCAGATCTGTTTTATGTCATTTTTCTTTTGAGAGGATACAACAAAGATGTGAGCTTAGTTTATTTTCAAAGCAGGGTCGAGTTACCACAAACCTTTTTTTAAGGTTTGGCTCGATTGTAACTTATGCTTTCAAAAGTGTGTACTTTTATTCTGAGAACAAAGTTACAGAAAGACCAGGGAAAAATCACAGTGCTTTCTTGTGATTTGCTTTATGGCAAGCTGGAAATATTTAACCACAGATCCATCCAACCACTTCTGTGGCGTTATGTAAAAAAACAAAAAAAACTATGCCTTTCTAAAATTGCTCCTGCAGGAAAAGTATAATACTGCTCTCTTGAAGTGATATGAGAGGCTATTTACTAAAGTCTGTTGATTTAAAAACAAATTATTTAATTAATTACATTTTTTAACCTTAAGTAACATTAAAGTAACATTAAAGCTCTCAAAAAGGGCTATCAATTTAACGTGTTAATTCAAAACAAGTGCACTTTAATTGTGCCCCCCATGCAATGTCTATTTGATTATTTATTTAAGAGTATTAATTTAGTTAAATGTAGTTATTTACATATTTAAATTGAATCATTTAAGTTAATTGTATTTATTAATTCGATTAATTAAATTACATTTTTATTTGATTGACCAGTGTTTTTAAAACTATTAAAAGTCACTTTTGTTAATTGAAATAAAACTGAAATAAATTGCCTTGACAACTAACTGAAATAAAATAACTTTCTCAAGTTTAAGTACTAAAATTACTAAACTAAAATTGAAATAAAGTCAACTGAAGCTAAATATAAATATAAAAAAATAAATAAAATGACAAAAGCAAATAAAATTACTAGAACTTAAGCTGACAAATGAAACCTCAACATGTTAAGTACTGCGCAAACATCAAGTTGTATTTGAGCAAAATAGCATTCATCCACATCTGAAGTGCAAAAACCAAGTTCAATTCTCTGTGCAAGTCCTAACAACTAAAAATAAATACAAATGTGGGATTTGTCTGACCTCTGGATGCCAGATAAACCACATAAGCATTCATATGAATCACAGTAAACCACAAGCACCTTCCTCAATAATTACAGCTATGCCACACATCCTGAGTTTGAGTAGAAAATAAATTAGAACATGCTCCGTTAAGGAGAAATAGGAGCCTCTTGTGGGGACTGGTTTTCATTACCCCAGAGTGGGCCGTTTGAAATACTGCAAGAAGAATGTGAAGTCGTCCGAGGGTCATGAAATTGGGGAGCTCTACATATGCAAAAGAAAAGAAGGGTTCAGACCCCAGCGGGAAGGGTTAGACCAGGGCTAGTCAAATACGACATAAATCAGACCACAACATAAATCATAGACCTCTCATACAGTTCTGACTGCATTCATACTCCATTGCAAAGCCTGCTTGAAATCATTAAACCATGTTTGCAATCCATCCTCAGTGATCAGACTTTGATCAGAGGCCCTTGAGCTGGAAAAAGATGTATGTGGAACAGAAAAACAAAACAACAAAAAAAGACCCACCCGCAGTAGGATTTATTATTCCCAAACACAGACGAGAAATTCTTCATAAAACACATTGCTTATTAATTACTCATCATATGTGTAACTCCCTCAGAGAAGCATCATAAACCATCACAGTGAGTAAGAATACTGATAATTCAATTCAGAGCATATCATGATGTTACCGATCTACTTAATCTCTGCGGAATCATGATTGGGAATTGAATTGTTGCAGGTCTGTGGTCTTTATTCTGCTGAATCTGTTTTCCATATTAGTCTGTAATCCCATTTTTTCTTTCAATCCATATTTCCTGGCTCACGAGGTATTCAAAACGCCACAGAAATCCTAAAAAATGCACTCTAAAAGGACAATGTCATGGTTGATGGAGTAAGAGCAAACAACATAAATCATTAAGGCAAATATATGAAACTCAACAGATTTTATAGATTTTTTTCCCTTCTTTCAAACGGTCTTAAAATGTTTTAAAAAGTAAAAAACTGGTTTTATTTAGTTGTAATTATTGAATTCATTGTGTTTGATAAATATGGTTAAATCCTATAATCTCACTTTAGGACTTTCTTGATGCCTGGAATTGGATTCACTGTAAATGAATTTGGGCAAGATCCTGTAGTGTTGCTACACTCCTGATTAGCACTGGTGCTAGTTCGGCACCCTGTTCATCCATCATTCAGCAGCTGATCTGACAAAATGAGACTTTACTGACCCCCAGCAAGGGGCTGAACTCCATGCCTCATTTGCTCTGTCTGCTGAGAAATATGGGCAACTGAGGTATGAGGTTAAATGTGGTGCATAGTGAGTGTGCTAACAGCAAGTTCTCTGCAAGGCACTGAAGTCCTTATGACAAGACAAAAGTTTTTTTTCACAAACTTATGTTATGGTATAAAGCAGCTCAATATACACCTGAATTCACCAAACCCTATTTTTCTATTGTAAAGGGACAGTTGGGGGAAATTACATTCATGCCAACATTTACTCTGACCAATTTTACAGACCAAAATTGAATTCATTAATCATTGACAACAACTAAATTTCTCTCCAAAGTGATGTTAACCATTGCAAACAAATCATTGATTCACTGAGCTGGTTCAAGAATCAAATCAGTTTGATTTGAGAACAAATCATTCAGACTAGTTTAACTTGAAAATTAGATCTACCTATTTGCTTAATAGATCCGACTCAAAAGAATGATTCGTTCACAAATCAAGAACTTTCTTGAACATGCCAAGGAGACGGATGTCAAGATTTTAAATAAATAATGGTTTACATTTTAGTCTCTTCCTCACACAAAGCTTTGTATGGCTTCAGAAGACTATAATATAGTATGGACAACCTTTTAGCATACTTTAATGGTGTTTTTGTGTATTTTATGATGCTTGAGAGCCAATTTTTTTGCAAGGAAAAGAGCAAATAAGTCATACAGGTTGGTCAAACTATCCCTTTAAGATGAATATTCCTTATCTATATCCTGACATGTGAGGCCGTAGCAGAGAATGAACAGTTACATGTTCCCATATCAGACACTACACCTGGTTCTATGAGAGTGCACAATGCTACGCTAACGCTTCCTCTATAGATGAAGCGTACAGAAGAGCAGTGTTCTTATCAGCAAGCATCTTTCCTGTGAGCTGTGGTGAACTTCCACTCCCGCTATATCTTTTTTCATTAGCATCGCTTTCTGGAACAGTTATCACTGTAGTAGATCAAAGCAGGAACAACAACAGAACCGCGAAAATCACAGCCAGGCGAGAAATTACATAAAGGGCTGCACAGCCATGCAAGATCAGCTCGCCTTTATGGTCGGGCTGTTTATTACACTCAGGCTTTTATCTAGCTGCAAGGGTCTACACCTCTCATATCAAGATTACAATGGAGACAAAAACAAAGACTTTGCAATGACTCTTTACACCGATCTCTGCATGTGCTCACTTTTGATGGAATGGCATGTGGGTTGTAGGAATTAGTTAAAGGAATAGTTTACCCATACATATAATTTGGCAATTTAATCACTCTTATGTAATTTCAAACCTGTGTGACTTTTATCTCCTACAATACACAAAAGAAGACACTGTTTTTGTCCTTATAATTAAAGTCAATGAGATCCAAAACAACATCGAATGCCAATGACTTTCATTGTATAAACCAAAATAAAAAAAATCTGACATTTTTTGAAAAGTCTCCTTTTGTGTTTCACAAAAGAAAGCAATGCATTCAGGTTTGGAACAACATGACGGTAAGTAAATGATGAGCTTTTTTTATTTTGGGGTGAAATGCATGCATTATGGTGCTATGGGGTTTCTGTTATCACACCCATGAGTTTAGCTGGGTGACACGAATGAAGAGACATCCTGCATGCTTGGAAACAGAAGAAAAGTCAGAAGAAAATGCAAACAGACAGAGGGAGTGGGGTGCATGGGTTAAACACAGTTTAGGATTTGGCAATGTATTCTGGGGTCTTTCTGAAGGCCAACAGGCTGCAAATTAGGGCCTCCACTAAAAGTGCTATTCGCAGATGGATCATTTCGTGCACATTATTTACGACCCAGGCCACTTCCTTGTCAGTTATGCAACTGTGCTCTGTTCTCAGGCATTGCAACAGAAAAAAGAAAAAAAAAAGAACATCCCCCTTACTGCCTGAGTCCGGAGTTAATCAAGCTAGGACCATTAGTGGGTCATGAAAGGATACAAGCTCTTCATAGCACCCCAAGCTAATGGGGGAAACAGCTTAAAGAGCTTATGCACACTTTAAACAGGCAGATCGAGTCATGTCTAAGTGAGAGACCAGATGTGTTTGAACGCCTTTGGCCATTCATAAACCCTGACTCAGAGGTCTTCCAGAGGAGACAAAGAGAGTTACCTTTCCGTGACCTGTTGCACTGTGTTTGCCCCCACTGGATTTATGGGCCTGTTTGATGTCAATGTGAGGACCCATGTGGGAACTAAATCAAAAAAGCGACAGAGTTCTCACTCATGGTTGTACTCCCTAGATCAATAAATCTGTCAGATCAGACATCATTGATCCTTTGGGGAAGACTCCTTCGCTAACAATTGCTTTGAGATAACGGTCTTGACATGCGATGGATGTGTGGCAGCTCTGGTAATCAAGTCAGCTGAGGTTGCGCTTGCAAAGGAAGATGGAGAGGTTATGACAGAGATGATCTGAACACAGTGTAAGTTACCATTGATTATGAAAGTGTTTAACAGTAAAGCATAAAAGATGTGTTTTATATGGAACTGTAAGAGTCAGACAAAATATGAAACAACACCTATGACTCAGTATGAGGTAGACACTTACAGTTCTAGGAAACGAGCAACAGTTCCCCGCAAAAATGAACATTCTGTCATCAATTACTCACCTTCATGTTGTTTCAAACCTTTCTATCTTCGGTGGAACACAAAAGAAGTTACTTTGAAAAATGTCAACGAGGTTCTTCAAAATACCTCAAATGAAAACAGAATGTTAATTTTGGTGAACTATCCCTTTAAACATACCCATGAATAAAGGAACTTATAAAAAAGACTGAAGGCTTAGGATGAGCTATGTCTCAAAGTCTAAACACATGCAAAGAAGTGAGAAGGTGAAAATATGGGATTTTGAGGGGAAAATATTTAGATCAATTTGCAGCTACAGATCTCAATAAACAATTTGTTTACAAAAAAAATACAGCTGGAGATTAAATTAAAGCACTGGTTGTTCCAAAGGCCAGGCCTAAAATAAGAATGTCTTGCCTTGTACAGACTTATTGTTGAACACGGCCCAAAACTAACAGATGCCCTTGATATGAATCACTCTTCATATACTCCACAAATTCCTACACCACCACAATTTTCACTCAAAGAATTATTTTTTAAAGAATAGACAGCTTAGAGACCATAGGCAGACCAGACTGCGTAAAGCCTTATATTACTAGTAATCTGGCATCTGTCGTAAAAACATATATCCTGGTTCCTGTAGCTCAAATAGTAGAGTGTAGTACTAACAATGCCAATGCAATGGATTCAATTCTCAGGGAATGCAGGTGATAAAAACTGATAAAATATACATCTTTAATGTATTTTAAGTCACTTTGGGTGAAAGCATTGTCAAATGCATAAACTTAATGCTTTGTGACCTTACACAGACCATGCTCTGAGTTTATTGGTAGAGCTGCACAGAAGATAATCAGACATGATGGTGTAGGGCTTCTCATTCTGCCGGATAATTAAATAGGGAATGACAAATAGACTAACAACCAGAATAGTCCCAATCACTGCTTAGACTAGCATTTTATTGTCACTAAAAATTGTTCATTTAATTGGTTTAAAGATAATAATGTTATAGAATGGAGCCTATGAGATCTTTTAAGATCTTAAGTCATGATGTCATGCATGTCATGACTCTTTAAAAACAGAAACTCAATCAGATGTTGACCTATTAAGCCAAAATTGTTTAAACAACAGTCTAAAAGAAACTAAATGAAGTAAATGGCACAGTGATTGAGTGTATTTTGAAACTCCCCTTAATTCAATTGACAGCACAATGGTTTCCTAACACTGTTGTAATCTTTTGGCTGTTGATTTTAATCGGAATCAAATATAAATCTACACATGTCGGGGTGGAGCGTCTGGCTCTTTTAACGAGTGCAATATTTCTGAATTTACTACACTTAAAATGATAGAAGGAAATTACTTTTGGAAAGTGTACAAATGTGTATCAAAGCAAGGACCTGTAAACCCCAAAGAGCCCTTAAAAGAGGCCTAAAATCTCAGCTCTTGGCAGCTCATGCCTCCATCTTTCCGAGTTGTCATGGTTCGAGTGATGAGAACTGAAGATGAAGACAAGCATGTCATTTGCTGAAGCAATGCAATACCCGCTGCATGACCCCTTTCCTCTGGCTGCCACCGCCAGACTGGGATGAGCATAGTTAGGCTGGGGCTCACAGGAATGAAGTCTTGGAATCCACACATCTGGCTTATATCTGTGGCTTTCGGTCATTTGATTTTTCCAGTAGTTCCACAAAGGCTGGATTGTTCTGAAGACTCAGGGCTTTTCTTCTCCACTCAGTGCTGGCGCCGGTGACCACAGCTGGGGCTGCTTTTCGCAGACGTAGCCTCAGTCCCGCAAGGACTGGAGACAGGGAGGAGATGAGCACAACCCATTCAATGGGGACATCAAGCTCCAATAGACCCTTCCAGCAGTTACTGTCAAAAAAGACTGCAATGTCAAGTTATTTTCTGGACGTCCACCTTACTTTGATTTATGATGGTTGTGATGTTCCAATAATTGAATGGATTTCATGGAGAGCAACTGTTGTGAGGGATTAGACCAAGTTCCATTGTTCTGGTACATTCCACCTCTTCAGTCCCATCCTCCCCTGTTTTTCTGCAGTACATTGCAGGGCTGACAATTGGGTTCAACTTCAGGTCAAGCTCTTTGCTTGACAATGGGCCAGCCAATCTTGAATCGGAGCGGAGCAGGCAGTTTTCCCATATGGTCCTCACACACACTCAGAGGGGACTTAGCTTAGTGGCCTTTCCTGTTTCAGCTTCTCATACCAATGCAGATCTCAGCATTCCTTCTCTCTGTAGACCTTTGCAGGCTCCACTCGGCTATGCTCTTTCTTAATGGCATTTAAACCAGGGCTGCGTGTCCATTCAGAAGAAAACAAGCTAAGCGAATCTCTGATTTCAAATTATTTCTCATTGTACGGTTAATGTAAATTGAGCTTTTCAGCACAAGTTTTTCAGCACATTTTCTCACTCAGTATTTTGTCTTGTTTTTTCAGTATAAATATTGAAGAATATAAATTTTTAAATTACATTAATACTTTTATTCAATAGGATGCATTAAATTGATCAAAAGGGTAGCAACACATTACACTGTTACAAAAAAAAAATATTGTTGTTCTTTTGAACTTTCTATTAAAAAAAAAAATCCTGAAAAAAATTTACCAGTTTCCACAAAATGTTATGTAGCACAACTGATTTCCACATGAATTAAGAAATTAATTTCTATATTAACGTAATATATATTAAGTAATAAATGTAACATGGGTACGAAACTTTATTTTAAAGTCCAACTCTCGTTTTTCTCATGGCTATAATTAGTTGCTTATTAGCATGCATATTACTAGCTTTTTTGGTTGTTTATTAGTATTATAAAGCACATATTAATGCCTATTCGTTCTGACCAGATTTTTTAGATCCCTTAATCCACCCCATACCTAAACTTAACAACTACCTTTCTATAATAAGCAACAAATTGAGGGCAGAGTAGTATTGAGGGAAAATTCTTCATTAATAGTGAAAGTGTGTTCCCTATTCTAAAGTGTCACCAAAAATTGTTTATTGAGAGACCAAATTGCGTGTAACTAGAACAATTGATATTTACATCATAATATTATTCACCTATTAATGTTTACTGATTTTTAAATCAAAACTTTCAAAAAAATCTTACTGACCCTAAATTTATAATACTGATATTTTTATTATCTGAAACGCTTCTCTAATATGTGCATATATAATTAGAGATATATAAGATAAATATATACATTTTGTAATATATGTGCATCTCTCTTCTCAATAGTACATATTTTCTGCTGATTTTTCCATTAAATCAATTTTCCAGGAAAAAGGTAGCGTTTGACAGTTATTATAGCAATTGTAGTAACACAGGTTGACAGTGAAAATATATATTTTTTTAAAGAAAAACTTTGTTTTTTGAGCGGTTTGGTGACAGGGCTGTAGGTATTTGAAGGACAGAATGTGCTGGTGCAGTTGAGCCAGCGGAGGACATAGATCCTACACATTTTGTGTGTGAACTCTGGCTGAACTCCTGGGTTACGGTTTCAGGCACGCTCTGACAGCCTCACCCCAATGACCCGGCTCGCGACTATGCAGTTCACCAAGAGGTCCCCTGTTCATGCACACCAGTCCGTTCAACCCCCCGCACTACCCCTTCATTATGCCTTACTCTACCCTCTGCCCTGCTCCCGCCACAGTCAAGGAGATGGGAATCTGTCTTTGTTGAGTCTTTTAAATACGGACACACATGTAAAACAATTTGTTTTGCATACCAGAAATACTGGTAACACAAACTTGCTGGGAAAAAGCGAGTTCAACGAAAGTTTAGATGTCAGTTGAAGTGTAGCATTTGCATACACATTACGCTTTTAGTCCAGGATGTACTTGTACAATAATGTCAACAGATTTCAAAGGCTTGTCTTGCTTTAAATGGATAGGAGAAAGAAATAAAACCTTGACCTTCATTTTAGCAATTCAGTGTATAATGCAATAAATTAATTAATTTTGTGGTTATCCATGAACCATTTTACTTGGCTTCTTATTTTCCTTGGTAATAGTGAGATACTAGCAATTTGAATATGGGTCACCAGAAAGCCTCAAAGCTGAACTTTTAGTACAACACTTAAGAGAGGCATTTCAGCATCTGTAATTAAGAGAGGCACCACAGTTTAAATCTTTTTTTTAACATGTCTTTTAAAGTTATGCTTGAGCTTTCAGTTTGATGTGCGTATTACGTCACTCAGGTCAAATCTTGCTTTAAATCTGCAAAGGCTGAAGTACCAAATGGGATTACAACGCTGGCAATAGAAAAGTGAAAGTTTGAGTTTCAAAATTAAGACCAAACTCACTGTCCTATATGCATGAGATGAAGTGACACCACTTTCAGCTCAACCTTTGAAGATAGAATCCCTGTAATACCAGCCGACACATAAATCGACTACAACGTCACTGCACATCTGGGTTCTACAACACTAATGGCAAATAAAACAGCAAGGCAGCTAAACTTCACCACCCACATCTTGATTGATGTCTTGTGAGTTTACACTTTATAACATCCGTACAATCTGTCTTCTACAAACACTTAACTTAAACCACAAAAGAATGAATGAATAAATAAAAAATACTAAAATTAAATTAGTAAAAATTATATGAAATTTCCATCACAAAGTCTCCCACACCTCATAAAATGTCTTTTTCACTTTCTTCAAAATCGCAGACATCCAGTCCTAAGCCCCAGGGTTCAGTCTTTGTCAACAAACACCCGCTCACATAAGAAACATAAGTTTCATTCGCAGTGTCACTACATTAACTCACTTCTCTGTGTAAGCCAACTCCTCATCTCATTATCTCCTAGCTAACACCCTCCATTACTGTCCCGGGCGTGACATAATGGCACGGTCTACTTATTCAATCAAGACTCCTGTTGGCGCTGTCTGTACAAAGTGCCAGAGAAGTGAGGCCACCCTTGACTCCTGAAGCATCCAGTGACTGTCTGTCTCCTCTCAGTCTTAACCCAAGGCAATATCTGTCTCCATCACCATATGGTCAAACAGACTCTCACCTGGAATCGACAACCTTTTAATATCATGTCACAGATGGTGTTTTAATGATGTGCCGTAAGAAGCTGCTCAGGGTTCATTTGTTCTCTTTTGAGCCGATACTGTTGGTCATTTATTATTTGGGGTATCTAGGAATTCACCAATATTAAAATTAATTTCACAATACTAATAAATAAATAATTATGTCATGTCATCTAAATAAATTAAAAATAACTTACAAACATTTAGACATAATTCAAAGTTTTTTAATGGAATATATAGGCCCATTTACAATTTTTGTAAATTACAGTTTTAACAAACAATTAAACTTTATGTAATGCATATTTATGAGATAAAGTTTTGTGCATTCATAATCATAGAATATTATTATTTGCTTCTATTTTTTTAAATAATATTTTAAAAATGCATTTATTCAAAAAGTGAATAAATCAATTTAAATGCCACTAGTGAATTCAAGCATCACAACATAATATACAGAATTAAAAAAGAATATAGAGATTTGCTAAAGATTACATTAGCATTTTTATTAAGTCATTTGGGGTTCTTTGTGATAAACTTTTTTGAGCATGTTATGATGGATATTATAATAATATAAAAAAGGGTAAATGAGCATGCGCAATAAAAAAAAAAAAAAAAATATCAGCCTAAAACCAATACATATTGTGCACCGCTATCCAAACAAGACAGGATATTGTACTACAAATTCCATGCTATGGAAAATACAGCTCTTGAAAAGGTCAAATATGGCACAGCTTTCATCCAAAGGGTTGTGAATTAATTCTTAAGTAGCTTCCCCAGCATTCTCCATCCAGAAGTTATATGATAAGATGTTTACAGGGCCCTGGGGGTTCCCCTTTCCAGGTCTCATGGCCTCCACAAGGAGCCTCTTCCGCCATGCGCCGTTCTTCCCGTCAGCCAGGGAAAGACCTGAACTTGAGATGACCCTGCTGAGCGAAGTCCCCTTTGGGTTCATCTACAGGCCACTGCACCGTTCCACCCTCCCGTCCTTCCCCCACTATCATTCCTTGAATTTCCTATTTCCTTTGGTCTTGGAGTTGCATTCAGTGGACATCTGCATAGAGAACAGCCCCCTCCACTCCACCACTATCCCTCCAACCCCCACCCATCTAAATGCTGTCACCCAATTTGCAGCCACTCCGTCTGACAGGAGGATGAGATCTAACGTGTTTACCACACCCCCATGACACCACCGATCCTTTTCCCTGACTGCAGGTCTCCTGTTCTGACACATGCACACAATAGTGTTTGTTATTGTCAGTGCAGACATGTGTGCATATATACGCACTTCTGTCAGCAAAAACCTCTGAGTCAGTGCTGTGCATGAGCGTGAGCACCTCATTAAAAGAAGGGCAATGGAAAATCAAGAGTCAACTGAGAGGAACTTCTCTCTTTCAGCATTCTCTACATGTGGTTCAAGTTACCACTTTCCAAAACTTTTTTTCATCATACCAAAGAGAGACATCAGAGGGTTTACTCAAATAACTATAAAATATTTCTCAGAAGGAAATTAGCAGGAAATGGATGTTTCATGTTAAAAGAATGCTTTGGGTTCATATGTGTCATAACATTCATTCATATTTTAATTCTAAATAATATTTTAATTATTCAAATGCAATTATTCAAATCAAATACAGTAACAACAGTAACTGTAAAATAGTATTACAACTTTTCTAAAAAAAAGTCAGTTAAAAATGTCTTTACTGTCATTTTTAATCAAAATCAATGCATCCATGCTGAATATATATACAGTACATATAAAGTTCAGTATATATGCTGTATATATATATATATATATAGATATATATATAAAATAACCTAAATTCATTATGTAGGCGCCGTTATCAGCACTGAAGTTGAAAGATTGGACATAACATTGCACAGAAAAGCTGTCATTCAAATTTTCAAGCTCATATATTCATGTCTTGAGGCTCTACTCTTGAAACTGTATTTTAATATTTATTGCCTGGCCTGGTCTACTTTCACTGTAAATGCTTTACAGTAATCACAATTTTTACTTTAAAACATTTAAAAAAACTGAGGGGTGAGTTGAAATCATTTTCTGTGGTAAATGATTTTATGCTACAAATGTAACTTCTTTTGAACCCAGGACATTGCTCAATTGGTGCCCTTTTAATCATCTGCACATGTGTCTTAAAAAAGACACTTTCTTTACTCTCTATTAAATCGATATCAGAAATCTGTGGCAAATCACTCTGAAAGTCAACAGTATGAATCCACAACAGAAAATCCATTAGTGGAAGATGCTGCAGTAAGGGAAACAACAGCCACATTCTGCGTTCCTCTTGCTCAGATGAGGGTATATGGGCTGTGATGATTAAAGACTAAAGTGCCTGCTGAGACCTGGGAATGCCATTAACAGAGAGTGCCAAATGAATGGCCAGCATAATGCTGCAGACTTTTCCAATTAGCTCATAAAAGACCAAACACAAAGCAAGGCCAGGTAGAAACAGTCCCAGAGAATGGACTTTCACTGCGAAAAAAGAAAGAACATTCTCCACAAGAGTCCTTCAAAATTCAAACCCCTCGGAGAAAAGAATATAAGCAAGGTAAAGGATATTTTAGTTACCTTCACCCAGACTAAAGAGCTGAAGAGTGAATTAATTCATCTTAAAATGGCCCTTATAAAAATTGGATTTCCATTAAGTACCGTAGCTAGCAAGGAATTTTAACAAGGTTAAGGCCGATGTCTTGGCAGCCAATATGTGCTTTTCCTGCCATTAGAAATGTCTAGTGCTCATAATAGGTGCAAATTAGAGTGTTTTCACTAAATTAACCTTATGGCGGTCATTAATTTAAAGCAGATAAGGTGTTGCTATTAAACATCACAGTAATTGAAAACATCTCAGTGTAACAACAGCAAGACTCAATACAGTGGATAAGAGAGGACAAAACGATTAAAAGAATGTATTTATGAAATGCCCACTGATTTTCATACAGATTTTAAGTAACACTTGAGTTCACACATCATTTTGTCCATTAGCATTTTTCAATACTCCAATTCTCTATAAAGCAGTAGGAAAGACAGAGGGCATAAACGGTCTTCAACACTAGCTTGATTCAGCAGATGCTCTAACTTCTCTCATTATGTGATTGCATATTTCCGAAATGAGAACAAGTGAGAACAATACGATAAAGTTGTGAGGCAAACGTTTGTGGCTTACTTGTGTAACTACAAGCAAAAATTAGCAATTTGTCAGCTTACAGTTGACCTCTTTTTAACCAAAATGGAGCTCCTAAACGAGGTCTTAAAACTGATTAACAAAAATATAGCCTATAAATAATGGAATTCATGTGTAATTAGTTTACTTATTTAGTAATAATACTACTTTCAGCTGCTCCGTTAGATGTCGCCACATTAATAATCATAATCTACAGATTTTCAAATAAATTTTTAAATGTAGATGAATATGCACACTAAGATAGCTCTAAAAGCTCACGGACAACTTAGAGACCCATGATAAAAACATCTCTGGCTTTCTCTGGTATAACTTACAGCTGAGTTCTTCTGCTCACGCAGGTCATGAACCGTCTCTCGTGCACTGCTGCCACTTTGTGGTGACACTAGCTTTCGCATTCTTAGCACCCGACCCTCAGCGACACATTAGCAAACTGAATCGACGATTCGTAGAACAATCAGAAATGTCCTGTCAGCTTAAGCACCAAAGCAAGGTGACCCCAGAAGTTGCTAATTATTAACTTATAGTCAACGTATCTATCAATGTGAAGCCAGAGACTGAAAGACGACTGTGATATACAACTGCAGTCAATGTTTTTAAATGGTGTTGGTCTTTAAACCCTGTGATAGCCTAACTAATTGTTCTGACTTCACGTGCAGCTGTTACTGGCACATTAGGATTCCAGGTACATTTGTGATAATGACATAGTATTTAAAATAAGAATGGAATCACGACCTGTCAGTATTAATAAATGAATTACAAAGAAAAGAGAAGCAAACCTTGCGAATCAGCATGATGACCCACTGACGTGATGACATAATATTGGCGGGCTTATATTTTGTGCACGGTGTGATTTATGTGCAGAAACTTGTTGTTTTTTTGGAACCGTTTTAACGTTTATTGTTTTATTTTATTATTATTATTATTCCTGTTTATGTGTATGTGGCTCCCCTGGCAGTATTTGTAAATCTTTAAAAACCAATAAAAAAAGATTTGAAAGCAAGTGTGGTGTTGCAAATAATTTCTAAAAATGAGCGCGCGATTGTTCTCATTTGTAATATGACCCACTGAACCTACTGTACTGATTGTTTTGCAGGTTTACTCTCACTCTCAATATCTGCCACAAGGTGTCATCGTATGACTTCAGTTCATTTGGTGCATCACACCACAAGGGGGCAGCTCAACATAAAAACAATCCATCCAGCTAATTTCAAGATTAAATAATTAAATAATAATGTTAATGAAGGAATGTTGCTGGCTGATAACCAAAAAGTTAGGGCTAAATCCCAGTAGTTGGACCTCATAAACCAAATTCTGAAATATGGTTGAGATATTACTGCAGAGATGTCTACTCAAAACACAACACCTGGACTCTCTCAAATCTCTCAATCTTCGTGCCTTCAAATTTCTGAATGTTCTTCAGTGCAGACTTTCATTCATACTCATTTCTCACAGAAGCCTTGGTTAAATCTTTAGTCTCTGAATACATTTTCTCAGAACAAGGCCGGTGTGCTGATTTCCCATTGCTTCTTGCATAGAGTGGATGTGATTTTACAAAGGCTGAGATTGCTGTGGGTTTTGTAAGACCTCAGGCCCGCTATAATGCTGTGCTCTGGCAGATGTGATTAAGCTCTCTGACAATGTCTGACTAAACATAAGTCCATCTCTTTCTTGCACATGCATTCTCATTTATACTTCTGTATGCAGTGTTTTGGAATGGATTACACTTGTTTATTTGATCTCTGTATGTGCTGTGCTCAGCACTTATAAGGTAGTTGCAGGGCATATTTCAGGGAAAACGTGGCCTCCTAGAAGATTACATGAGAAAATAATGGGCAGTACAACAATAAAACATATAAAATACTAAGAAATATGACATTAAACAATGGGAATGAGCTCGTTTTTAGTGACCACTCAGTTTAGATAAATTAAAGGCGCATTTCGCAGGTTTAATGAGGTGCCTGTGACCTCTATTACAGACAAGCATTTCAGTAATGGTCAAATGAAGGTAGCTATTAATAATAATGACCAAACAGCAGTACAAGCTGTGAAGCTATGTGAAAACATACAATGCTAAAGTCATTTCTCCCTCAGTCCTAACAGCTCTGTGGTACAGTGACCTGTCAGTTTGATTGACAGCTAGGCTGATTCAGGGTTTTTGTCCCCATGGTCCCCATGTGGTGTGACATTCACCTAGTCTGACAACACACAATCTAAAAGAAAAGAGCCAGTAACATGATTTCTCTAGGTTAGGTTGGCCTTCTTAATGACACTGAGGGTCTGATTTAATTATTGTGGTAATTATTGTGAAATGAGCAGATCAGATCTGGGCCAGAGTATTTTCACTAAAGAAATTGTTTACCCACAAATTAATCAGCCATGCAGCGTTGGCTGGTGTGATACCAAGGAGTGATAAATTAAAGTTCTTTCATGACTTGAAACAGGTTTAGCGGCAGTTTTACTTAACCCACTTGCTCCAAATGGATCTCTTTAAATTGAATGGGTGCCATCAGAATGAGAGTTCAAACAAATGATAAAAGCATCACAATGTGAAAAAGTTAATTTCCTGTTGTCCTCTCACACCAAACTGAAGAACTGTTTTTAGAACTATTTTGGACTGTTTATGCTTGTAACCAGTGCTTGATCTGTGCATATTTCTGTCCTTATTCAGATGAGACAACTTTTTCACTGGAGAAAGCAATATTATGAACAGAGGACTCATATTTTAGCTGGAAGCAACAATTTGAAGTTCAAACATGTCCTAATGATGGATTGTTTCTACAAAACACACATTTTGCACTTACAAGTATGTTAAAGTTACATGAAAAAAATAGAGGTGATGTTGTTATTATGAGTTGTTTGTCTCATTCTGATGGCACCCATTCACCCATCCAATGGTGAGTGATGTAATGCTAAATCTTTCCTATAAAGAAACAAACTCATATCATGGAAACAGTGAGTAAATTTTCAGATGAGACACCATTCAAATCAAAATAAAATCAAAACAATATTAAACATGTTGAAAAAATCTTTGCACTCTTCATAACTATTCTAGTTACAGTGTAACCCAAGTCCTACTGCAGTTGTACTTTGCAGCGCAACCTATTTCTGTCTCTTCCTACTTTTCTTCCACACTTTGATAGATACACTCAGAGGGGACATGTGACTTTGCATCATGTGCTAATTAGCTCAGACAGGCCTCTGAAGGGAGCCAGAGAATGCTGAGTGAGACAGGAGCACGGCCAAAGCCAGGCCACTCACCAATGTGTAGTTTTCACTCTAAAAGCGATGCAAATGTAGCATACTTTTTTTGTTGTTGAGCAGCCTAATGGTTTTGCTGCTAGCATCATGATTTCATTTAAAGGGGTCATATGATGCTTTTTTAAAGATAATTATTTTGTGTATTTAGTGTAACAGAATATGTTGACATGCTTTAATGTTCAAAAAACACATTATTTTTCAAATACTGTACATTATTGCAGGTCCTCTATGCCCCGCCTCTCTCAAACTCTTAGTTTTCTACAAAGTCCCACCTCCCGACAAGCGGAGTCTGCTCTTTTTGGCCAGCTGACCCAGTGCATTGTGAGTGGCCGAACACCACAAGCACTCGTCGAAAATGTAACCCCTTACCATAATCGCGAGCTTCATCTTTCAAAATAAATGTAAAGACAGAGCCCGAAAGGGGAACAGAGTCGCGTGACAGACACAGTGATGAAGCTGGTATGTGTTTGCAGTACACAAGCCACGGTTAAGACAGCTGACTCCACTCTGTCTCTCTCTCGTTCTCTCTCTCTCTCTCTCTCTCTCTCTCTACCTCTCGACTCTCTCTCTCTCTCTCTGTGCCAATGCATCTACTTTCGGAAGGCCAAATAAAGTGCTTTTGCTTTTGCCTAGAAACACACAGCTTCTCCCTGACATGGCTGCTTCAACACTAACTGCGGTTCCTGAAACCACGCCTTCTTTCTCTGCGTGAACATTTGGGCGGCATTATGTTAATATTTCCACATAGTTAGGTAGATATGTGGGGGCGTGTTAGAGAGAAGCCGTTTTAGGGGGGTGTGGCAGAGTCTTAACTTTGATAAAGAATATCTCTTTGGTTTTGAGACTTTAGTCTTTGCAACTTCAGGGATCTTATCTATGCACAATCAGCTTCTAACACTCCAAAGAGAAAGGAAAACTTGAAATCGCATCATATGACCCCTTTAAAATTGTCACATTTAAATGAATGCATCTTTTCACATATACTGTAGTGCTAGCATTTAAAAATACCAGGAAGCCATAATTATCCTCATTTATTTTTAGAAACATCATTGCACATTGTCATATTCAGAACTAAATAAAAGTAAGGTGCGAATACATTCAGAATCTTGTTATGTGAGAACTAAATGTTTATTTCCTCGTTCCTAGCAACAGGGCAGCTAACAGAGACCAAAGGTTGCATCCACTGAAAATCTCATCACAGTACATCAAAATAGCAAATTAGTCCTAATATATCCATTTGTACAGTTCATATATGTATTTGGCTTGTAGCCTAAAGGGCTTCCAGACACGGCACATTAGCTGCCATGAAGTTATTTCATTCTCAGTTAATTTGCCTGAGTTTGTTCTCCTCTTGCTCTGAAGTGTGTTTGTGCTGCCTGCCCACTGTTTGTTATTTACATTTATTTTGTATTTACACGTCTTTTCTTTTTCCTTGCTCCAGGGAACGGAAGCAAGTAGCAGAGTCCTAATTACATCAAGTAAAAACAAAGTTGACCTTTTCAGGTATACGTACTTCTTAACATGCTTTGTAACTTATTGTAAAGCTCAGGGGAAGAGAGTAAAGAGATACTAGATCTTCAATAGAACAGCAAGCACTTTGTTGGGATATCTGTCATTGTGTAAGCAGTTACATCTTAAAGACTGCAACATTTATGGTGTAAAATATTCCTGCTGAAAAGACCAGCAGAATCTTTATTGTCATTACACAAAATGTACAACGGAATTATGTGCGATCCTATTTCAGTGCAAAAATAAGGTTTACAGTTAAAACAAATGCTAAAATAAATAAATCAATAAAATACCATATATATATATATATGTAATATATATATATATATATAATAATATATATATATATAGATATATATATAAAATACTTAACAGCCATATTTAGCATATCCATCCAAGTTGCAATCCGTTTTTGAATACGCGCCACTGTGAATAATGAAACAAGATGGAATATGTGCACAAAAGATATTTACATTCCGGTGCTCATTTAGTATTGAACAGCTGTTTTTTTCAGTCTGGTGTGTTTGGCTTTATTTCCTCACCTGTTAACTGAGGGTAAAAGCAAAACAGATTGATGTGGCTGATGGATTAGTCTCAAAATGCTGCAAGCCTTCTAAGGCAGCGGTCCCCGGTACGCTCCTCTAATGAGGAGGAGCCACAGCCAGGTCTTCTGGTGCTTTATTACCACACTCTGAACGCTGCTTTTCCTGGGCAGTGCAGCTGGCAAACCACACTGGAATGCAGTACGTCACACACTTTCAACCGAACGTTCTATAGAGAGGACACCACAGTTCTTTATATAACAGCGGTGGCGAACTCCGTCCTGGAGAGCCGCACAGCCCTGCATAGTTCAGCTCCAACCCTAATTAAAACTCAGCTGCCTGTAGCTTTCTAGTAACCCTTAGACCTTGATTAACTTGTTCAGGTGTGTTTTTAGGGTTGAAGCAAAACTCTGCAGGGCAGCGGCTCTCCAGGACCGACGTTCGCCACCGCTGATCTAGAGTGTTGTTTTTCAGGACCCTTAAAAAATAAAGTCGCTGCTGTGCCTTCTTGATCAGCATAGTGGTGTTTGTTTTCCAGGTTAGGTCATCATTCAAGTGCAGGCCCAGAAATTTGAAGTTAGAGACCCTCTCTACACAGTCCCCATTAATATACTGTATATGGGCTGAGGATCAGATCTATTCCTCCTAAAGTCCACAATTATTTCCTTTGTTTTTATGGTCTAGATCAACGTGACCTGTAATAATATGCATAGTATCAGATTAATGTATTTATATACTTTTGAAAAAGATTAGATTTTGAAAAAAGCTGGAGTCGTGTGGATTAGTTGTGGATTATTGTGATGTTTTCATAAGCAGTTTGAACTCTCATTCGGCCCCCATTCACTGGATCCACTGGTGAGCAAGTTATGTAATGCTAAATTTCTCCAAATCTTTTTTGAAGGAACAAATTCATCCACATCATTGGATGGCCTGAGGGTGAGTGCACTTTCTGTAAATTGTCATTTTTGGGTGAACTATTCCTTTAATACATATTTTTCAGTATAATTCGTTTGTGATCGGACCTCCTGCTGAAGACCCTTGCTGTATTGTTCCAGTATTGTAATGTCAACATCTGTCTTCATTATGCAGTTACTCTGCTTAATTTCATATGACAAACCTCTGTAAATGTATATACACATATTTAAGCGTCTTTAATAGCACATAATTACAGTGCTGAATGATTAAATCACAGATTACTGTAACACGTTAAAATGTATAGTGGTGATTAAGTCTCATAGCTCATTGAGTGATGGTAATTTCTGAAAGAAAGTCATTAGACAGGATGTAAGACAAGAGGTTCTGACCAATTCGCAATGTTCCATTTACCTGTACTTTACTGCAGACTCAACACTTCTTAACTGAGTTTAAATAGGCCATATGGGTCCATGCTCCATTTTTTCAAAAGCTTTGGGAATCAAAGCTGTTTATTGCGCACACTTACAAGTTTGCTTGTACTTGATAGTGTGCAATACATGACAATGCAGAAGTGATTTCCCAGTTTAAAATGCAGAGTCATCTGTGAGTAAGCTATTTGCATGCTGATTCCCTGAAAAGTGTAAACTTTTTCTTTTGTTTGAGCAGACCAGCCTGACAACAGCAACACTGGCTCAACCAATGGTGTGTGTTTGGGATGGGACTATCTTTTGGTTCTGACCAATAGCAGATGAGGGGAGCGTTCAGATGTAGCACATTTGAGCAAAAATCTAATTTTTTAAAAATCACCCCAGTTTATCTGAATCCAATGGCCGTAGCATTCTTTTATTCAATATGTTCTCTGTGACTGAGCAGAAGGCTTGTTAAAGGACATGCTTTTGATGAATGGCTAATAGATCGACCACATTAAGAATGACAATACTCATTGTGAAATGTGGTTTGTCTCCCTCTCTCTGTCTTCCTGTCCGTCTCCCTCCCTGTTTTCCTCCTTCCAATCAGTTTTGCCATGCTGAATTAATCTGAGAAAGACGAGCAGACATCAATCACATTAGAGGGATGTGGCCTCTGAGGAATATCCCATTAAAGCTCATTCACATTGTACAAGGCCACATCCAACATTTCCAAGCCAGACACAATATTGTCACGCTTTGATGGATGATTATAGCAAAAACCAGACGCGGAAATTAAAATCTGATGATTACCCACAATCTGTCCATTGTTGGTTATACAAGCTTTGTTTCCTAAACATGTGTGATATATAAGCTGATTGATTCTTTGTTTTTATCCCTTCAAATGTCAGGTTTGTCAGGGGTCAAAAGACCAGGTTGTTGAAAGGTATGTGCCAACTTTTGCCCACACGCATGATTCAGGTCACATGCGGCATCATAATAAAGCTGCCCATACGCCCTCAATCTGTCAGGAACTGCTAGACATCTGTAATCCATCTTCTCCATGCAAATGTGAGAATATCATACAATAAATGTTAGGAAAGTAGACTTTAGGTTATTATTCACAAGGAGTCACTTTATATGTAATTCCACTCTCCTGGTTGTCAGTATGTGTGATATGTGCACAGATGGCGAGTGTGGAGAGCATGTGCTCATGCATACTGTATATATTAGCCTGTCTGTCTTACTTTTCTTGATTTTTCTCCCCACTGCTGTTTTCCTAGCAGTTTCCCATTTCTGTGTGATATCTAATGAAACACCCTTCAGCCTAATATACTGGCGAGAGTTCATGATATTTATTAATTCATAGCATTCCTCTACAATGTTTGCTTTCAAGGAGCTGTAATCTATATACTTTTCTTTTTCATTTTTGTGTTTTAAAGGAACATATTCAAAAGTTTGGGTTGGTAAGATAAGTCCAAGTCCAAGACTGTATTTGTTTAATAAAATATACAAAAAAGTAACATTGTGAAATATTAGTACAAATCTAAAACAGCTGTTTTCTATGTGAATATATTTTAACATGTAATCTATTCCTGTGATGGCAAAGCTGAATTTTCAGCAGCTATTACTCCAATCTTCAGAGTCACATGATTCTTCAGAAATCATTCTAATATTGTGCTGCTTGATATTTTTGTGGAAACTGTGAAACATTTTTTTCATAAAAAAATGGAAAGTTCAAAAGAACAGCCTTTATTTGAAAGATAAATCTTTTGTCAAATGAATCATCCTTCAGAATCAATAAAAGTATTTCTTTCTTTCAAAAAATCTTACTGACCCCAAACTTTTTGAATGGTATTGCAAAAATAAATGATTGAGGGAAAACATCTTACCCTCTTCGAGCATTCTGTACTGTAAATGAGGATGGAGGTAAAAGTTTAGGCCCCAGAGGCTGCAGTACAGTAACCTGAGAAACCTACTTTACCTCAAGTTTAAACTAAGATCAGCGAGCCTTTGCACAGATATCTCTCTAGAGGTGTCCATTTCTTTCTTCAGCATTCCTTGCCATTTCTCTCTCAGGGGTTTCTAGGCCATCTTGTTTCTAATTCACTTCACAATGTTTGCTGAGGGAAAAGAGTTGTGCATATATACATACATACATACATACACACATACAAATATGATTTTTTATAATTTTTTATAGACCAACAGGTCCGAACATAATTATTAGATATAGATTATATATATATTTTATAATAAAAAAAGTATTTTTGTAAACAGACAGTAAAAATCACTCCAAAAGGCTTAGTGTATTAATTGTTATGAAAAAATGCTCGCTGTGCCACTGTACACGGAGAGGATCGGATTTAATCTGCGTGTCTCGTGTCTCTGGCTACTCTTGCACATAAAATCCTGTGAGCATTAGGCCTACATTGGAGAGAGTTTGTGCATTTGTGAAAAATAGAGGTCAGCACCATCTTAATCTGAAGAGACTTCTCTGTAGTGGCATTATGTGAAGCACAGCTAATGAGAAGAGACTGAGCTCCAAGCTGAAAGTGACCCTGCGAAACCCCTACCTGCTCTTTAGCACTGAATATAGAATCAGGAGACGGGACCTAATGACACAGTCAGACACGGATCTCCCGAAAATGGCACTTCCTCTTAGTGTGAGCAGGACGAACGAGGAAGCAAGTGCAAAAGGCTGTGGCTGTGACTGTTCCCGCCTCTCCCTCCTAGCTCACGCCTCAGCATCCCACTGCACAAGCCTCTGGCCCTGTAGCCATGGTAACCAAATGAAGTAACTGCTTGCAGGAGGGTTCTCTTTTTCAGTGTTCTTTTTTTAACAGCAAGTTTATGGAGAATGGCATTAGCGTTTCGTTTGAGAGGGTAATCATACTTGCGTCACTGTCCATCCATTACGTGTTGGTGCTTTTTGGAGTCATTAAATAATCATGTGGATAAAATATAAACAGGGAAATCAGGGGCTGACCATCTGCTCTATTATAAAACAGCAATGTGGGCAAACACCTGGGTCACATGAACTGGACGCCATTTACTTTCCACAGCTGTAATCTGTATCAAATTGCATCATTCGTGAATGCAAATGCTAAAATACTGATAAATGTAAGACGTTAATCCATTTGTGCATTAAACATTTCAAGAAAAGAGGTTATGTACTGCTCATACTGACAAAATGTTTCAGAAGTTTTGAAATTCAGTTGTTATGCTAGATAATTAACGGAATAGTTTTCGTAAAAAAATGTAAAAATTTAAATGTACTCACCATCATGCTGTTTCAAATCTGAATGCAATATGTTTAGTCTTCTGAAGCCATAGCTTTGTGTAATGAACAGATGGTTCATTACACAAAATGGTATGCCTTTCAGTTGATCATTCTGCACCATAGGTACCATACTTGATTAGAGAGCTACTGTAAAGGGATGATTTTCAGTCAACAATGGCTTACATTTTTATTGTATGGCCTTAGAAGTCTTGTAATAGTCTTGTTTTGTTTTGTTTTTTCCTTTTTTGGGCATTGTACGGAAGAGCTGCATAAAGATTCTGCATGAAAAATGGTTCAGAATGACATGAGGGTGAGTTAATAATGCTAGATTTTTAAATATATATTTCGGGGTGAATTATCCCTTTAAAGGGGTCATATGATGTTGCTAAAAAGAACATTATTTCGTGTATTTGGTGTAATGAAATGTGTTTATGCGGTTTAAGGTTAAAAAAACACATTATTTTCCACATACTGTACATTATTGTTTCTCCTCTATGCCCCGCCTTTCTGAAACGCGTGAGCAGAGGCCGGGGGCTAGCGTGAGGAAAGGCCGGAGGGTTAGAGTGAGCAGAGGCGGGTGGGCTTGAGAACGGCGCGGCCGGCGATTTCGACGAAGGAGCGTCCGGAAGGACATGTGACGACCCCGGGCTGGACTCCGCTTTCGTCCACGGTGAAAGCCGATCCGGCGATCCACAGCGCAAAGTTGTTGTATTTCCTCAGCAACCAGCACGGATCAGCTCTAGGCATGACGAAGCAGATATCTTCCTCTTTTGGAAGGCCAAACAAAGTAGTTTCGCTTTCACAATGGAACACACAGTGCCTTCACGACATGGCGCTATGGCAACAACAATACTACAGTGAGAATAAAAAAAAGTTACACCTTCTTTCTTTGCGTTAACATTTGAGCGGCGTTATGCAATCTTCCCAGATAGTGATGTAGGTATGTGGGGGCGTGTTAGAACGAGCCGTTTTAGGTAGGTGTGGCTGACTCTTAACTTTTATAAAGAATATCTCTTTGGATTTGAGACTTTAGTCTTTGCAACTTTACAGATCTTCTTTATGCACCAAGAGCTTGTAACACTCCAAAGAGAAAGAAAAAATTGAAATCGCATCATATGACCCCTTAAATAGGCAGTTTTATTGATTTAAAGGAAAATTGACATAAAGCATATTTAGAGAGGATTTTCTGACTAAATCTATGTTTCTATGTTTTCCTTAAATGTTTCAGTCATGGTAGCATATAAATGTCATATACCACTTATTTTAAGAACCAAATCGCAGCTATTAAAACTAGTTGCTTATTAGAATGCATAATACTAGCATATTAGATGTTACATAATATAAAGCACATATTAAAGGGTTAAACAGCTTGAAAGATCAAAGGTAATTTTTTATATAACTCCGACTGGATGCGTCTGAAAGAATAAAGTCATCTACACCTAGGATGCCTCGGGTGTGAGTAAAATGCAGCCTAATTTTCACTTTTGGGTGAACTAAACCTTTAAATGCCTTATCTGCAGACCATATTTTAATCCCTTAATCCACCCCTACCTAAACTTAACACACTACCTTACTTCTGAGTGGAAAACTCTTAGTTAATGTGAATATGTGTTCCCTATTATATAAAATTATAATATTATAAAGATTAATAATATATTATAGTCAAAATATCTTTTTTTGTGTTTCACAGTAGAAAAAGTCATACAGATTTGGAACAACATGAGGGTGAGTGAATGATTTTCCCAGAATTGCACAAAGCTTGGAATCAATAACATTTCAACACCTATCAACTGTCTTAAAGTGACGGGTGAATATTTGACAGTTAAAGAGAGATTGTAACTTAACTAAATATATTGTTTAACTAAATATATTGTTTTCATCATTTTATTCTGCAGATCTACAATGATATCTGGCCAACCATGCTGTCATTGATTGCTGAGGGTATCCAGAGCTTAAGCCCCAGAGAAGTTATCTGTGGTCCTGACAGACTGCAGACATGACCTGACAGTTAATTATCACCCATGGAATGACGTCACAAGCGTTAGTACTGGGGTGGGAAATTAGTCAGTACAGTGTCTTCTAGTGTTTAGAACCCAATTTCACATTTTTTGTTCCTAAAATGACTAAATCCATTAGATTCATGGCTAATCAATCGTTATGTGGAAATGTAACACTTAAACACATCTGTTTTAACTGGACATTGCTACCTATAGGAATGGTAAGAATAATGAAAATCCATGTAAAGAAATAAAAGATCAGTCAAAAATAGCTTACTGTTTAATATGATATTGTATTTCATCAACAGTGCACTGCCATATGGAGTAAAAACAAAGTACTGGATGATGTCGCCACTGGGTCATGCAAGAAAAACCTTCATTTACATTTTTCCCTCTTTCTTTTTACTATAACTACATAGTAGTTGGTTTTCTAGGTATATGTGGTGTTCAGTTAAGACGGAGAACAAATATACTCCACGTAATGATGCAACACACATCTTTACTACATCGCTCAGCGTGACAGTTATGACACAGGATACGACTGACGCTGAGAGCTCTGGGCTCTTTTCAAACGACACATACTGAATTCAGAAACAGACGGTACAGCAATGAACACACTAGATTTTACTTGCTATTGTAGACAATGAAGGAAAGTATTGATTATTGAAATTTGATGCATTTTGTCATTGCAAATGCCGTTATTCTGCAAAACCTTGCATCCAATCCATGTAAAATAAGCTATTGTTCTGTTTGTAGCACTAAAAAATTACGGGTCACGAGTTTCCTCAGGAATTTCAAATAAGTTTTTGATTTATGATTTAACAATTTAAAATATAAGTTCAAATAAGATGCTTAATTTTATTACTGATTCTCCTTTTATAGCAACCTTTTAGCAACTTATGCTTTAAAACACATCTTTATTTTTTGCAAATTTCGCATTTGAGGTTTGACTGTGTGTAATGTATGTTGTAGAACAAACATACATGTCTAAATTATATTGTTTGCTCTCATTATTATTATTACTTTCTATTTGTTATTTCATAATGCAAAAAAAAAAATGCTATTCAAATAACCCATTCGAAATTCCAACAGAAAACTATGCCGAGGTCTACCTACAAATTGACGTCATGACTGAACAGTTCTATTGTCATGGCATAGTAAGTGTCTACAGCATTCGTATATAATTAAAATTTTTAACAATAATACTTACATATTCATAGACGTATTGGATTTTTTTTTCTGGTTGGTTGAACAGCTATAAATAGTTGAGTATATATATATGGGGGAAAAAAACATGAAATCATTCAATATGACAATATTATAGCTGCAGGTTTGATTTCTGCTGATGAAACCATGCTACAGTCTAGCTTTGAAAGATTGTGCATACGGGTCAACCATGTCCTGACACCAGAACATTTACATTACATTAATATGCATTCGTTTTTCTTACATCCAACACAATATGATGGCTGAAGTTGTGTGAGCAGAATAGAATTCGTTTAAAATAAGATGCTCTTTGAATCACAATGGTTTCTTTTTCCATCGCCAATATTTTGAAGGCTAGCACACTGTGTGCTTCATTTCACGGATCCAATTAA
Organism: Sinocyclocheilus anophthalmus; assembly: GCA_018155175.1. Taxonomy (NCBI): domain Eukaryota; kingdom Metazoa; phylum Chordata; class Actinopteri; order Cypriniformes; family Cyprinidae; genus Sinocyclocheilus; species Sinocyclocheilus anophthalmus. The sequence continues at coordinate 661,442 of JADLZN010002944.1, forward strand.
TTATTCATGCACTGCAAAAATAAAGTTGTGATACCTGTCTAGGAAGCTAAGAGCTATATATTCTCGAAATAGTACATCCAGGGCTTCTGTTTATGGGCAGCAACAGTGGAACAGAGGATGGTGATAGACATTAGGATATTAATGAACGTGATTCTTGAAATTGTGCAAAATACATTATCCTAATTCTATAGACAGATGAAGCCCTTTCAAATAAGGATATGAAAGAAGCAAGACTGCTAGAACTATTCATAAAGGAAAACACAAACAATCAAATGTCTTTTTCTGACATTCGAAAATAGTTCTACTGGTCTACTGACAAAATAATTTTCTTGGAAGTGATGGAATTGACATTATGAACAGAAATATATGCCATTTAGTTATACACTGTATTATTATTAGTCGACACAGCAATCTGAAGACACATGAATGCACAGTGGCCTCAAAACATATTTGGACACTTAAGTCACACTTAAAAATGTGTGAATGTCATTCTGTTAGAAAACAAAATAAGGGACATCAGCAGAATGCGGAACCTTTTCTCAGTACAAATTTCACATTTCTGGAACTTTTTTGCAATCGCTTTTCACCATATGGTCTCAAGGTCATTTTTTTTCTTGTGTATATATTTAACTTCATTTAATTGAATTACTTAATTGAATTGAAATATTTGATTATATCATACAATTAACAGTTTTTTATTTAAACCAAACAGGCATCTTTTTGTGACGTGTTGTGCTTTGCTTGGTTCAGTTATTTCGTTACGTATTTCAATTACAATATATAAGTCTGACTTAAATGCCCAAATACTTTTCTGGGCCCACTGTATGCCTTTTCAAATATACTTTTAAGACAGGAATAACTGAATAATACAATGACATTTGTAGCATGTATGTATCTCCATCTCATAGATATTGTCTTTAGTCACATTTAGGATATTATATATCAATATATGTGAGTAGTACCATAATTACGCTAAATAAATGTAATCTTCCTAAGATCATAAGCTTTTTTTAAAGAAAAATAAATCTATATTTCAAAACCCAAAACCTCAGTCCCTCAGTCAAAGCATTCTTTGGCAGATCTGGGATGAACCAGTGTACCTGGTAGTTTGAGGGCCATTTTAAAGTGCGGTATTTGACACAACTATTCACATTAAGCTCCATTCTAAACTTTCGGTTTCAGGTAATGCTTTCGGAAATCTCTCTAAGATCTTCAAGTTATTGTTTTCTATCCTTTCAAAATTGAGGAAAATGGCTTCCATCAAATATTCTTGGCTGTATGAAGTTGCAACATTTGACTTCTGATTCACCTTGCATGACGTATATAGCTATTATTCCTCATCATGGATATCAGTGCTTGTCTGAACCATTGTTGTCTACATGTGCTAATTTGGCACAATCAACAAGTAGTTGCTAACTTTATATCGACTACATTAAGGGAAACTCTACGGACACAAGTATTCAACGACACTGAAAACTCGACTGCAGGACTGCAGATCTCAAAGAATTTCCTTTCAACAACTAAATCCCTGGAAGTCTGCATACTAAGGCTTGCTTTCAAACCAAATATCCTTTGATTTTGAAGGTACTGTGTCTGTACTGGTCACTTTGTTAGTGCTGACACTATCATTCAGGTTATTTCTGCCAAGTTCTACCTGGTGTCTGTTCAGTCACGCTGTTTGTTTGAACTCTTGTCAGGAACTGGCAGCTCTGAATCATACTGAAGGTCGTTCAGCTCTAACCTCCCTCCTCATTCTTCGCTCTCCTCCTCGTCTCCTTTAGTGCCCTTGCTCCAGCGCTGAAAACAGTGGACGGTGGACGCCAGGAAGAAGCTGGCCATGATGGCGGCCACTGAGACGGAGATGCCTGAGAAAATGATGATGAGGAAATCGGTGAGGGTGAGGGTGATCTGGCACTCCCGAAAACTGTCCTGGGAGAGCTGGCTGAGAGGCACGCGCCGTCCATCGGTGGGCAAAGAGCACTCCATACCCTCTATACCTGTATAAGCAGCACAAAAACAGTATAGCATAGCACAGTTTTTAGGTATATTAACCACATTTTTTATTAAGATCATAATTACATGTGACTTTGTGAAAGACTCCACATTACAATTTTTAGATCAATGTATATAGTTTTGATTAAACAAACTATGGCATTTTTAAAAAAAATGAAAAATAGTTGCTTAAACAGATTTAGGTCTAAAAACCTTTGCGGTCTTCTTCTGACTGTACATTTTACTGCATGGGCTTTTGGGTAATAGTCTGCATTAGAGTGTGGGGGTGGCAAATGGGCATACTGAGCTTCAAAAGGTGGCCCTTCTGATTCATAAAATGATAAAAGGGACACCTTATGGTTTCCAGGGTTGTGTGTTGTGATTGCCTTTTAAATTTGTATAACTGTAATTTGAATTTCAATGTAAGATAGTTAATTCAAATAAACTGAAATTCAAATAAATGTATACAAATTTTTTATTAGAAAAGCAAGAGTTTAAATGTGGCTTAATGGCCTACTTTGAACGCCTTGAAAATATTAATACTTTTATTCAACAAAGATGTATTAAATTTATCAAAAGTGACAGTAAAGAAATGTATAATGTAACAAAAGATTTATATTTTGAATAAATGCTGTTCCTTTCTATTCAAGGAAGAATCCTGAAAAAAAATGCATCACAGTTTCCACAAAATATTAAGCAGCACAACTGTTCTAATAATAATAAATGTTTCTTGAGCACCAAATCAGCATATTAGAACGATTTCTGAAGGATCGTGTGATACTGAAGACTGGAGTAATGGCTGCTGAAAATTCAGCTTTGGCATCACAGGAATAAATTACATTTTAAAATATATTAAAATAGAAAACAGTTATTTTAAATTGTAATATATATTTTTTAATTTAACATAACAATTCAGGTCATTATTATTTTTTGTATCCCAAAGCAATTTCCTGTGGGGTGTGAGCAATTTAATTCTAATTCACACTCATTGAACTGAAAGGGAGCCCATTCTTAAAATCTGAATTTTGTACAACCCTGATATATAGACATGGATATTGTCTGAATATCTCATATTTTAATAATGATATCACTGGACTAAATACACAACAGACAAAATAATGTTATTACATTTATAGTACAGATTTATTAGTCTACATCCAAGGACTGGACAATTGTACTGTATGGCCATTCAGATCAGATTCATCTGACACAAATGGAATCCCTGGACTTGTTTCAAGAACTTTTTGAATATTTTTATATGGAAACAAAATGGCAGGGGGCTTATGAGATAGCCTAAAATAGCTCTCATGTTTATTTATGTCACTATTTGACTAGGACAGGAGTCAGATTGTCAGCGCTCACTCATTTAAAACAACATACACACACATATACACTCTCAGTATGGCCCCGCTGATTTACTGCTGCATGTTAATGAGACTGAATCAAGAGCATATAAGAATTGGGCACGTCAACTGCACATAATCATGAAATCCACAGAGAGGAATATCCGTCAACAGCTTTCAGCTGCACAGAGAAATATAATCAACTCTTATTATATAAATGTAAATTATATATTTGTGTATGTGAGTAGATGTTAATAATAGTGTGATTAGAGTTTACATGGAGGAATCTAACAGAGAAAAAAAGCATCTTCATCGAATGAACGGAAAATAAAAAAATAAGAAAGACAAGTAAATGAGTTGTGAAGATGATATCAAGGCAGGCTTGTTTTCTTCTATGGCTGATTGCTTAGACGCCAGAAATAAAACAGCAGGAGCATGTCATGAGATTCAAAGATGATAAAACAAGCAATGGGCTTTTTGTTTGTTTCTCTCTCGCGCAGTCAGAACGTGCAGTCTCACAGAAGAATGGGAGTGATGACATGTTCGCTCTCATTGCTTTTAACAGCCAGGTCGCACTGATGCACTGGAGTGTGAGGCTCTGTGTGGGAGATGTAACTATATCCAGAGCAAACTCACAGTCTGTGTGGGATATCTGCACAACGGCAGAAGTGTGAATCTAGCTTCTCTCATTTTCACTTGCTCTGTACTGTAAAACACAGCAAGCATTTTATATGGTTTAACTAATATTTTACAGTAAATTACTATTTTCAAAATTTTACTATGAATTCAGTGCACACAAGGTCATATTCATCCATAAGATAACATATTACAATAGGGGAATAACAAGCACTTGCATTTAATTTCTAAAATTATGTATAGTCTAAAACATTTAATAAATAATGTTAGGTTAACGGTAATATTTTACAGTAAAATACTATAATCAGAAATGTACAGTGAAATCAGTTCAACAATTTGGTGGAATACACATACAGTGTGACTGTAAGACTTTGCTCTTTATACTTTATTTTAAAATTGAATTAATCAACTGCAAGGCCTTATGGGAATGCTCCCATATATGTGATCCTACACACACACAAAAAAAAAGATTGGTGGTGAAAATTTTGACTCAGAAATTAATAGTAAATTTCAATTTTTATAGTGTCAATAGTGTATTCTTGTCAAATATACTCCAATGATCTCTGTATTATTTACAAATTTCCGGGGGGGGGGGGGGGGGGGATACAGTGCTACTTGAAGCAACATCTGTTGTACCTTCTCCAGTACATTTCTGAATATAATACAGTATTTTATAGTAAAAATATCACAGTTCATTCTTCATTTTTAATTCATATTTTGGATTTTTTTTTAATTAATCATTTAAAATAAATGTTAATGAATAAACAATGAAGATCTAGCTGTTATACTTTACAATAAAATACTATATTCATACTTTTACAGCAAAATGCATGCTAGTCATGACCATGAAAGTTCATTTTCACTCATAAAAAAACATAAAAAATGAAATAACAGGATCGTATAGCATGGTGGGATCCCACAATGATCAGCAGTTGTTTTGTCTTTTTTTTTTTAAACCCACATTTATCCATGTGGGCCAAATGATGAAAGATTTGCTGACTGTCACAAATGAGAGTTTAACAGGAGTTTACCATAATAGTACTGAAATTAATTCCATCTAAATGAGATACTGTGATTTTACAATATATAGCAATATGATAAGTAGTAGCCAGTAATATGCTGTCACATTCACAGTCAGATGTTTTACAGTGTGCATTAAACTGACGTGTAATTTCATTTATAAGGATTTGATGTAACAATTAAAGCCTATGGAGACTTTTTAATTATGGGTTGTCACAGTCATGGCCTCAGTCTCAGTCCTGACACCAGCCAGCCTTGTGCTTTTATTATGCACTGAAACTCATGTTAGTTTCTTGCAACTCAGTCCAGAGGAAATGTTCAAAAATTACCAGTTGAAAAAAAGAGGCATGCTAGCTGGTAATCATGGACAGCAAACTGATACACTCTGAAGACCTTGAGGTTGTCAGGATGTTATTCACAGAACAATATTAGTCTGATATCTGCTCTTGTGGCATTAGTCACTAGTCCCCCATGACAGCCACGACTATTCCTGACCTGTCTCTCTCACAAACATGATGCCTAACGTGCCATCGTTGTTGTTCTTTACGATATGTCGCGACGTGCATCGTCATCAAGTTTCATGCGAGTTATCAACATTTTGCCGGTAGCTGTGTCTTTGGGGACAGATGAGTATTGACGAGGGAACATTTATCAATGTTATTATTATTCCTTACAGATAATCTGGAGTTTAATTTTTTCTTGTGTAAAAATGACTAGTGTCCAAATAAACACACTTTAGGCGGGATTATCTTGTCCTTTGTTCATGTGCCTCAGGCATAACAACTTTTAAATAGATTTAAATCACAGGTGGAAGTACCTTGTGGGAAGCTCGAGCCTCAGAGCATGGTGGGGTGGTGTATTTGTTACTGTTTTTTAGGCCAAAATTTGTAATGACTAAACCTCAAACACCGGGAGGGCTGCGGTATTAATTTTAGCTTGTTAAATGCAATAACAAATCTACACAGTTTCTATTGTCCTAAAGTATATATTTTATATTTTTTTCTTACGTTTTTTTTTTGTCCAAGAAATCACTGTTAAAAGCGTTATATATATATATATATATAATATATATTATATATCTCTAATATCTAATATCCTATATATATGTCCCCCCAGTGACCTCGACAGCATTTAGTAATAGTCTGCATGTTGATTTTCACGTGCCGTTTTCAAGAGCAGTCCCCTGAAATGTGAACCGTGTATCGTCCAGAGTGTCCTTTATGTGTGCGCATCTGGATAACTCGCTGGAGGCATTGTGGAAGAGAAAATGGTGGATTTTGGATGAATAGCTTTCGTTTCACACACTCATTCGCTCTGCTACGTTCAAACATGGCCACTGGCCCTTTAATAGTCTATGCTCTCTGATCATTTGACCCCCACCTGACTCTTCAAGTTTGATTGACTGTTGCTTAAGACTTCGACATATTGACCTGGCTTGGCAAGATGTCATTTTTTTGTTTCTAAATTGGACCCTAGGAATGGGAGAGTGGCGAGATTAATAGATTCCAGTCGAGAGAGAGAGAATGAATTAATACTCAGTGTGGCAGGAAATATTCTTGACCTCAGCGCATTGTCGCTGGTACAGTTTGTAAATTATTTAGTTCTGTCACAAGGTTTACTGTTACTTGAACGGGTGGCCTGGGCAGCCTGCTACATTTCTTGGAAATGAGGTTTCTGAAATTTCAATCATATTTATGTGTCCTTGGGTGCACTCCATGTGCCACGGTTCAAGGAGATTTTAAACACTGTTTGAGATTTATATATTGTGTTGATGGAGGACAAAAACCAGACAAAAGCATCATGTCCTGAAGAGCCTGTGGAAATGTCCAATGTTTGTTTTCCAAATACAAATTTCAATTTCAAGTTTATTTAAAGAACTGCTCTACCAAGGATGTTCTGATTGATACTGAGGTGTCAGTATGTTCCCCTACCATAAAAAAGTAAGCTGAAAAGGAAAAGTGGAGCAGCTAATATTATTCAGAGCTCTTAAAGGAGAGTGTTTGATTTTTATAACATTTAAAGAGAAAGAATGAGTCAGAACATTTTAAAGGCAAAGCGATTAAAATGTAAAATACTGCATGCTAGTTTTTACATATTTAGATCAATATAATATATACAAGGTTCCTCATTTTATAATAGTAGTATATTGTTAATTTATTATTAAATTGCAAAATCTTTAATATAATTTTCTTAAAATTACATGTTTGCTTAGCTTGTTGACATTCACAATCGGCAAAAATGTGCAATGAAAAATGTTTTATTTAATAATACTGTGCACTACTAATCGAAAGTTTGGGTTTTAATGTTATTAAAAGAGACTCTTCTATTTATTTGAAAAAAACAGTAAAAGTGTCACACAATCCCTTAGAAATCCTTTTAATATGTTGGATTTGCGCTAACGAAAGAACAGGTTTTGATTTTTATCAATGTTGCGCTGTTTAATATTTTTGTGGAAACCGTGATATTTTTCTGTATTATTTGATGAATAGAAACTTCATTATAAATGCATTAACTGTCACTTTTGATCAATTTAATGCATCCTTACCTAGAACGGTAATTTACATTATTATATTACAGCAAGTACTACACAAGTCAAAGCAACTAGTAAGATGAAAGTATATATCCACAAATATTTTTTATGATATATTTAAGATTTTCAAATATTTAAAAAATATTGAGAATACTATTTTAATAAATGTGATCCATAAAACTTAGTATTTAAAAGTATGAAACTTGCAAAATGTAATGTTTACTTTGTTCATCCTGCCACAGATCAATGTGTTGTTAGAGGAGCTATAAAACATATAAATCTGTGACAAAAATGACATTTGTTACAAAATTTTACTTCAGGTACACGTTAACACTGCAAACCGTGTAAAATAGACTATGTCTTTTCACACAATGGGCTGTGAAAGCAGAGCTGTGAACAATCACTCGCTCGCTTTTAATGAGAAAATCTGAGACAAGCTGTGCCTAGACGGTGTCAGGCTCTCTCTCGTGAGTGTTAAAAGACAGTCTTCTGTCTAACATGCGTTCGGGATAGCTGAGATTAATCACTCAGATTTTCTCTGACCTTTCAACCTAAATAAGTTTTTGCTACAGGGAGTAAGCCTGATTCTGTCAGTTTTAACATTTAATATGACCCTGTTATACACCTGAGCGATGCTGCTTCAAATATGATAATGCGCCACATTCAATTGTCAGTACAGCAGGCCTTAATGAGCCACTTAGAAGATCACACTGCTATGCTTTCTAAAGGACTTCTGGAGGGCCAAAATTGTTTCTTTCTTATTTTATCTGTATTTTACTCTCCAAATCCATGTCTTATTGTCAATCATGAATTAGAGGATGAATGTCACCGTCTCTGAAGCTTGAAAAATAATTTTAAAAAAGTAGACTGCAGCTTTGTTGTAGGCTGGTTGATTTTCAATAACTTAATAGACTTCTGTTAAAAAGTTTGGAAAGAAATTAATACTTTTATTTAGTAAGGACACATTAAATTATTTGAAATTGACAGTAAAGACATTTATAATATTACAAAAGACTTCCACTTTAAACAAATGCTTTTGAAACTTCGATTCATCAAAGTATCCTGAAAAAAATTATATACGTATCATGGTTTCCACAAAACAAATTAAGCAGCACAACTGTTTTCAACATTTGTAATAAAAATAAATGTTTTTTGAGCACCAAATCAGCATACTAGAATGATTTCTGAAGGATCGTGTGACACTAAAGAGTGAAGACACAGCTTGGCCATAACAGAAATAAATTTCATTTTCAAAAAGAATTCAACATTTAACTGTTTTCCAGTGTAATATTTCACAATATCACTGTTTTGACTGTATTTTCAATTAAATTAATGCAGTCTTTGTGAGCATAAGAGACTTTTGTGATATCATAATACTAATCACATCACCTCAAATGTGTAAACACTACATGCAATATATATTAATTAGGGTCTGTATATCCACACTGAAATTCCCGAATTCATTGTCATTTACTTCTCCCCCATATAGTGAACTATGCAGCATTCAGTATATGTTAGGAATAGTGACGAGCAAGTGATTTGAATCGGCCCAGGTGTCGTCAAGGTGATGGCACTTGATGGATTACATTCAAAATTAGCGTCTGGTAACAGGAATGAATGTTCTGGTGTAACACACTGTCTTGCCAGTGATTGATTTACCTGGCCGACGTGATCCTGATATTGGAGTCTGGCATCGTTCCCATCTCTAACTCCATTCAGGCCATTGACTGTAGACGCATGAATAGCCGGTGTGCATTTCAGCGTATTGACAACCTTGCCTGACCTCAGCTTAACTCCAGCTTTGCTCTCTACCTTGTAATACACCGCACAGATACTCAAGGGCTCTCTTTGAGAGTACAAGTATGAGCTGTTTGATTGAGCTCTGAAAATGGTGCTGTTTTGCATGTATTTGCATTTAAACACAAAATCAGTGTAAAAGATGGAGCCCACAGAAAGGTCAAGGGGAGGTAGAGAATTAGCAAGCGAGAGAGACTTCTATTATAGTAAAGCTCTCGATCCTGTGTCAGCAAAGCCGCGCGTGACTCATTCTAATCAGGATGGGTTTCCCTCATATGGGGGTTTGGTGATGTCACAGACACATGGGATTGCTCTCAGCGGTGCGCTTAAACATACTCTGGATGCCATTTGTGGACCATACGGTAGATTATTTTAAGCATACAAAAAAAAAACAGAAACATGCCAGCAGCCACACAGCAGACAGGAGTGGGAGCAGAACATACCGCATGCATTTGAAAACACAACTATGTGTTGAGGATTTATTTGATCTCTATTATATAATGAGTATATATGCAGAAAATACAGCATGCCAGTCGATATACAGGCTTGGACATGTCAGATGGTGGAAATTACTTTTTGTTTGTTTGATTTTTGGCCTATTTATGTCCACCTATTTAGTTAGGCCACATTTTGATCATGCTGGGTCATAGTTTGATTTTGATTTGATGTGATAAATGACTAGACAGTTTAGTATAGACTAGACTTGATAGAAATCTGACAAAAATTGAAGTCATATGAGTCTTTTATTCAAGAGGTTTGTTATACACATTGAACGTATGAACCAATAAGCCTTGGGTCATGGGTTCAATTCCCAGGGAACATACTAACATAATGTTTACCTTGACTAAACTGTATGTTGCTTTGAAGAAAAGCAACATACATATGCCCAAAATACATAGGTTTAATGACATGTTCATCTCAAGCTAAGGTCAGTTCATAAGGTTTCGGTTAACACGCCTTGGGTGGAAAGAGCTTCTTGTAAATCAGTTCAAACGAGTCCCTTCAGGCTCCTGTTATGCTGGGCAGGGCACTCTGAGGTCACAGGTGATGTTAATAATATATGTGCTTTGTTCTGTCTTAACCATGAGCTGTGATGACAGTGGTGGATCATGTTTACACTTGTTCCCCTCATAAAAGATTCATAGCAGAGGCTGCTGGAAGACTGCGAATGTCCACTGAGCACATCCTCCCCTGAGGACACTTTGTGAGTCAAGTTATTTTCCTAAAATCAATCTCATGTTTCACAAAATTTTCACAAGGAACTGAAGTTCTCACAACCAATAAAAGCAAACAAAGATTCCTGAGATGGGGGAGAATGTGGTTAACTATGCCACTTTTTACGTCAAGGAGAAATGTGAAGAAAAGTTGAGGAATATGTGAATAATTATATTGTTACATAATATGTATGAAAAAATATTAATAAAGGAATATAATAATAAAATACTATTATTATTATTAGGATTATTATATTATTATTATATTTTATAGCCATATATACTGGATATTTACTTGTCATGCTGAAAATTAATTTTGATCATGCAAAAAAAAAAAAAAAAAGCAAAGTTTGTATTCTTCAAACTTCTTCCCCACTATTGCACTTCGTTGATCATTAAAGATATAATTAATTGTCATGTTGATTGTTTAAAAAGGCACGTGATTATTCCTAACATATAGTAAAAAATCCATTGGTAAAAGACAACGCTAGTGACTACTCTTTGGCCTTCATCCACCTGACATAGTTCAAGTAACACAGAAAAGGGCCACTCCATCCATTATATCATTACATCAGACATTATCCAGTGCAGACCCACACTCTGCGGATGCCTAGGTATGTGCTCAGGGCGTATGATCAATGGGCACATGGGAAATCAAATGTGTGTGAAAGCGCGCCCAGCACAAACAAGCACAGAAGCAAGTCTTGCAGGGTACACACAGCACGATAAATGCAGAATGCATGACTCAATTAATAGCAGATTCATCCACTGTATATATAATATAATATATATATAATATATATATATATATATATATATATATATATATATATATATATATATATATAGATATATATATATTTTTTTGTTTTTTTTTTTTTTTTTTTTTTTAATTAAAAATTATATATAATATAACTATAGTGTAATTATTTTTATTAAAAAGCATACTATTTTAGGGCTGTTGTTTTAGCGTGTTAATTTAATTAATTAGTTACAGAAAAATAATGTGATTAAAATATTTTACACAACCGCCAAGCCCCCAGACCTGTATGTCATCTTACCTGTCCCTCCATGATTTTTGCTATCAAAATGACTGATTTTGTGGTGGTAATTTCCAAATATTTGCGATTTCATTTTTTTTTATAATTATGATAGCACATTTACCATATATTAAGCATTATGTTAGATGCACAATAGTCATACATGACACAAAGAACAAACTAAATGCATGAAGCTTGCTTATTTTGCAAAAAAAAAACTATTGACAACAGGACAAATAAGTACAACATTAAACATCTCAGGTTATGTAACCATGGTTCCCCGAGTAGGGAACAAGACACTGCGTCCTCTAGGGGTCGCTATGGGGAACGGTATACCAACACCACCATGCTGAGGGGAGTGCATACCAAGCACAAAGGCGAGCACTAAGTACCAACTCTACCATTGCCATGGGAGTTGCCCCTGGGACGTTAAGACGGCTGTCAGTGACATTATCCCCTATGGCCAAAGGCCTAGGCTACATACCCCAAAAACGTACCTGTTAGGGCCAGAACTCCTGGGCCCGGGGTAGAGCTCAAGGCTTGGAATCAGGAATAGATTCCTTTAAGGGAATAAGACCAGAGCCTAGAATCATACTAAGTCTTGGCCTGTCACACCGGGGCTACCGCACGTTTCTCTTTGTATATGCTGAAGGAACTGTCTCAACAGACCCTAGTAGCAACACCCTGTTAAAATAGGTATCCAGAGGATACATATGTGGAGTGGTGCCCAAGGTGGAACCGGGGCTTAACCAGCTCAAGAAAGAGCACGAAGCTGCCGCACGAAGCCCTCACCATACAGTGTGGATTTTAGAAAGTGTACAAAGACTTCACGTGCACACTTACCATAACATGGATTTAAAAATACTGTTCTAAGGGGCCCTCGGGGCACTCTGAAAGAGCAGCCCATAGATGGAAATGGTGCATCCCAAAACACTATGTTTGAGAAGCCATCAACTCGATCTAAGGTATAATGCTGGAATGGCTAGCAGTAAATCTCTAACTGAGGGAGCAATACACCCAGCTCTCAATCGAGAGGGGGCTCGACCTACAGCATGTTCCAATGCTGGAACAGCTAGCAGTTACTTAGCTGAGGGAGCAACACACCCAGTTCTCAATCGAGAGGGGGGCTCGACCTGCAGCATGTTCCAATGCTGGAACGGCTAGCAGTAAGTTAACTTAGCTGAGGGAGCAACACACCCAGCTCTCAACGAGAGGGGGCTCGACCTACAGCACGATCGTTAGAAATCAGAAGGCTAAGCGTACTGCAAGCTAGCCAAAAAACTCAGCGCATCAGAGAGGCGGAGGAAGGGCCTAGTTCGCCTGATGTTGCTGGTTCCAGGTGCTCTGGGAAAAAAGAGAACTCAACTTCTCCGTGAGAAAAGAACTCCGATTCAGAAGGAGTAGCGTGCCATAAGGCAACCTTGATAAAGGGGGCACTGTAAACACTACCACGAGAAGAGCCCACAGGAGCGAGGATCCAAACTTCCTCAGAAGGGAGAGAATTCAAAACGCTTCGAAAGAAGCAGCATGCTCACAATAACCCCAAATAATGGTGAGGGGAGCGCTGCTTCAAAAGTGTGCAACATAGACACACTGGTGAGTGGAGCCCAAGGTACCGGGGTCTAAACCATAAGAGGAAGGGACCGAGGCTAATAGCGCGTTACCTTTACCATACAGGATTTCAGAAAGTGCGCAAAGTATAACGTGCCCACTTACCACTATGTGGATTTTAGAAAGTGCGCAAAGTGCTCAGCGTGCACACTTACCACCATGTGGATTTCAGAATGTGCACAAAGCTTAGCGTGTGCACTTACCATAGCATGGATTTAAGAGCTTCCCAAGCGTCTGTTCACAGATACCCGGAAGTGCTGAGCCAGATGGGAGAGGTAAGCTCAAATACAACCCTCTAAGGTGAGTGGAGCACTGCCTGAGACAGCATTTCACAAGAAGGTTCTCGCAAATGCCACTTATACTTCCCGCTCGATGCCTCAGCAGGAGGGGATATCCTGGTGATCGGGAGGTCCCTCAGGGAGACCTAGATACGGTGTACCAGACAGGGCAGCCTGAAAGCATAAGCCCAGCCCGGATGTCCAGGAAATTTTGCAGTGCCGTGCCGGGGGCCTGATGATCAAGAAGGCTCCCGCAGAAGCCTGTGACCTGGCCGCATGATCCAGGAAGCATGAAGCCGAAACCAGGCTATTATACCAGCTGGACACCATATCGACGAGTGAAGTAAACAATGCAAGTCGAGCACCCGGTTTCTGAACCCAACAGAGGGGAGTGCTCACCGAGACCTACCCTAGAAAAAGGACAGAAACACATAGGTCCCGGAAAACAGATGGCAGATGGATTATACACACACAATCACCAGCGCATTAAATACACACACACACACACCACACACACACCACAGTGGTGTGAAAGTGTTGGCCCCTTCCTGATTTCTTATTTTTTTGCATGTTGTCACACTTTAATGTTTCAGATCATAAAACAAATTTAAATATTAGTAAAAGATAACACAAATGAACACAACATGCAGTTTTTAAATTAAGGTTTTTATTAAGGCAAGGCAGGCAAGGCACGTTGATGTGTATAGCACATTTCCTACACAATGGTAATTCAAAGTGCTTTTACATAAAAGGAAGTAAAATAATCACAACAATAAAAACAAGGAATTTAAAAACTTTGAAAATTATTAAAAAAAAAATTTGATTTAAGAGGTTTATAATGAATTTAAGAAAACGATTATACATAAAATATAGTGCAATCAGTTTCGGACATCGCACAGTGCTCATTCAAAAATGCACAGCTAAACAGATGAGTTTTAAGTCTGCATTTAAATGTGACTAATGTTTAGCACATCTGATCTCTTCTGGAAACTGATTCCAACTGCGGACGGCATAATAGCTAAAAGCAGATTCCCCTTGTTTTGTGTGAACCCTCGGTATTTCTAACTGACTCGATCCTAATGATCTGCGTGGTCTGTTAGGTTTATATTCAGTGAGCAAATCTGCTATATATTTAGGTCCTAGGCAATTGAGTGATTTATAAACGAGTAAAAGTACTTTAAAATCAACCTTAAATGTAACTGGAAGCCAGTGTAAAGACATGAGGACTGGTATGATATGCTCAGATTTTCTGCTTCTAGTCAGAATCCTGGCAGCAGCGTACTGTATGAGCTGCAGCTGTCTAATGGTCTTACTTGTGAAGGCCGGTGAGAAGACCATTACAATAACCCACCTTGCTCGCGAGAAAGGCATGAACAAGATTCTCTAAGTCTTGACTGGAAACAAAACATATAACTCTTGCAATGTTTTTGAGATGATAGTACTGTATGCTGATTTAGTTACTGCTTTGAAACTAAGGTCTGTCTCCAGAATCACACCAAGATTCTGACTTGATTTTTAGTTGTCAAACCCCTAGAGTCAAGGTATGCATTCACCTTGAGAACTTCATCTTTGTTTCCAAATGCAATGACTTCAGTTTTTTCCCCGTTGTTTAACCGAAGAAAGTTCTGGCACATCCAACTGTTAATTTCATCAATTCATTGGCAGAGGGAGTCAATGGGGCTGTAGTCATTTGGAGATAAGGATAGGTAAATCTGGGTATCATCTGCATAGCTGTGATAGGCAATTCGGTCTTTCTCATTATTTGACTTAGTGGGAGAATATACAGGCTAAACAAGAGCGGTGCAAGAATTGAGCCTTGTGGGACTCAGCATGTCATAGACGTCCACTTAGACTTATGCTCTCCAATACTCACATAATAACCTCTCCCTTCTAAGTATGACCTGAACCATTTAATTACCATGCCAGAAAGCCCAACCAAGTTTTCCAGTCTCTCTAGTAGTATGTTATGATCGACAGTATCAAACGCAGCACTGAGATCTAGTAGTACCAGCACTGATATTTTGCCAGAATCAGAATTAAAGCGAATATCATTTATTATCTTAATAATTGCTGTCTCTGTGTTGTGATGCGGTCGGAAACCAGATTGAAAACTGTCCAGGTATCCATTTGAGTTTAAGAATTTGTTCAGCTGATTAAAAACATGAAATTACTTGCATATGAAAGGAAGATTTGATATTGGTCTATAGTTGCTCAATATGGTGTTATCAAGATTTCTCTTTTTCAGAAGGGGTTTAACAACTGCAGTTTTCAGGGAGTTTGGAAAAGTCCCAGAAAGAAGTGAGGCGTTCACCACTTCTAAGAGATCTGCTTCCAAACAGTTAAGAACCCTTTTGAAAAAATATGTGGGAAGATAGCATGTTGACGATTTAAGGTGCTGTACTATTTCTTCCAAAATTGTGCTATCAATTTCTTCAAAAGCAGACAATAGTATCTTCTTTTTGGTATTGCGGTCGAATCTGTCTAACCTCTGCATAACTTGGGGAAGTGCTAATCGCCTTCCTGATATTATTGATCTTCTCAGAAAAGTAGGAAGCAAACTCATTGCATTTGCTGTCGGAGAGCATTTCACTGGCAATCTGATTTGGTGGGTTTGTCGCTCTCAACGTAGCAAAAAGAGTGCGAGTGTTGTTTAAGTTACTGTTTATAAGGTTTGAGAAGAATGACTGTCTAGCTTTGCCTAGTTCCACATTGAAAGTACGAAAGCTGTCTTTATATATGCTATAGTGTATTTCAAATTTCGTCTTCCGCCACATCCGCTCAGATTTCTGCATTGTCTTTTCATACTCTGAAATGCTGTTGATTTTCTCCAAGCTGATTTCTGTCTGCCAGTCTTCCTACTGACTTTCACAGGAGCAATGTCATTAATAACATTCTTAACTTTTGAGTTAAAGGAATCAAGGAGAAGTTCAACAGAGTCTGCAGAAATGCTTGGTGTTAAATATATAGCCTCTATAAATAGCACACTAGTGTTTTCGTTTAATGCATCTCTTTCTGACTGAGACTGATCTAGATTCAGTGGTAGCAGAGATTAATATATCAAAGAAAATACAGAAGTGGTCAGATAGTGCTACGTCCTTAATAACCATGGATGAAATGTTTAGACCTCTACTAAATCTAGAGTATGTCCACGATTGTGTGCGGGTTCATGCACATGCTGAATCAGGTCAAAAGTGTTTAAAACAGTTATAAGTTATTTTGTAGTTTTGTTTTCTGCATTATCTATGTGAATATCAAAATCCCTTGGAATAGCAAAACAGTCCAACTCTGAGGAAATCATTGATAGCATTACTTTGAACTCTTCAACAAAGGCTGGAGAGAATTTTGGAGGCCTGTAAATAATGATAAAAAGAATGCGTGGAGCACCTTTCAACACAATACCTAGATATTCAAAAGACAAGTACTGACCAAATGACACTTGCTTGCATTGATAGACATCTTTAAATAGAGCAGCTACACCTCCACCTCTCCTAACAATCCTGCAGACACTCATGAAAGTGAAGTTAGGAGGGGATGTTTCATTGAGGACCGTTGCACTTCAGCTGTCTTCTAGCCATGTTTCGTTAAGAAACATAAAATCCAGGTTGTTTGTGGTTATTAAGTCATTGATTAGAAATGATTTATTTTTTAGTGAACGAATGTTTAAAAATGCTAACTTGATGGCTGTAGGATATCAGACCGAATCAGACAATCTAAGATTTGGTCAAAAACGAGTTGAGGCACGAGGAGTCACAAAAATTCCAATGAGGCCCAAGACAACAGGATGTCATAAATCAGACCCCAGCCTCTCTGAAGCAAGCATAAACCTAAGACCCTGTCACAGAACAGTTTTCAACATTAACACAAACGAACACATTGACAAGTCCAAGGAGATGGTAAAATTTTGGGCAAGTTAGGCAAGACTAATGGCACAAGAGTGATGACCGCATGACGATCACACGATGAATGCCAAAGAACCTTCATTCCATGTGAAGATGTGCATCTAACTGGACACTAAAAGGACTCGAGAAAACTAACCATTGCTATATATTTTTTTTTTTCTTTTTTTTTTCCTAAAAAAAAAACCCCCCCATATCATGTATCTAACCCACATGTTTAACCATCATGTCTTAATAATTTATTGTGTATGTATTTTTAATAACTACTGAATAGCTTAAGAATTGCTATTGATGGTTAGTTAAATTGGTGGAGAATGCGGGAAGATTAACCTAAATTGTGAGCAAAAAGCCAAGTTATTTCATATTTCCATTGCTGCGGATGAAATATGAGAGGCGTCTGTTGAGACTGGTGTGTGTGTCGCGTGTGTGACGTAAGCAGCGCGCGACCGCTTGAATGAATGAACACAGAGAAGGCTGTAACTCGAGTCCGCCTCTTCATTATTAAACTGCAGTAAGTGAACTTCAAGTTAACATCTGAGATCGTACAATAAATTAGAAATCGAGCGTGTTCCTCATTTTTGTAATGCCTCGTTTTATAGCTGAATTGATTCATTGCGTGTCCCAGTGTTTCAGTCGCTATTTTTCTTTCCCCCCCTTGGGGACAAAAACTCAGTCAAGTTAGCTGAACGACGCTAAAACTTGGGGCAGGAGTGAAAACGGGAAAAAATAGGTGGACCATCATAGTTTGGGCGTGTTCCTCAATCTTCTTATCAAAGCCTTATTATTCATAGTTTGATTTCAATGCGTGTCCCATTGCCAAATCAACTTTGACTCTCTGGGTTAAACATTAGAGAATAATGCTTGCCATGCCTGTGTCTGTTCACAAAGTAAATTTTATTTCGCTTAACATTGCGTGTAAGTGAATATTAACTTTGCATCAACAGTGAAGAAAACCTGTTGTGTTTACTTGTCCACAGAAACGGGCACAGAGATTTAAAGATCTGCTGAGATCGTTATCACTGGTTCCCCAAACTGCAGCACAAAGCTGCTATTTGAATAAAGTTAAACTTAACCCCGAACGAACCGAGAGTTTAAGCGCCACATCGCAAAAAATAAAGTGTTGAAATGTGCCAACATTTCATGTAACATGCTTAACTATACTTGCAATGCAACTATTCACATGCCTAGCCACTAGAGCTTGTTTTGGTTGCCATAGTTACGATCATGACACGGAAGTCTTAACCTACTTCCGAAGCAAATCTGAAATGCGCACGCGCAGCACACCGACACCATTGTAAACAAACTCCATGGTGTTGCTAAGCTAACGAAACAGTTGTGTTTACATTGAAGCATATGCTAAAGCCATTAGCCTCAAAGGTTATCAGTTAGCATTAACATCCAGTGGTTGAATTCAGTCTCTGTTGGGCAACGATAAAGTGATTTAACCCTTTTAAACATCTAAACTAATACACCTGTTGGTCTCTTTCTCTCTCTTATTCTTCCCTTTTCTCACTTCTTACCACTTTATCTTATTTTACTAGAAAGGGAGATACTGATTCACAATTATTAATTGTGCCAAATTCAAATTTAATTAAAACATTAAATTTATTTGGAATCATTCAAATTTTCCCCTCCGATCATTTCATATGATCATTATTTCTAGTATTCCCTCTTATGCCTAATCATCTTAGGTACGAATAAGCCTTGAACTTTTAAAGTTTAAGTAAACTTATTCTACTTATTTGATTTTATTACCCCTATCAATAAATTCTATTCGGACTTATACTTATTATTTTATTGAAT
This sequence comes from Sinocyclocheilus anophthalmus, assembly GCA_018155175.1. NCBI lineage: Eukaryota > Metazoa > Chordata > Actinopteri > Cypriniformes > Cyprinidae > Sinocyclocheilus > Sinocyclocheilus anophthalmus. The sequence continues at coordinate 680,602 of JADLZN010002944.1, forward strand.
TTAACCTCTTTTCTTCCTGTTTGGTTTTACACTTAGCCATTATTGTTTTATTTTTATTTCCTTCGTTATTTAATTTCCTTTTACTTACTTTTGATTTATTAATTTTAATTTTACTTTACCATTTTTTTTTTTTTTTTTCCTCTGGAGATCCTAGCTTGGGAACGACACACCCGAGCCCTAATATGAGACAGTGTTATCCCTCTCTACGAGTTCAAATAAATTAGAAAGACAACGTTCTTTCCCTCAAATTTTATTTGTTGATTAGTTGTGCAGAAATAAGAACAAACAACTATATACTCGTAGTTGAGATACCAGCATCAGAGCTGTAGTGGCGCGATCCATTTACCACGTTTACTACTGAGTAAACTCCTGAGCTCTCCTTCCCTTTTCTCCTGTCACCTCCTGCTTTCTTTCCTCTTTACTCTTCACATGCGTAGGGACCTGTAAGAACCATCAATCAATCCTATGTGAATGAAATACATAATCTTGTCGAAGGAGACGAATTATTCTTATGAATTTGATTGTAATCAACCCTTCCTTTGTTCTTCCTAACCTCCCTACTTTTGGAAACGCAATCCAAATTTTAGCGTCTCATCCAACGCTGAGATCGATTTAATAGAGTTAAGTGTTGAACAACTGTCGCCTTCGCAGCCTCCCTGGTGAGCGGCACAACTGTAAGGTGTACGGTGTCAATCCTGTCAGACTAAGAAAAGAGATATCAACATTATTATTGCATTCTTTTGTCTAAAACAGAGATTTAATAATATTGTTTACCTTCTTGATAACCACATTAAATTGAAAAAAAAATTCTCAACCAAAAAGGAATTGTTTTTTTTTTTACTGAATTGTTTTTACCTTTTTCTCTCTTTTTCCTATTCCTCGTTAGAAGTGACGAAGTCTTTGCATCCCTAATCTACTTAGACACCTGAGACCAACACAATCATCACCACACTACACTAGTGGGTCACAGTCACTGATACAACACTTAGTTGTCCCACCACACAAAGGCTTCTACTCCAAACAGATCTGTGTCAGTCTCTCTTCACCCCAGCGTGTCAACATGCCGCAGACTGCAGACCCCATTGCCCATGGGGAAGATGTGAATACTTGGCTGAGAGGCATGACAGACAGCCTCACCCCCAAGACATTTGAACTGTTATTATTTTTAATAATAATCCTAATCCTGAGAAGATTCCTGACACAAGATTCAAGCCAGAACAACAACCACGAGGAGCTAGTCAAAATCACCAGCTCCCTAAGCTACGCCTTCACAACCCAGCTGAAACTGAGCGACAAGCACATCACCCACCTTCAAGAGGAGCTGACACGTGCTCAACGCCGCATAGACAAGCTGGAAGTGAAAGTTCAAGATCAACTCAAAGCACCCAACGAGAGGGAGCAGGAAACAACGGAACAAGTTATGAAACTCCAAGCAGCCCTGGCAGCAGCGCAGCTCGACCAGCAACATTCAAAGGCTGTCCAGAAAGACCTGGTAAACAGACTCCAGTATGCCGAACAGCTACTAGAGAAAGCCAAGAATCACATCAGAGACAAGAATGTTGAAATCAGTACCCTGAAAGACCACCTTGAAAGGTATAGAACTGAAATGGACAATCTGACCCAACAACTAGACGATACCAACGATGAGCTCTACATGGTCAGAAAAGAACTCAAAGATGCTTATGAGCTGAAACAAGAGCCAAGAAAAGAGAAGCATCTCTCAGCCTCACCACTGCTGAGCAGAGCAGAGTCCCACATCCAAGAACCGGCATATGACGAAAGGCGCGAAGGGCCACAAACCAAAACCTCACCTGCCTTCGCCACACAAGCCTTTCCTGCCAACGAAGAATACCTCCCATCCAAGCAGACCCTGGAGCTGCACATGGGATGACCATCAAAGACCTCAACAAGCTGTCTAAAAACATCAGCAGTTTCAACCCAAACTCCGCAGAGGGCCACGACATCCAGGCCTACCTGCAAGATATCGAGTTTTATCTGGAAATGAGACCTCGTGTGACTGACAGAGACAGGTTATACCTCCTAAGAGCCACATCAAGTCCTGAGGTACGAAACTTCCTAGATCGACAGCCCAGTCAAACAAAGTCAAGCTACCAGCTACTTCGTGAGGTCCCTTATTTAGAGTACCGACACTGAGTCTGAACTTGGACTTTAAAAAAAAAAAAAAAAAAAAAAAAAAGGCTTTGGGAGCAAGCAAGGTCGACAAGAGGTTCCCCAAGCTTACTACAACCGACTCCGACAAGCCTACTTTGGTGCACACAACGAACCTGACCTTGAAGAGGATGTGAACTTCAAAAGCCTCTTCCTAAGAAACCTGCACCCTGGAGTCAGCCATCATCTAGGCGTCATGGCCTGTCCACGCTCCATGACCATCCAACAGTTGCGTGACCTAACACAGAAGGCCTACAACAAGCAGAAGATGGCCTCAAAGAAAGGTAACAAAACATCCACACTCTTGAACTCTGTAACCAAAGACTCAAGCCTTGCACTGGATGACACCCAGTGGCATCACGACACCAGAGTCTTCCATCAAGAGCACAGAGAACGTGACCCCCATGTCCACGACAGCTTTCAGCCCAGCCGCTGGAAAAATCCATGGGAACAGCCACGCTTCTCAAGAAACCCAAAAGATAAGAACAACTGGAAACCTAACCAGACATCCAAAGGTAATCGCCTGACTCATCCAAGAGCAACTCGTGTGAGTAAGCGACAACAAAACCCACCTCAGCACCACTCAGACATGCACAGTGCTGAGTATGCAGAAGAGCAAGACAGCTTATCCTCAGACGACATGGAACAAGTCATGAGACAAATGAAAGAGTTCCTTCAAGAAAAGCTGAACATGGATGACCACAAAGTTGAGTCATGCTCGCTGTGACCAGCGACAGAACGGATAAGGCCGGTGATCACCTGGTACAACACATCAGAGATGACAAGCAACCTGGTCAACAACCACCCAGACCGAGCAAGTCTCTCACGGCCAACTGTTGATGAAACTCTGAGGTACCAAAGAACATCACCTCAGTCACCCATCGCTCAATAACAAACTGTCAAATCAACTCCAAGAACCACATTCCTGTCTGTGCAACAGCAACCACCCAAGCACAGAAGGTCGGAAAGTCTGCCACAACCAGAAGGCATCACAAGAGAAATGCAACATAGGAGACCAAGTTTGCACCCCAGCTTCACACAGCCATGCCAAACTAGCTCTGACTGTCTGCTAAAGAACTTCCTGCCTTGCTGGACTGACCCCCATTAGAACATGGACACGCCCTCATCCAAGCCAAGGATGCAGAGAGCCCGTCTTCACTGACATACAAGAAAAGGGGGGAGACAACACAGACTGAAACAGATCTGACCACACATACACTACACCATTAACACACACAACATTACCTACACCCAGAGGTAACCACATCTACTGATAACACATTCAACTAACATTTTCTTCCCACAAGTAGAATATCCAAATTTTAGCGTAACATAAAGTTACATATGCCCACCATGAAGAAATATGCAGCCATCCTCACAATAGGTAGAACACCTGACACTAATTTAAGGTACATGACACACTAGCTGCACACGACATCCTAGCTCAACAGTAGTTGTAAGCCACGCTAGGAAAATCCACAGCAGCTTTGTTATGTTTTGTTCTTCTTTTACCTATCCTTTTCCTTCCCCTCCTTCATTAGTAGGTGAAACACCTAGACACCCGGCAAGGGTCAAAGGTTTGATATTAGGATTGACTCACCACACCCAATATCCGCCAGTAATTCTAAAGCTGAATGGAAGCAAGAAAGCTCCATGCACGATAGGTCAATTAATTTCATTGCAAATGATGTTACTAGGAAATTAACGGTAAACGTTTTAAATTAAGACAACCTAGAAGAACCAAACAAAGTTATCCGCAAAATTTGATTGACGAATCAACGTACGGAACCAAATTAGAACAATTTCCAGATTGAATTAAAACCTATTTCAATTTACTAAACTAATTTTGACTAATGAACGTTACCACCTGTACCTAAATAACCTGTGGCCTGCACCAGTACAGTAACTGTCATGGAGGTGTATTGTTGTTTGCTGTGGTTGTCTGATCTTCTGACTGTGTTTCTAACAGCGCTAGCCGATGTCTTCAACTCAACACTTCGCCGATCGAAGGGGGGTATGTAGGATATCAGACCGAATCAGACAATCTAAGATTTGGTCAAAACCGAGTTGAGGCACGAGGAGTCACAAAAATTCCACTGAGGCCCAAGACAACAGGATGTCATAAATCAGACCCCAGCCTCTCTGAAGCAAACCTAAACCTAAGACCCTGTCACAGAACAGATTTCAACATTAACACAAAAGAACACAATGACAAGTCCAAGGAGATAGTAAAATTTTGGGGCAAGTTATCAAGAATAATGGTCAAAAGAGATGACCGCATGACTATCACACGATGAATGCCAAAGAAACTTCATTTCCATGTGACGAAGATGCATCTAAAATGACACTAAAAGGACTCGGCGCAACAACCATGGCTATATTCGAACCCCATATCATGTATCTAACCCACATGTTTAACCATCATGTCTTAATCATTTATTGTGTATGTATTGTTAATAACTACTGAATAGCTTAAGGAGTCGTATTCAGGTTTGGTATGTGTGAGCTTGAGAATTCATGCTTGAAACGTTTCTTCAAATCAATACTTGGTCAAATGTATCATATTCTTATTATAAGAAATCATATCCAAAATGTATACTCTACCAGAGCGAGAAAAACGCGGATCACGTGAATGATGAGATAACAGTTGATTTATGAATGGGGAGGAGAAATATACAACACCCCGAGCAAACACGACATATAATTGGTCAAAACACCATTTGGGAGATGTCCAAAAGCCCAGTTTAAATACTCAGGACACCATCAAACTTTCTCTTCTTGCGTGTGCGCGCTTTTTGGTCTTTTGCCTTTTTGCGGGTATGACTTTTTGTGTCTAGCTTTTAGCCATGCGGCTTTTAGATTTTCACTCCTAGTCATGCTTCTTAGTTGAGCGTGCTCTGGATACACGCCAGCTACTCAAAAACCCTGAGAGAAGAAACGACACTGGTCTCATCAAAATTTTACATCTATTTCTATTTCTTAGTTGGTTTAATTTTCCGGTGAGAGCTTTTGGTTCTGAGTTAAAGACGAACGCCGCATCTCCGAAAGAGTGCCATCTAAACTTCAACTTCAGACCAAAGCTCCTCGTCGTCAGCCAACGCTCAACCACTGGCTTCCCCAAGACTGAACTTCCAGCTAATCAGCAACCTCGGGAAAACCCTTTCAGCAACCAGACAAGAAAGGAAACCCCGCATAACAGGAACAAGTACTTCCAGATACTAACTGAACTGGTGCATTTAATATAAATTAAACTCATTGAGGAACTCAATTCGAGGGTAAATTAAGTGATTGATGGTTGTTCAGATCTATACAATGGCACATATTGCTGTAAACTTGGGATTTCACATTTTCATTCTCTTAAACTAATTATTTCCTCTCTCTCTCTTTCTGAAAACTTGTGTGAATGCGTGTGTTCATGTGTTAGATTAGTTATATGTCTTAGATGTATCCAATAAAGCCTTATTTATATGGAAAAGAGAAGTATCTTGTGGTTTGTGCTCACAAGTTAATGTCTTAAACTGGCGATCTTGTTACTATGCTAATTAATAGTGTTTTCCCTATATTTTGGATATAGATATCCATTGCAGAATTGCTGTCATACGGCTCGTTCACTGAACCGCTGGCCGTCTCAGTGATCCGCCGTAAAACAGTGATTCTGTCCTAATTCCCTTACATATTAATGGTGGAGTTCCCTTTAAAATCTTAAATGATTCCCTTTGAGCTAAATTATTGACCTGTTTCCCTTACATGGCATTGCATTTTGTCTCAACAGCAATATTTGTTTGATGCATAACAGGCCGCAGATTAGATGTGTCAGCCGTACGGCTTGAGAAGGCCTTGGACTTTCTATCACGTGATAAAACAGAGATAGAGAAAACTACAGGCACACTGGGTTGCTGCTTGTTCTGTAAGCATTTGTGAATGTTGCTGCTATTATAGCGGGAACCCGACACATATCACTGAGAGCTGTTATCAGATGTTTTTGGTTCTTTCATTAAGGTGGAAACACAAAATCCAAAACTACATGGCCCTGTGTGAAAAAATGTTTGCCCCCTAAACCTAATAACTGTTTGGGCCACCCTTAGCAGCAACAACTGGAATCAAGCGTTTGCGATAACTTGCAATGAGTCTGTTACAGCGATGTGGAGGAATTTTGGTCCACTCATCTATGCAGAATTGTTGTAATTCAGCCACATTGGAGGGTTTTCGAGCATGAACCGCCTTTTTAAGGTCATGCCACAGCATCTCAATAGGATTCAGGTCAGGACTTTGACTAGGCCACTCCAAAGTCTTCATTTTGTTTTTCTTGAGCCATTCAGTGGTGGACTTGCTGGTGTGTTTTGGATTATTATTGTCCTGCTGCAGAACCCAAGTTGGCTTCAGCTTGAGGTCACGAACAGATGGCTGGACATTCTCCTTCAGGATTTCTTGGTAAAAAGCAGAATTTATGGTTCCATTTATCACAGAAAGTCTTCCAGGTCCTGAAGCAGCAAAACAGCCCCAGACCATCACACTACCACCACCATATTTTACTGTTGGTATGATGTTCTTTTTCTGAAATGCAGTGTTACTTTTACACCAGACGTAATGGGACACACACCTTCCAAAAAGTTCAACTTTTGTCTCGTCAGCCCACAGAGTATTTCCCCAAAAGTCTTGGGGATCATCAAGATGTTTTCTGGCAAAAACTGAGACGAGCCTTTATGTTCATTTTGCTCAGCAGCGGTTTCCGTCTTGGAACACTGCCATGCAGACCATTTTTGCCCAGACTCTTTCTTATGGTGGAGTCATAAACACTGAACTTAACTGAGGCAAGTGAGGCCTCATCCACCATCTTTGGATGTTGTTGTGGGGTCTTTTGTGACCTCTTGGATGAGTCGTCGCTGTGCTCTTGGGATAATTTTGGTCGGCCGGCCACTCCTGGGAAGGTTCTCCACTGTTCCATGTTTTTGCCATTTGGGAATAATGGATCTCACTGTGGTTCGCTGGAGTCCCAAAGCTTTAGAAATGGCTTTATAACTTTTTCAGACTGATAGATCTCAATTATTTTCTTTCTAATTTGTTTCTGAATTTTGATGTCTAGCTTTTGAGGATCTTTTTGTCTACTTCACTTTGTCAGGCAGGTCTTTTTTAAGAGATTTCTTGATTGCGAACAGTTGTGGCAGTAATCAGGCCTGGGTGTGGTTAGAGAAATTGAACTCAGGTGTGATAAACCACAGTTTTAACAGGGGGGCAAACACTTCTTCACACAGGGCCATGTAGTTTTGGATTTTGTTTTCCTTTAATAATAAAAAACCTTCATTTAAAAACTGCATGTTGTGTTTACTTGTGTTATATTATACTAATATTTGAATTTGTTTGATCTGAAACATTAAAGTGTGACAACATGCAAAAAAATAAGAAATCAGGAAGGGGGCCAACACTTTTTCACACCACTGTAATAGATATATGAGATAATTATATATATAATATATAGAGATATATATATTAGAAATGGATCATATCACACACCATGGTTCCAGTGGCAGGAGCCCCGTTCAAGAAGCGACCCGAGGAAGCCTCTAGTTTGGACCATCAGTAAGGTGGTCACTATGTGGACATAGAACCAACCAAACATCATAGGTCCAGCATAGGAGACTGTAATGCAGGAAGTTCCTACCTAACCTCGGTCAGGTGGAAAGCTGGTGGTATAGGGGAATTAGGAAAGGGAAGATAAGGGCAGATGTAAGACCCCCGAAGGAAATGAGTAGATACTCAAGTATCTGGATCACATCCCTTAGGTCTTGCCTACCTCCTTTTGACCCGCGATTCCTCCTACCCCTATGGCGGGGGAGGAGCGTGAGCCGCAACACTACCCTTCTGTGCCCGTCTCTGATCCTCAGACCGAGATGGGCCAGGACCCCTGGTTTGTTCGGGCTCAGACCTGGACCTTCGCAGAGCACCGCCATTGTGTGCAACGAAGCGACAGCCTGACCTGCTGCTGCGAATGCCCTGCCATTCAAGCGAGATGTATCCTGAAGGGGCTTAGATGGTCAGGAGGGAGTCTTAAGAGAGGATGTCTCACCATAGAGAGATAGCTAGGTAAAATGTGACATTTTTTTTTTGCATTGGTATCAGCGATTGCAGAATAGCGAAAAAACTAGAGGGGCTGTCTTACATTTCAAACAGTTGACTGTTGACAAACATGATGCATGAAAGGATGTTTTGATATAGATTTTGGAGCAAGGGTTGGTTTGCTCCGTTGGCCAGTGAAGTAACATAAGCATTTCTTTACTTTTTGAACACACAGATGTTATTTTACCACACAAATATTTTGGTATTCACCATAATTTGGATGAATATTCAATATCAAACTATGTATATTCTGAGGTTTTGATCATGGTGTCCCAAACATTGTTTTCATAGCACGAGTCGCAATGTAAACAGACAATGCTTCATACAGTATCATTTATGTGGCATCTTTATTATGTCAGACCTTTCAGACATATTTGCATTACACTGGCTCGTTCACCATTAGTGGTATGTAACATATTTTATGTTCACCTGCAAGTACAATTAGCTTACCTTCTGTTACCAGGACGTAAAAACTAATCACCTATCTGAACGATCGGGTTAGTGCTGCTTCCTCAAGAAAGGGTGTCATTCTCATGTGTTTTTAGTCTTGTCAGTTTAAACATTAATGTGTTTTAAGCAATTCAAGCAAGCGCAAGACAGCGCTAAAAAGATTTCAATGTGGTACTCGCACGCTGTGATAGGCCGGTTCTGTGCGCACGAACGCAAGCAAAAAGCCGCAGCTTGGACAGCACATGCGAGTACCAATTTGAGTTCTCTTCTTTTGTCTTCTTGAGCAAATGCACACAATATTACATCAGAATGATTTGATGAGTACCTCCGTAAACACATATTGTTTCCGATCCACTCTTCACACCAAACCAGTGGGTCTACGTCTTCTTCCACTCTGTCCTCTCGCCGTATCGGCTCAAATGCATAAGCAATTGCATTTATTATGGGCTCAAAAGACCTTTTAACTTTGTCTTCCTCCATTTCAAAACAAGTGTGTGTTCAAAAAGTAAAGAAAAGCTTATGTTACTTCACTGGCCATGGAGCAAACCAACCCCGTAACGTCACACGCTGTGGTATTGCAAGATGGTGGTGCCCTTGCTCCAAACGCAATAGACCCCTTTTCAGTTAGCAAACATTGTGACGTTTTTTACGGGCGGAGCTTAGATGGAGGCAGAAAAATTCCCCTGACTGCTTCACTAAAGCTAGCTAGCAGGTTTTGTTTGCTTGTTTTTTAACAATGACTGGTGAAAATTCGATTTTATTTTAATATGTAATGTCACTCACTGTCCGGGATTGTGATTGTTATTTGAAAATGTTAACTTTAACGGAAGGAACCAGATTGGCCGACTCATACACACTGACTCAATGGATGGACGATCTGACAGGAGTGGCCTGAAACACCTACCAGATCCGAGCGTGTATAGTAAATAGAAACCCCTGTTGAAAAAAACAGCATATGCTGGTTAGGTATGTTTTGAAGCATGGCTGCTGGTTTGAGCTGGTATATGCTGTTTTTTTCAACAGGAAGGGCATAACAATCTGTAGGTGCCTATAACTATGTACTAACAGTGGCAATTGTAAAGAAATGCAACTACTTGAACTCACACCTGACACATAACATGGGCCTTCACTGTTCCCTCTCTCTACAATTGCACTTATGGCAATATGGTCTCTAGTCGTTAGTTAACTTGTTCCCCAATTTCTGATTAGGTGGGTATGCATGAGAGAATGAACTGTAACCAAAAAATAACCATACAACAAAAGACAATAGTTTATTTAACCTTAACTGATATTAAGTTTGCGCTGCAAACCAGTCCGCTCGTTTTATTGTGTTTAACCACAGCTGTCATCGGTTTCTTGTCTGGCAATAGCAGCAGTTATACGATAAAACTTCAAATTGGAGCCTGTACTCCATCGATTCTGACACTCAACAACACAACAAGATGGCATTTTAAACTCCTTATGTAGCGACTCTGTGCTGGTTTGTATTAGCCGCCTCCAGTTATCACTTTGTCTTGCCTCCAGCTAATGCTGTGACGTAGACACTAAAAGGGTTTATAACAAAACTTTTTTCTACATTAGTTACATTAATTGTGTTTGATCTATTTTTATTAAAGTGGAAATCATTTTCTAAATAATATAAAAACTTGACTGACTGCTTCACTTTCAATTTAAATTTTAAGATGCTTTCCTTGTATGATTTTGTCTCCTATTTATATAATGATAAGTGATATGTCACGAGTGCTGTTTGTGTCCTGAATAGCACAAGTGCAAATTACATTTTAAACAACAGGTTCAGTAAATAAGAAGTTAAGAAACATTTCATTTCATTAATAAATAAATAAACAAAGTGATAGTTCACCCAAAAAGAAAAATTCTATAACACTTTCTTTTGTGGAACATAAAAGAAAATAATGAATAATGCTGGTAGCCAGAAGAAAAAGAATAATGTTGGTAACCAAGCTGATTTGGTTAACAATGACTTTCATTGTATGTTTAACAAATTATCTTTTATGTTCCATAGTTTAAGTTAGGGCGTTGTAGCCTAAATGTTATGTGTAATACATTTTATGTTGAATTAAATAAAAGCTACTTTCTGTAATATTTACTTGATATTTTTTAATTTAACACAATAACGGCTTTAAATTATCTTTTGGAGTATTTTCACAGAAATTTGCGATTAATTAATCGACCCATCATGTAATTATTAGATTAAAAATTTTAATGACTGACAACCCTATATAATATATATATATATATATATTAATATATAATATATTTATATATATAAAGTATATCACTATATATATATATATATATATATATAATGATAATAATATACTATATATATATTATGTGATGCATACAGACCATTAGCCCCAGGGCTTTGGTCTTTGTTGAAATAAACCAGGCAGTGATCTCATTTATTCTGATTGTTGATGCTCACATAGGATTATCTAGACACCCTCATTCTCCAAAAACGAGTCTCCATCTATCAAACATAGTAATCGCACATACTTATGTATTGAACACACACATACAAATCACATATGCTATTGAACCTAAGTGCGTACTTAACATTTCAGCTAAACATATCAGTTTGAATGCGTAAGATAATTGCATCAGAAACATGAATGTGCAATAGCAGAGAGGTTGAAAATAAAATGGTATTCTTCTGGGATTTAGCAATATTTATAATGAATATGATTATTTGAATATGTGGGTAAGACAAAGTTCAAAGCCGATTACCGAAACCACTTTTAAACATATACATTTCAATTGACCTTCGACGGATTATTATGTCTATATTAAGCAGGAGATTTGATAGGCCAGGGATAGTCTTATGCTCAAAGTTATTACAATAAAACAAACAATATAAATATATGTTAAATATTGTTATGTGGGTTTTAATAATTGTGATTCAGTTAATTTATATAATGTGCATTGTGTAATTAATTTGATTACAATTTTTTAAATGATTGCCAGTAAAAAATGAACTAGAAATTACCCTTACATACAGTAGTTACTGTACCATCATAATCCAAACCAGCAGATGACTTCAGCAGATGACAGATCAACTTTGGGAGTTATTTTAGCAATATCAGATCTAACGTGAATTGCAGGATGTAACATAGGCTAGAGGAACGGTGAGAGAATAATATACAGTAATTTTTTCAGCTTCTAATCCAACAGTTTCTATCCCTTATCATTTTTCTCATGCAGCTAGAAATAGAAGAACTGATAGTTCCTGCTGCTGGGAAATCCATCGTCTCATTAAGGGGATAATCCACGGTGAGCTCTGATCCTGCAGATATGCATTCGTGAATTGCGTCTCTGATCAGCACAAAGCATCTCGGGTGAGATCAGAGGTTCAACTGAAGAGTTCAAGAGGGTAATAAACCATTCCTCTGATATGAGAAGAGAAGCTAATGTTTATTTGATTTAAAACTCTATTTTCCTAAACCTTGAGGCAGAATAAACAGTTTCTCTAGAAGCTACTCTCTTTCTCTGGATAAATTGTATCATATCTTAGACTAGAAATGCAACGCACCAAGTATAATCTGCTGTATTCAAATCAATAATTGCAGTGGTAGCTGATTAGATCACAACACATCAGTCACTAAATCTGAATGAATTAGTGCGATACTCTCATTCATCATATCAATTTACGTGAAGTCCATCTCTAGATAGATTAATAGCCTGTTAGGACTTGCTGTCCAGTCATCTGTTTGTGTCCGCTCCAAAGGTCCTTCTAGGCTGTTTGTAGTTATAACCAGCTGCTCTCTGACTTCCCCAAGTCATTAGAGCCCAGTGATGCAGAAATAAGTGGAAAACATGAGGTGAGATGTGCGCTCCTAACTCAATTTCAGAGTGTATCTGCGGCGGGCTTGTTAGTGGGTACGCCAGAGGCTTGGCTTTGCTTTTGGCTTCCCGTCTGCTGCTGATGCTGATGCTGATGTGAACTTGGCTCCCTTCTCTTGTTCAATTCATTATGACCCTCTAATGACTGCTTTGAAAGCCCATGATAAATGTATTTGTCAGAGCTACTGAGGGATCTCATATTTTACCCAGTGCACAAACTTCTTTTCAATGACCGCATCAAAATGCATTAGCATAGCAAATACAAATGCAATGAAAACAGCCCAGTGATATGGTAACCAAGATGATTTTCTGCTCACTGTGGTTGAATCATCAGGAGCTTTTATTAAAGCCTAGAAGTTTCACGAGACTCACGAGGGCTGTCTTTTATTAGCTGTTGCGTGGTTACTTCCCACAAGCAGCTCTTAACTTCTCCTTGCACTAAAGTAAGGTCATGTTCGTATGTAAACAAACAGCGCTAGCAGCTCAGCTAAATGACACATAATGGAGCTCTGGGGCTGCATGGTGTTTGCACATTTAAGATTGTATATACAGTTTCAAGTTGTAAATCTCCCTGTCCTCTTGCAGAATAATCTAGCATGTAGATAGATAGAGGGAGATAAGATCATTTTATTCACCATCTGATTTATGGGTTTATACTGCTTGTGGGTTTGCTACATTATTAAAATATTTATTTGAACAGAATGCAACACAACTTCAGTGGAAACACTGTAAACCATGTATTGAAGAAAATAAACAGATGATGACTGAATGTTTGTGATCTATTTTTTGTATTTTATGTCAGCTATTTTATTTGTAAGAAATATGTAAAGTACCAATAATATGTCTTTACTATTCAACTTTCAGAAATATAAAGACAAGCACCCACAGAAAGTGAAAATGCTTCTTTTGTCGATGAATGTCAAATAAAATGTAAAGTGAAATTTCCCAGCTCCCATCTCCATCGTCATCATCTATTTCACAGAACAACGCTGATCTTTATTCGTCAGACAATGAACCGAATCTCTGTATAAGCTGATTTTTTTTTCTATTGTGATCCTTCTCCTGAGAATGATGCTCTTTAATTATCTCTCTCTCAGTCTCACAAAATATGTTTTTATGACTATGTCTGAGACTAGAGATTATCTGAACATCTATCCTAGAACAAGCAGTGAGGGTATTATTATGTTGTTATGATATATATTACGATCCTGAATGATTTCCATATTCGTGTATCATGGTATTGTTATGGTAAAAAAAAATACATGGTATTACCACCATACACATCAGTACACAGTACTCAGATCATTATGGAGTAAATAACAAAAATGAAAATTCTGTCATCATTACTAACATTCACATTCCAAAACTCTTTCTTCCGAGGAACATAAAAGAAGATAGTTTGAAGAATGTTTAACTGTTCTTGTTCACTATGTGAAAGTCAGTGGGGTCTAAAATAAGATTGGACCCCACTGACTTCCACTACATGGACAAAAATCACTGAGACATTCTTCAAATTCTCATTCTTTTATGCTTCATAGAGGAAAGAAAGTCATACAGGTTTGGAAAGATATGAAGTTGAGTAAATGATGACATAATTTATATTCTGGAGTGCACTATCCCTTTAACATCTGTGAACTCTACCACAAACTAATCACGGATCAGCATGAAAAGGTTATTTCCATCACTGTAACCCCAATGAACAGCAGAGCAGCATCGCAGTAAGAAAGTTCCCATATAAATAGCATGTCCATAACCGGCTGATATATCAAACACAAGCACACTGGCCTGGCGGGAATAAGCAGGTGTTCGGCATGCATAGCATGTATAAAGATCACAAACCACATTCCCATGCGGAATGCAAAACGTGAGCTGTTTCGAGGATAAGGGCATCACTGCATATTTAGAGGGGTCGCACAATGTTTCTGCGGTGTCCTCATTTATCTGTCATTATTCTGGAAATCCCTTGTAGTCATTGTGGGGGTGGGAGAAAGAGCTAAATTTAGATAAGAGGAAGAGGTCCCTTGTTTAATCTGGAGTAATATAAATAGCAAAGAATCTTGTCATACAGTAACATTTATGCAACAGTGAGACAAGGTTCAACAAACTACAATAGTTGATATCAAATTCAAAGACTTACCCTTGGGAAGCTTGTGACTGTTTTCCACCAGCCAGGTGAACAGGTTGGCAAAGTTGCAGTTGCACACCCATGGGTTGCCTTCTAACCTTACCACCCTGAGGGAGGGCAGCTGGCTCAGGGCACCCACCTGTAGCCCAGACAGGGCGTTGCGTTCTAGTTCTAGTTCACGCAAGGAGGTAAGACCCATGAATGCATCTTCGTTAACCATGCTCAAATATGGGTTGTTGCCCAAGCGCAACTTAATTAAGCTCCGTGACTCCCCAAAAGTCCCTTTGGGGATCTCGGTCAGGTTGTTGCAACCGAGGTCCAGGAAAACCAGCCTGGAGGAAGTGCTAAGGGTGCCCGGCTCGATGTGCGAGAGAGAGTTGTTGCGGAGGTCCAGGTAGACTAGGTCGCTGTAGAGCACAAGGAAATCTGAAGGAATCCGTGGGATACAGTTGTCTGCCAACAGCAGCCTCCGCACATCCAAGGGGATCTCGTCTGGAAGACGGGTAAGTCCGCGCCCGCTACAGTCCACAGTGTGAGGGTCTGGGCAAAGGCAGGTTGCTGGACAGTTTTCCCCTTGAGTGAACAAAGTGAAGAAGAGCACGGCAAGGACAGGCTGGAGCCGGCAGACACATGGCAACATGGTCAATAAAGAAGGAGAAAAGAGAGGGAATAGGGTCAGGGGTAAAGGGATGAGGGTCAGAGGGCAGGAGATAAGGAAAGGGGAGGGGAAAGGGAAATCGAGAAGAGAAACAGAGGAATCAGTGCCAGCGCAGGAGCATCCTGCCGTCCTGGGCAAGAAATCTTAAGGCTTGCACATGGAGTGGCTTGAGCAAGATGCGAATGATGTTTTCCAAGAGATCATGTAGCAAGCAGCCCTGGAGTGATGAACAGACTGCTGGCTTTGAAGGCACAAGAGGAGGAGAGATAGCGAGCTGTGGGAGGGAGCGCGAAAGCATGAGAGACTGAGAGAAAGGGGTGGAGAAATCAGCAGACAGAGGTAAACAGAGATCAGAGAGGCAGAATGAGGGGAAAATCAGAGGCACGGACAGATTGGCAGTGTGGAAGAGGAGGAGGGCTCTTCCAGCAGCTTTCTCGCAATTAACCCGCGTTTGATCGAAGCCTGGCGGTCTGACACAAAAGGATTCAGCATAGAGAGGCTCTGTCATGGTGAGCAAAGAGTGAAATTGTTGCATCCCTCCATTTGTCTCTCAACTGAGCACAGGAATGATTGCTCGACCGGTGGCTGTGAACATGAACCTTGGCATTTCGGAGCCGTTGTAACTGAGCTGTCATAGTCCTAATGAGGAGAATTCCCACAGAGAATTAGGTGCAAGGCAGCGGTATCCTCTTCCCAGCTCTTTTTCCTCTTCTTATCTCCCTTTCATCTGGCTCTCGTGTGCCGTGCGATGCCTAGGCACGACTGTATGTGATGAGAGGTTGTACATCACGGTTTTGCAGCTCTGTTGCTATGGTGAAGACATCCAAATATCCACAAAGAAGTTGTCTGCATGCAGATTAGAGACCGGCGCGGGGAACGGGGGAAGTCTTTCAGCATGCTGGCTCATGGACTCCACTCCTTTTGTCCTGTGTTGTCTTTGACGTTTAATATGGAGGGACGAGGCGACCATGCACGCAACACGTGATGTCATTTCCTTGTGAGATAAATTGTCACACAATTGCAACAGATTTTACATGTATGTATTTATGTCCTTATGCTCTTTAATCAACACATAGCCTCCTCCACATTATGAAAATCTATTCTGTATGTCAATAAATCAGAAAAGCATTCGGACCCACATAACAGATTCTAGTAATTCTCTTGTCTTGACCTTCATATGACATAAATCGATTTCAAACCAATCCCAGTTTTTCCATAAGTGAGGTACACACAGACACAGCCCCGCTTGCATTTTACTTTGCAGAAGACAGTGCCAAAATTAATTAGGGAAGTTTCTGGAAGCAAAGGGCACGTCTTCATTCATTTAGCTACCGCCTGGCAGTTCACTCAATCATTGCTGCTTAGTAAAGGACAGCCGGGAGGAGCTAGACAGCGTCAGACTCTCACACAGCTCCTTCGGCATCTCCAGACAGGTAAATGGAATTAGGAAAGCAGACTTTGGTCACGACACAAAGAAAACCAGGAAATGACATAAATTTTACAGGTGAAACATAGCAGAATGGGGTCACAAAGCTATCAGTCTGCAATCTAATGGTGTGTATTTGAAAGAGTCGTGACCTAGAGTGAATACTGTAATTTACAGCTCACTGCTTAGTGCACTCGTCCAGAATAAAGGCAGACTTTAAAACATCTTGGAGAAAGACATTCTCATATAAATTAAACTGAATTTACTATTCAAAATGCCAAACATTAATATAAAAAAATCTATAAATACTATTGTTGTCAATATTTATCTTTTTCATTTTAAATTATTTGATTAATTAATCATTATTAATTTGCTGTAATTATTTATGTTTTGTTAAAGTTGCTTTGGATAAAAGCTTCTGGAAAGTAAATTAATATAAATGTTCATTTAGCAATCAGCAGCTTTTTTTAATCTATAAAACCCCTCCTGTGCCTTGCTAGAAATACAGACAGGATCTAAGAATCGATGCAATACAAGGAAAGCAAAGAAGTATCTAGAACATCACTCATGTCTTCATAATGGTGCATGCTACCAAAGGTAAAGTTCTCTATTTAAGTTCCATAGTTAACTCTGCATGTGTAAAATTAAGTCTCCTCCAGGTCCATCCCAACAGACTTCAGACCCAGTCCAAGAATTGAAGCCTTTGTAGGATCCCTGAATTATCTTTGGAATAAGCCCATATTACCATAAAATCGCACAATTAATAAGATGCACATGGAAAATATGTAGGGGGCATTTGTGTCTGTGACAGGGATTGCAATCATAACTTTCATTCCCTGAGGATAAATACTATACTTTAATGGGACAAACAAACCCTTATTAAGACAGGCCATATTAAAAAATGCTTTCGCTGGAAGGTTATATATAATATATATATCTATATATATAATATATTATATATATATATAATATATTATATATATAATATATATACATCGTATTGTGCTAGTTAAGGTGATTAACTAACGAGCTCCACCTGTGCCGAATTGATTGATTATCTGATCATGCTCCTCCCAAACCTTGTTAATAAAACATCATATATTGTTTGTGTGCATTGTTCATCTGTTTCTTCACATACTTCCAGGGCTAAATGCACTAAGCAAACAACTGCTAATACATGCATATTAAAACATACTAAAAACAAAAGTGTGGGGTAACATGACAATGAAACTTTAAAAAGCAATTATGGTAAAACTTCAAAATAAAATGCAAATGTAACTTATCATTAATTGGCTGAAATTGAAGAAATATAATACTAATCTTGATCAAATTCTAATCCTAAATGGGGCATTACAGATATATATATTAAATATTGCAAAATGTTTTAATTATGAAATAACTGATAAGAAAAGACTATACAGAGACAAGTCAAGTCAAGTCAGCTTTATTTATCTAGCGCTTGTAACAATACAGATCGTGTCTAAGCAGCTGTACAGTATTAAATATGAAAATATTGTGTCAATAATGCAGAAGGACAATAATAAACACTCATTTTTCAGTTAAAGGCAGTTCATCATTCAATTCAGTGATGTCATCATCCAGCTCAGTTCAGTTGAAATAGTATCTTTGCAATCATTTGCAATCAAGTCAACGATATCGCTGGAAATGAAGTGTCCCCAACTAAGCAAGCCAGAGGCGACAGCGGCCAGGAACCAAAACTCCATCAGTGACAGAAAATGGAGAAAAAACCTTGGGAGAAAACAGGCTCAGACAGGGGGCCGGTTTTCTTCTGACCAGATGAAACCAGCAGTTCAATTCCAGGCTGTAGCAAAGTCACATTGTGCAGAGGACTTATTTGGTTCCTGTGGTCTTGTCCCGGTGGGCGTCTGAGACAAGGTCTTTACAGGGGAACTGTATCTGGGGCTCATCTAGTTGTCATGGTCTCCACTGACATTCATAGCTGTTGTGAATGTCTCTAGGTGCTGATCCAACATCTGGTCTGAATACGTACTGGATCCGGGTAACTGCAGTGACCATCTGATCTGGATACAGACTGGATATGGTGGCTACGGTGACTTTAGAATAAGAGAGAAACAGACTAATATTAGCGTAGATGCCCTTCTTCTAACGATGTAGCAAGTACATAAGGTGTTATGAGAAGTGTTCCCGGTTCAGGTTGACCTAATTAATGCAGCCTAAAAAATCCTTTAACGGATTTGAATATTAGAAGAGTATTAGTGTGTTATGTGTAAGCCAGGGTAAAGAGATGGGTCTTTAATCTAGATTTAAACACAGAGAGTGTGTCTGAACCCCGAACATAATCAGGAAGGCTATTCCAGAGTTTGGAAGCCAAATGGTCAAGTCAATTTATTTGTACAGTTGCTTTCACCATACAAATATTGCAAACCAAACTTTACAGCAACTAAGTTTCTACAATATTTAGTGGTATTTTATCAGTGGTGACTGTCAGTTAATGTGCATTTGGCAGAAATGTACGGAAAAATAAATTTACAGAAGATGAACACTATTAACAGCAATTATTTATGATGCAATCAAACTTATAGCAACATGTGGTAGTTCTGTAAGTTGTTTCAAGGTTGGCATCATCTGAAGTCCTCTGAGGGATTGGCATCATCTCTTCTCAGATGTTCTGGATCCAGACTGAAGCTTGTGTAAATCCTAGCAAAAAACAAAGAAACAAATACAAACATAATTAGCGAAGCTGCTGTTCCAAACAAGGCAAGTTGATTTGTTTAACCCAAGCTAAAGAACAATAATGTGCATTTGATCAGATATAACTGCAGTAAAAGATTATGAGATGCAGTATTTGAATGCTTGGCCAAAGAGATGTGTCTTTAATCTAGATTTAAACCGAGAGAGTGTGTCTGAACCCCGAACGTTATCAGGAAGGCTATTCCAGAGTTTGGGAGCCCAATGTGAAAAAGCTCTACCTCCTTTAAGTGGACTTTGCTATCCTAGGTACTAAAAAAAGTCCAGAGTTTTGCGTCCTTAGGGAGCGTGATGGATTGTAGCATGAAAGAAGACTAGTTAGGTACGCAGGAGCTAAACCATTAAGGGCCTTATAGGCAAGTAAATATTTGTAACTGCTACGGAACTTAATAGGTAGCCAGTGCAAATACTGTAAAATTGGGGTAATATGATATTTTCTTGACCTGGTAAGGACTCTAGCCGCTACATTTTGGACTACCTGTAGCTTGTTTATTGAAGACGCAGGACAACCAGCTAGCAGTGCATTACAGTAGTCCAGTCTAGAGGTCATGAATGCATGAACTAGCTTTTCTGCATCAGAAACAGGTAACATATTTCGAAATTTGGCAATGTTTCTAAGATGGAAGAAAGCCGTTTTTGTAACATGGCAAATATGATTTTCAAAAGACAAGTTGCTATCAAATAACACCAGATTTTTGACTGTAGAGGAAGTAACCGTGCATCTGTCTAGTTGCAAATTGTTGAGATTCTGTGTACTGTTTTTTGGTCGAATAAGTAATATCTCTGTCTTCTCCGAATTTAATAGGAGAAAATTATTGGTCATCCAATCTTTTACATTTTCTTAGATAATTTAGAAGTTTCATCTGGTCTTGTTGAGATATACAGTTGAGTATCATCGGCATAACAGTGGAATCTAATCCCGTATTTCCTAATAATATTTCCAAGTGGCAACATGTATATCGAAAAATAGCAGAGGACCTAGGACAGATCCTCGTGGCACTCCATACTTTATTGGTGATAATTGAGATGACTCCCAGTTTAAATAAACAAAGTGGTAATAATCGGAGAGGTAGGATCTAAACCATCTTAAAGCATGCCCTTGAATACCCATATAGTTTTGCATTCGATCTATGAGTATGTCATGATCTATAGTATCGAACGCAGCACTAAGATCAAGTAAAACTAGCAATGAGATACAGCCTTGGTCTGACGCAAGAAGCAAGTCATTTGTAATTTTAACAAGTGCAGTTTCTGTGCTATGGTGGGGACTGAAACCTGACCTATGAAATTCTTCATAGAGATCTTTTTTTTAGGAAGGAGCACAATTGAGCGAACACAACTTTTTCTAAAATTTTAGGCATATAAGGAAGATTTGAGATGGGTCTGTAATTTGCCAGTTCACTAGGATCTAGTTGTGGTTTCTTAATAAGAGGCTTAAGAACCGCCAGCTTGAATGGTTTTGGGATGTGACTTAAAGACAACGGCGAGTTAATAATATTGAGAAGCGGTTCTTCTGAGTACAAAAAAACACTGTATATTTTTTCTTTCATCTTTTAAAGTCAAGACTACAAATGAAATCTTTCTTTTGGTTGACACTGTTTGCTCTATATTAAAAAATCTGCTCAGGTGTGCAGACAGCTGTATACGTGGCCTCTGAGAATTATAAAACGAGCCCTGACTTCTCAGATTGACTGAGCTTGATTGTGTGTCCATCATACAAATTAGGCATGTTCACACTTCTATATTATTTAGTCTTTTTTTGTAACTGTTGAGAAAAACAAAACTAAAGAAAGGTAATTTCTTGGTTTGTTTTTTGTTCCATGGCTCTCTTCACAAGGGAATGGCACTTCAAGAAATATTACCTGCAGCCTACAATGTGTGGTTCCCACCTCACTTATGTTTTTGGCTCTGGAACTGAGGTGCTACGCTTTGTGGGTGGATTTAGCGCCAGACGCTGCTAATGCAACCTAATAGCTTGACTATTAAAACTGTCAACTGTTTATAAAGTTCATAGGAAAGTTAAAAATATGATAGATTAAAGTCACCAGTTAATCGTCATCAGATATTGACTAGGACATTTACATTTATTAGATTATTTAATGGCAGGTGTTATGATGAACAGTAGGTTTTGCCAAATTACTTATTAAATTGATATTATAACTTGTCACAGCTTTTACTATGAATAATAAGAATGTTAATAATATCACAATAATACACAATAGTATATAAATCTCTATAAATCTGTTGTCATCTCATTCATTATTCTTTGTACTTGTGAAATGAGTTAGTCAATCTAAATTGGCAAAACGATCTAATATTCTAAAATAAGTAATCTGACTTATTAAAGTTAAAAAGCATAAGCTAGCCAAATTTGCATAACCTGGTAAAAATAAATAAATAAATAATACATTAATTCATGTTGAAACCCAGGCTCATTCGAAATACGTGCCTCTAAATACATTTCTGCAACACTATTATTATGTACCTGAACGTTTCGCTGCAGTTTCAAACTGAAATGTCCAGTAAGTGGCGCTAAAACATGAGTTCAATACGTACCAGGGTCACGTTGACATAGCCACGTATTACTGTGTTTTTTTTTACTTTGCTTCAGGTACGTATTGCGGAGGTTCATAATTCAAATATCCAGGGAGTGTCGCTAAAAGTTAATGATCTATCATGTTGGAAATAACCCTAAACCTACCCGATAGTGTTAACAAATGCAAAACTGATATAAAAATGCATTTGTTGATGCAACCGTGCCATTTCAACATCCTTATATGCAGAATTTAACTGTTTTGTAGAAGCTTAGTTTCACGGGATTCATACTGGAGCTCTTCACCATTCAAGTGCAACTCCATACTGCGTGAGCTACCGAACAAACCGACTGAAAATGAAAACCCATACATATGAAGCTGGATATGTGATGCTAACGTTCAAAAGTATCACTTTTGAAATCTCGCAGCATGTTAAAATTGTTTATAACATAGTATTCCTTAAGTAATTGTGCGGAAATTATGCTTTGTTAATTGATACTGTGGATCTGTAAATCATACTTTGTGTGAAAAGAAATAAAAGTTGTTGAATTTTTACTGCCTCTAGTGTTTATTTCAACTGGAAACTGCAGTGATTTGTATTTATAGGTACGTTTTTTCAGTTTTGCAGAAATGTATTTAGAGGCATGTATTTCGAATGAGCCTATGTTGTCATTTTTCCCTCATTCCGAGAATTACCAAGCCACAAGGGCAGAATCAGTATAAATAAATAAATAAATATATATATATATATTCGTGCAACTTTTTCCCTTGACAACGTTTGGCTAGGGGAGCAGGATTTCCTCAAGAAGTGACAGTATTTCTCCCCCATCCATTTTTCCTTCTATCCTGACAAGAGTTCCAGTCTCTGCTGCAGAGAAACACCCATAACAGGATATTACCACCTCCATGCTTTACTGTAGGAATGCTATTATTTGTATGGTGAGCTGTATTGGATTTCCGCCAGTCATATCGTTTGGTGTTGAGGTCAAATAATAACATTTTAGTCTTATCTGCCTCAGAATCTCCAAGGTGTGTTTTGGCAAAGCTCAGACTGACTCATGTGGCCGTAGGGGTGAGAGTGGGCCTTTTTTTTGCAACCATCCAGTACAAGCCACACTAATGACACTCTTTTCATAAATTAGTGAAACTCTCAGAGTTGCTGTAAGCCTCCTTGTCGATTCTCTGCCAGTTCATCCTGGATATTCATCCAGTTGGAGAGACATCTGATCAGGGAGGTCTGTGTTGTACCAGTCATGCTTAATAATAGACTTAACTGGGCTTCTAGCATTGATGAAGTTTTAATTTATTTTTTTGATCAATCAAAGAAGGATATTTTTTTAATGTGCCTGTCGACAATTATCCCGGGCGTCATTGTAGGAGGGGGGTTACTACTTTTTCCAACTTAGTGATTCTGCATTTTTTTTTTCCTGACATGTTGGTGTTATATCTTTCACTTGGATGTTATAAGTAAATACAGCTGGATCAAATAAAAACCGTGTCCGTCGTCATTTCAGGCTGCAGAGCAACAAAGTGTGATTATTGTAAAGGGGGGTGATTCTTTTCTATACCCACTGTCTATTTTATTTTGTTTATTACTGTTTATTTTATTTACTATTTATTTACTTTATTTACTATTTCATTTTAATTACTAAGCTGCAAGATTGTTTTTAGAGAGTGCTTTGCCAAAACTTGATGAACTCTTTGTATGTTTTTATTTCTTAAGAAGACAAAGAATAAAGATAGAAAATAAACCACTAATTCAGCAGACCCTTTGTATTGTATATGCATTGTTAAAGGGCAAGACAACCAGCACTGCCCAGTATGAGACGATGAATGAGCTGGCTTGGGTGGGTATGGGAGAGCCAGCTACTGGGAGGAAACAGGCTGAAAGCTCCCCAGATGCAATTAAAGCCTTCACATCAATAAGTAATGAATGTCAAGTGCAGCATGTTGTTTGGCTCAGCAGGGTGCTAGTGGCCTGTGGAGGCAGATGTCCAGTGCAGGATGGGCAAAAGGGTGGGGGTAACATAGAAACAACGGATGTTGCCCTTTTATTCTGTTGCAAAAGCAGCTTTAAGGGTTATCTCACAATTGTTACCGATAAGCATCTGGACAGAGCTGACTGGTCCTGGAACAGAGCAAAAAGGCAAGACTTTCCCAGAGGAGGGAAACAGAGGCTTTGGAAATACTTGAAATGTCACTTTCCTTTGAGCCGATCTCGCAATGTGGTGGACATTCAAAACGCTCGGGCAGCTGTCGAGACTAAAGCTGTGGACAGAGCAAGAGGATGCCAAGTTTGCGCCAAGTCAGGATCGCACTTAGATATCAGGGATGAATGTGTTATCGCAGAGAAGAGCAGGTGACGGAAGCAAACACATCTGATCCTGAGCCACGATTATATTGATTCACACAAGTGTGCCTTCTTATTGCGTATGTTATGTAACTCATTATAAACAAGAGATATATTACCCAGCAAAAGTGAGAGCTTCTAAAAATAATTTTGACATTTTGACATTTGTGTGAATGCCACACAAGATGCATGCTGTGTACTGAGATGAACGCATAGAGCTACATAAATACAATCTCTTTCAATCTCTGGTAATCAATTAACATTCTCCTTGTACTCACTGTGAATAAATAACAGCAATAACTTAATGACCTAAAGATGGCATACCAATGTCATATCAAGAGTAATATACTTAGAAGATTTACTGAGTTTACTGGGGTCTTGTTCTTGAAAGCTCCCAGAAGGGCTGTGTCTCAAGGTCAGCTGTGCATTGTGCAAATGAGCACAGATAGAAGCAGATGCAACGTGAAAACAGAACAATTCCTGACAAAATGCTTCAGAACAGATGTTTTTGCAATGAGTTTTAGTAGAATTGTCAGCAAGCCGTTTTCTTAAAGGAATAGTGCACCCAAAAATCACCCTCATGTTGTTCCAAAATGACTTTATTCATTCCATGGAGCACAAAAGGACAGATGTACTGTTCACTTGTTTCCATGCAATTCGTATTGAAAAAAAAAAAAAAAGACACTAAGAACCATAAGTGATATCATACACTAACATTCAAACGTTTGGGGTCGGTGGACTGCATTTATTTGATCGAAAATACAGCAATATACAATCTAAAATAAGTGTTTTCTATATTAATATACTTTCAAATGTAATTTATTCCAGTGATGGCAAAGATTTCAGCAGACATTATTCAGTTCATGAGGGTTGTCACATGATCTCTTCTGCTGATTTGGTGCTCAAGAAAAATCTTATTATTATCAATGTTAAAAACAGATGTGCAGTTTTTTTTGTGAAAACTGTGATACTTTTTTTTGCAGAATTCTCTGACGAATAGAAAGTTCAAAAGAACAACATCTATTTATAGAAAAAGGAATCTAATACATCTTCGTAGGCATTATAATTATATATATTACTGTATTCAATTTTATTCAATGTAGACGGGCCCTGAATAAAAGTCCTATTATAAAAGCTATAATTTCTTTTGTTAAGATATAGAGGTACACACAAATCTGACGCTTGTTACATCATGACATCATCACCTCCACAAAACACTAGTCGAAGCGGCAAAACGTGACCACCCAACGACATAAGTAACACAAAACACATTTCATCAACCAGGCCAACAATGCGATAAAAGATTTCACGCAATCGAATACAAAAATTCTAACTCAATGATCCAATCACAACATATGAAATAATCCATTTTATTTCCTTGTGGATCTTCATTAAACATGTCACGTATTAGTAGAGCAGATGTCACAATGCTATTTTAGTCTTCAGAATAGTCATTTGGATTATTTTTATATACTTTAATGGTGATGTTGCATTTTCAACCTTTTTGAAGCTTGAAAGTTTCAGTCCCCATTAACGGCAACCAGCAGAATTCTTAATAATTTTTCAATTCACATTCCACAGAAAAAGAAAGTCATACAGGTTCGGAACAACATGAGGGTGAGTAAATAATGAAATAATTGACTTCTAAATTGGTTATGTCTGAAGCCAATGCATTTATTTTGTTGATTGTGAGTCTTGTTCATCATTGCTTCGTCAGTAGCATCAAGCAGACAGTCTGTGGCAATGCAAAGTCAACTCTTGTTCTGGTGTCGTATAGTGGGAGGAAATTAAAATTATAGATTGTTAGGGTACCACATCGATCCCCTCGCGGTGGGAACACACTGTCTAACTCTCTTTAACTGTGTCACGTCTCAGCAGGGGGAATGGGTGCGAATCACTCGCCTCCCTCCACCACAAGAACACCGTGAGGCGAGAATGACACAATCCGCCTTGAGAGAAAAAGTTAAAAAAAAGATAAAACAAACAGAATATAAAAAACACAAACCAAGAGGCCACAGGTGGACCACTGGTGGCATCCATTTAGTTTCTCATTCCCTCATCACGTTGTTTACCACCTGCCCCTGTCGCCCGTCCCCTGAGCGTCCTCATCTCTCTGTCTGGCTGTGGTTTGCTAGACGACAGCATTAGCGTCATATTGCACGAGCCACATCTCAGCATCCTTTACACCGTGCTATTACAGGAGGTGTTTATGTGAGCGTGACAGCCAAATGATGACGGAGCTATCAAAGTGAGCTCTGTTTTTCTCGGCTTCAGCAGTTGGTGCCACTGTATTTTGCTTTGTAAAGAGGGATCTTAAGACCATGGTTATTTTATGTCAACATCAGTATTTTAAGATGACAGCATAGTGTGAAAATATGCATGTTTGATTGTTTAAACACCAACCTGT
Source organism: Sinocyclocheilus anophthalmus (assembly GCA_018155175.1). Taxonomy (NCBI): domain Eukaryota; kingdom Metazoa; phylum Chordata; class Actinopteri; order Cypriniformes; family Cyprinidae; genus Sinocyclocheilus; species Sinocyclocheilus anophthalmus. Next base: position 707,426 of record JADLZN010002944.1, read on the forward strand.
TTGAGAATGTTAACTGGCATTAATGTCATTTGGATGGTGTCATGAGTGGCACCAGCCTCTAGTGGACAGAGCTGGAAATTGTGCCTATGAAATATTAACAAAAATGCATTATTAAGAAACAATTAACTTATACTTTTTTTATAATTATTTATAAAAAAATTTGATTATATTATAGTATGATTATATTTAAAAATGGTATGTTATTTTCATATATTGAATATTATTTAGAAATGTTACGTTGTGGTGTGAGAATGGTTACTTGTCCTAAAGATGTATGCTGTATTATGTAGCTATTAATAATAGTAGGAATACTATCGTCTATCTAAAAATGTTTGATGACATGATGGGAGCGTTTGATGGATAAAAAAATATTATTTTTGAATTGCATTCAGTGAATCAGTATTTAGTATTATTTATTTACTATTTTAGCTTTTATTTTTTATTTCCAGTTTTCATTTTAATTTTAAGTTTTAGTAATTTTGTTACTTGTTACTTCTTATGCTTTTGTCATTTTATTAGTTTTGTTTTTTGTCCTTTCTTTCTTTCTTTCTTTCTTATTTATTTATTCTTTCTTATCTATTTAGTGTATCTATACGCTCGTCTGTACTTTTAGTCATTTTATTAATTAAACATGACCCTTTTCATCTAATTTTTTACATTTTATTTTACATTAGCTATATTTCAGTTAATGAAACTTTTTATTTTTTTGTTTCAGTTGACAATATTTGCATTTTTAACTCAATTTCCAAAAGTACAACTGGACCTGCCTCTCTGAAGTACTTAACGGAAGCCTATGCCAAGTGCGCTACAGCAAAAATTAAGACCTATGGTCATACAACTGAACATCACTTTTAACAAACCCTGTGCGTTTTTGTTCTACATCCTTGTGACAAGTCATTACGAAATGAAGTTAATGTATTTGCTGTGAAGAGTCTGAAGGGCATTATGTATCTGAAATCAATAAAGCATCATACAACATATTCTGAATGTCAAGATGCCCTACCATAACAACCACATCTTCCGTTCAGTGCTGAGCTGTGGTAGCGTCTCGGCACTCTGTCATGAACAGCAATATCTCCTTCTCTACCTACAGAGCCCGATTAGTCTGCTATTAGCCTTGCCAGCAGAAGGTGATAGATTCAGACTTCAGGTCAAAGGGCATGAAGGTGCTCCTCCCCTCTATTAAATGTCAGCTGCATGGGGATAAATAGTATATTATACTTCATTATGATAGCAGTAATTTCAGCAGTTTTATTTCATATAGTCAAAGATAAAAGGTCATGAAATACAGGCTTGTTTCTGTTAATAGCCGTGCGGCTGAAAGCTGAAGCAACAGAGCGTGAAATGGGGAAACAGACACCTTTGGATTCAGAGGATTTTGAGACGGCCGTTTAAGGTATGGAAAGCCTTAGAGTTAACAAGTGATGGCCGCCCTAATGCGACACAACAGAGGAGACAGCAGTGAGAGTGACAGGAGCATGTGACAGCTAGTGCAAGTTTCCCATGAACCTCTGCAGTAAGCCCACACTGGTCTGGGGCTTAACCTCGTCAGCACTGTGTCTCCTGAGGCGGTAACTGAGGTAGCTGCTGATGGACATGCCAGCTCTAACTGCTAGCGATGGCTGTTTTGCTGAGAAGTACCTTTTATGTGACATAAGGTTAAAGGACTGTATGTATGTTTAACAAGTTTTCAATTCAATACTTAGATGTGCCTGAAAAGAGACATTTATTACTAATGCAGCAACCCAGAAAACCCCTGCAGCCACCCAGAACATCCTAGCAACAAACAACCCCCAAGAACACTCTAGCAACCATAACATCTTAGCAACATCTTAGCAATTGCCCATTGCCTAGCAACCACCTAGAACACCCTAGAAACTGCATAGCTACCATCCAGAACACCCTAGCAACCACACAGAACACCCCAGCAACCGCATAGCCCCATGGCATTGTGGCAGTGAGTTTTGAGTTTTGAAGTATCACTATTATTTAGAGTTGCATGATATATAGAAATACAATTTATATTGTGATATGGCTTACTACTATAGTCAAATCACGAAGGCTTTGATTTAATGAAATTAATATATGCACTGCCGGTTGCACTGTGTTCATTTATAAGCATATTTAATGCATTTTTTTTATTTGCTGGCAGACTGTCAAAATCAAATTTTGATGGAAATTTAAAAAATAAAATAAAATGCTAATTTATTTTTAGAATTAGAATTGTAATTTTATAGTTGTACAATAAAACATCTTTGTTTATATTAAATACTTATTATACACAAGTATTGTTGCAGTGTACTTCATATTGTTTAATATTTCTATTTAAAAATAATCACAATAAAAAATCATATTAATTTACAGTCATATGGAATGGGTCAAAAACAATGAGATTTTAGCCCATGAACTCTCAAGTGGAAATAAAAAAATTGTAATAATAAAAAAAACCTTATGGTTACTGCTTGAGTTTGTTCTTGCATATATATTGCAGAAAAAATTGCGAAAAATTGCAATGTCCTTTTAGGCCAGTGTTGTGCAACCTAACTTAACCTAACTTAAAAATTTGCTGTGCAACTCGTCCCACAAGCTTAAACCAGCGTAATTTGGTTTGCTGCTCTTACATGATTTAAGTTGGTCTCCCCGTCTAGCCAAGCAGGTGTTCAATTGGTAGTCTCCCTAAAAGTATAGTCTCCTTGTCTATTAAACAAACTCGCGAGACTAGCATATCTCAGAGGCGCACGTGCTGCGCATACGTCATACGCCTTCCGCCGGAATGGATCCGCGTATAATAGATAACTGAAGTGAGAGAAAAGTGTTTATTACGTTTGAAATATGGATATTTTTCTTACAAAAACTCATGGATTCGCTACAGGGGGCCTTTATTCATCCCCCGGAGCCGTGTGAGGCACGTTTTATTATGAATGCGCAAGCTTTATTTGACGACTTGTGGACTATTCAACTGCAACACCCGCTGAGTGCCATTAAACAGCTTGAAAGATCAAAGACAATTTTTAATATAACTCCAACTGGATTCGTCTGAAAGAAGAAAGTCATATACACCTAGGATGCTTCGAGGGTAAGTAAAACACAAGCTAATTTTCATTTTTGGGTGAACTAACCCTTTAACTGTGGCGCAACGAAGCAGTTGAACTTATTAGTAACACTGAAAACTTGCAAATGTTGCGTTTGGGAAACTAGCTCATACCTGATGTCAGATTAGGCTGGATGAATCAATTTTTTCAGAAGTTGGTAGTGGGCTTCTTTAATTTTGGGCCCGGTAAGCAACCACTAGAAACACAAGAAACCTACTCTAACTACTTTTGGCAGCCACCCACCCACTCCCGACCAAGGGGACGTGATTTCTGCTTAGGCAAACACCACTCACATTTTCTTCAGGAAATGTAAAAGTCTCAGATTCATACAATAACATTATAAGTAATTTAGCGGAGATTGGTTAATGTCAAATTACAATTGGATCAATGCCACGCGTATTAACCACCCATAAACAACAAATACCCGAACGCCTGCAAATGCTGACAAAAATCACGGCTAATGCACTCCCATCGATCAGCTTCTGTCACAATTCAAAGCACACATGACCTGATACACAACTCAACTACACAATGTAAAACCACATCACACACTACAAACTCCACATCGGCTGCTCCCGCTTTACGGGGCTAATCGATATTTGTCTCGTTGCAGTCCTTTTAGTTCTGAGAATTTGAGGTTGTTTGATCCATGAGACGGACCACAACCCCACTTTTTTCCTTTTTCCCCCCCACTTCTGTGAGTGTCCATGATATGTCAATTATTCAACTTTTAGTCTCTTATGACCGTTTAGTTACTCTCACTCACCACCCCAAAATCTCTCGCTCTCTCTCCCTCTGTCTCTCCTTTCGTCTCCTCTTTGCTGACTCTCGGAAATAGATTTAGCAAACAGGCATGTAATTAAGCAATGGCAACAAAACTGTGTCCTGATTCCTGAGAGTAAGATGACGTAGCACGACTAGCTGCCTACCACAATGTTGAAGCCTTTAGTCTGTATATGCATCCACTTCAGAAAATGCACTCACCCAATCTGTTTTTTATATGTTCCACCTGTGTTGTCATTCCCACATGTTAGTAAGATAAACCTGGACATCTCGACACACCAGCTTTTTTTAGGTGACGTGGAACACTTAAACAAACTGCTTGAGAGACTACATCTCTCAGTGGCTCTGGGTAAAATGCCAAGTAATTGAGGGCCACCACTTAAAGACCAGGGACAGCCCTTATTCCCAATTAATCGATTCAACCCTGCACTGATGAATGAAGAGATGACTGGAAAACACCCTCCAGAACCAACGTGATGGTTTGCTGTCAGTTATTATAGCAAAATTGCTATTTTACATGATAAAAAACATGAATTCATCCACATCATAACATTTTAAACTTTTATGCCATGGGTGCACCCAAAACAAGTGATGAAATTTTTTAACTAAATTACTTTCTGCTCATGGTACCCAGTTTCTAAAATGTATGTAAATGTATTAGTATATGTAGAACTGTGTGTTGTGTACTGTGTGTGGGTGTGTGTGTGTGTGTGTGTTTGTAAGAAGGCTCGCCAAAGCTGCATTTATTTGTTTAAAAATACAATAAAAACAGTAATACTGTAAAATATTATTACAATTTAAAATAACTGTTTTCTATGTTAATATATTTTTAAAATGTAAACTCTATTTCACCCTGTATGGCAAAGCATCATTTTTATCCATTCTTATATTTAAATTACAATTTTAATAGTATGATTGTAAAATCTCGTTACTGTCTTTTGGATCCAATTACTGCATCATAGTAAATAAAAGAATTGCATGGCAGATACCCAATATATATATAATAATCTATATATATATTCTTGGTCCAGAAACTAAAAACAAAACAAAACTATTAAGTAAAAACTATAGGATATTTTTCAAAAAAATATAAATAGTATGCTCCGTACTTATTATGCACCAGAAAGTAAAGCAGCTCGACAGACAGTGAAAAGCCACATTTAACTTCAGATTGATTTCAATGGCAAAACTAGTGCAACGGTCAACTTGAGGCTGCTATAGTGAGAAGCTCCCTCTACTGCTCAAAACAAACAGCACACGGTTGAGGTAATATCCTGAAGGCTGTTTTATTGCTACATTTAGCATTGATTCACTTTGCAAGCTGTTTAGAATGCACAGTACAAAATGTTTCCAAAGACAGCTCCAGCAAATGAGGACGTCTGGTCACCTTAGCTCTGGGTCTCAGCAGACTGTAGAAAAACAAGAAGCATGCTAGGTAACACATGGCAAGCCACAGATGGGACCATGGTGTCAGCATCTGTCTGGATTGTAAAACTGGGTAAATACACCATGTATGTGTTTATGATAAGCTAAAAATGCATTTTTCTGTGTTTTATGATCTAATGCCTAATACGCTATAATGAGTTCCTATGAATAGTCAGATTGCAGCGTGAGTTTTCAGCCCAATATAACTTCAGAGAAGCTGGACGGTCTCGCAGTGATCCTGGCACACGATCTCGGTGGCTTGGCTCTGCCTCCGAGGGATCTGGCACTCTGACTCCCAGCAGTTCCAGATATCCTCCACACAGACACACTGCTCTCCTATAGAGCTTTCAGCTCTGCCGTACAGGGCATCTCACATCACACGATGTGGCTGGTTGTATCCTTTAAGGATCCAGTTCTACTTCTAGTAAGTGTTTATCATCTGAACATCTGTATGGCGTATGCGGTTTATTAACTTCATATGGCGAAAGGCTGTTCTCACTTTAACAACATACATTAATAGTGGTCTATCACTATCACTTAACTAATGGCACTTTCATAAAAAAGGCACATTTTCATAAGTTTTAATTGAGATTTAATTAATTGTATTGATAAAAAAAAAATTTAAATCACAAAAACATACTATTTAGGGGATATATAGGAAGAATCCAGAAAAAAAACATAAACCACCCAGGACAAAAAACCCCGAACAAACAACAACTGTTTTCTAACATTGATAACAGGAAAATCAGCACATTCTAGCATTTAGCCATCTAAACAATAAGAATTGTCGATATAAAATAAAAAATAATCGATTCTACCCCCTAGAAATCATGTGACGATGGAAGAACTTGGGAGCAATGGCTGAAATGAAACCTGATAACAGCGTGGGTTTAAAGAACAAATCATTACTATATAAAATAATTAATATATAGAACTATTCTATATTGTTATAATACAAGTAGAACTAGCTATAACAATTTATATTAATTCAAGAAGAAAAACAAACATTAATTTATTCTTTTATTTCCCCCCCCCAACCCCCTAATCTCAATCACACAAAAACTGTATTTCACAGTAGACAAAAATGTCAGTAACATTTTCTAAACACTTTCATCCCAAATCAGTAAACAGGAATGAGAATAAAAGGTAAATATAAAACTGAATAGGCAAAAATACGGTAACTACTTTATTACGATATGTCACTTTATGAAATTCTATTAGAGTAAGTAACATTTTCAACTACATGGCACTAGCAGTTAGTAGAGTATTAGCATAGACTGTCTGTTAATAAGCTTCTCACACTTTCTTTGTACAACTTATTATACAAACCTCTAAACCTACAACCTAACTAGTCTACATCTGTGGACTGTTACGTAGACATAGATGCAAATTAGAGATGTTAGTTGGACATGTCCAGTGGCATGTAGTTACCAAGACTCTAGTTAACATAGAGTCATTAAGGGACTATCGAAATAAAGTGTAACCAAAAATACAATTCATGTAGTATTTATCTGACCTCCTAAGAGGTGCATAAGGCATCTTCTTTGACTGGCCATCTCATGAATAAGAAAAAAAAAATACACTTTTTCAGGTTTCAGGTCTATTATTTACCCTAAGAGCTATACCCATATTCGTGGAAACCACCTCCTAAAGCAAAGCCTCCATGCTTTTCATATTTTAAAATATCACTAATACCGCTTCCATTCTGCTGACAGGGTTAAAAGGTCAGCTGAAGAGATGGCTTGAAAGAATGACATCATTAGCATGCCGCCACCAGCCAAGCGGGCAGAGGGCAGGCAGGGTGGGAGCTGCAGGGTGCAGGCCAGAAATAAACCAGAAATCTCCTGCTCTTTTTCTCTTCTCTATCATCCCTCTTGACCCTTTTCCTCTATGCCAGAGCGACTTTACTGATTTAAAGCAAATCTCTTTCAACAGCAAAAAGACAGAATCTCTGAATGCCACTTACATGTGTAATCTATCATAAACGACCTGGGTGACACAGATTTATAATTCCTCAAGTCTAACCAGATCATGATTTCGAAACTCCTTGCAACTAGAAAGGGCAAATGTGAATTATGCTTCCATTAAATAATTCCATTTAATTCAGCTTGTTTGGGATCAGCGCAAGGACACCCTGGCATGTAGGTTGCCATGGAGATAAGTCTCCCATGTGTGAGAAGTGACGTAGACTGCAGCGATTTAGCATTCTGTTCCCTCCTTACATTGTAGTAAAGAATCCCTCAGTGGGAAGAGAGGCCACGTGACAGGCACATCAAGTCAGTCACTCTCTTTCAGAAAGGACACGCGCAGACTTTTATCCACGTTATCTCAAAGACATCCACTCGTCTGAGAGTGACACCAGAGATGTCCATTCAGCTAGCAGATAGGCGGCAGGTGAAAGGATGTGCTGTCAGTCATGGTGACTAATCTGTGGTACGCTTGATGAAAAATGTGACAATTAAGTGGAGCAGGGTACATCTTGACCGCCCATTGACAGGAGCAATGTTACCCAGTCTACTGCACAGTCTTTGGTAACTCTCAGTATATTTTCAGACATTTTCATTAAACATAAAAATAATGAACAGACTGGCCTAATATAGAGAAAAAGATTCAGTGCAGGAAAACAAGAATATTATTTTATAGTTTGATTACCACAAGGGACAAGATCTGAGCTATTACTATTTTTTTTATAGTCATTACCAGTATTCAAGTTTTCCACAAGTAGATTTCAATAAATGCCTAATTAAGTAAACAGATGCTTTTTTTTCCTCAAATGTAGCATCAAACTAGTCATCAAAAAGGGGGACATATAATGAAAAAAATTACAAAAAAAGGGGAAACCAACAAAAGCAAAGCTCAGACTCTGACTATATCTTAGTGCAACTTACAATAAATCATAAAAGAAAATGCAATCAAATGCATTTCTGACATATGCCCACTAACATATTGTATGGCTCCAGTTCTGGTTTATTAAAATTAAAATAGAACCAGAATCTACTCATATTCACAGTGTCATTAGTCCAATAAACTATCCTATGAGTCCTATCTATCATCTATCTATATCTACCTATACATACATACAGTGGAGGTGGATATTTTGCTTTATCTAAAATTGAGATATTTAGATATTTGCAGATCAATAGGCCTACATCACACCAGAGCTGTTTACATAAATAAATATTACGTTATGTATGCGCAATCAGAAATCAGAAACCCTCTACATAAGTCATAAATGTCACTATAGTGCAGGAGAAAACGTCAGCTATTAATGCAGATCTGCCTCTCTACCTGCAAAAGTACGGTCTCTCCGGTGAGCTGTTTGTGTGGATTCGGGCAGCAGCAGCAGCTGTAGAAACAGGCCCTGATAGTGCGAGACATAGAAACAGCCTGTGAGGGCGAAAACTCACTGATATTATGTGACAGCCATTTTACTGTTGAAGCGAAGGGCACAGCTGTGTCTGTGTGCTCTCAGATAAAAGTTCAGTGAAACTGCCATGAGAAGAGACCCCTAGGACGCCACCCGAAGCCCACCCAGTGGGAATCTGAGTTTGTCAACCGTATATAATCTGGAACATAATATATCAGGCCAAAATCAACGTTGGAAAATAGCCTCTTTTGATCAGTATTTCTTTAAAGTATATTTATTTATTTATTTTTTACAGAGGATGATATTATGACTTACAGGGTGAAATTGACACGCTGTCACACCAATCATTGCAAGCAATCGAGAGTTGATATTGCTGTTATTACAAGAGTTCAATAAACCAAAGAAGTTACTATGGAGTAAATAAAATTTTAGACACAACTATGGCGTTCTGTTAAGTATTGTTCCAACCACAAAAATAGTTCCAAATCAAAGACACATCTTCTGAGCAAAACACAGTAATGGATTTCTGCAATAAATAATTGTTTTGATACAGTACTTGTTTCGGTCTTAATAAATCAGGTAGTGAAAACCCGAGCGGACTTGAGACATGACTTCATGAGATCCCGCATGAACGGACACATGCAACTGCCGTTTGTTTCTGAATGACTCAGGGTTGAATGTAATGGTGGAGTGAAGAATCAATGAGCCAATTCATAAAGACAGGCAACTTTTACACTCGGTCATAAATAGCCTATATGCTTCTTCTCTCTGCTCTTGTTGTAGTAGTGTGTAGTATTAATAATTGTCGATCCGCTCTGTACGGGTTCACATATTTATAGTGAATGTTTCAACCAAGTTGTGAATGCAGATCATGAGCGAATCGATCATGTCATTGTCAGCCACCATACGGACATAAACAATGTAATCTACAAGGAAGATTCACACAAAAATTCTAACACAGACTTGATGTAGGTCTATCACAACAGGTTAATACTGATCAGGCAGAGGGATTCCAACAAGCTTTGAAAGTCCAGTGATGTCTGCAATACTGGCTTTTAAGTCATTACATTACCTGAGAATCGTATTCGAGGAAAACAATAAGACAAGGCCTCATGAGACTACAAAAAACCAATGTTTTGTTCCCCTCAACACTACAAAATATTATGTTTGCACTCAAATAGGTTAACAAAACTCAAACACAAGCAGCAGGCCAATTGACGTGTTATGGTGATTTGTTTTAGCTATTAAAAACAAAAAATAGAGTGCTATAATTAGGGTCAGGTGTATTGAGTTGGTAATGATTTTTGTCTTAGGCGGGCGGGGCGACTGAGGCGGTGCGTGTAAGGTGGTTAACCAATTCTAGGGTTGCCTCATACTTCCGACCAATGGACTCAGCTGCTCCGTTCCAGGGTACTAGCCCATTGTCTTGCAGAATAATGACACAGATAACCGGCCTAAAACAGGGGGCCCTTCCTCCACAGAAGCAAGCCACCGGCATCCATTTCCCCCTCGTACAAACCGGGGATATAGAAAAAATATTTAAAGAGGAGTGCAGTGGATGCCTGTTCATCACTATAAACGCTTAGTGCTATATGAGTGATTCATCTGTTTGGAAGCTTTTGGGCTTGATGGCGAGGGGTTGATGGTGGATGAGGTGAGTAAACGAAGAGAGTCAGCCCTCATCTCAACCCAGTCCACCCCTTTCGGAATCCAATTGCGCTTAGCTCGGGGTATCGTGTTCAACACAGCCTCGGATTTTATGCCAATCCAGCAAATAACTGGCCACACCGCATTCCCCTGAAAGCACCAACGTATTAAACTTACGAATTCCTCGCACACTGTCATTTGGCTATTTCAATATAACCTTCAACCGCCAGAACAAGCAGCTTCTGCTTGTGTGGTATGCGTTAAACTAAACCTGGGTGGGGCTGTGCTTGCTCTTCTGTGGATGCAATTTTTTATTTGAACTGGAAAAGGATGTGTTTAACTGAACGCTGGTGCGTAGGATTCCTGAGACCTGGCCTGCATAGAGGCTTGTTGAATCTAACTCACCCATATGTAGTGTGCACAGCACAGAATGAATTTAAGTTAAAGCTAATTCATTACGGTGAAAAACGGAACAGCAGAAAATTAGATAAAAATAAAAAAAATTCAAGAATCAATATTAGTATTTAGTTTTGTAAATAAGTTCAGGCCTACGGAACGAACAAGGTGCTTTAAGGAAACAAGAGACAATGCTGCCATCGCTGATCAAGTAGCCATTCTGCAAAGTACAGTTTGATACCTTCATATGGAATCAGAAGCTTGCTCCCTATTAACTATGGGCCCATGCAGTGTCACTAATAATTTACACTAGAAGGGACGGTGTGGGGGAGTTGATGGGAGGCGACCACCCACTACAGTGTTCAATAAATGATTGTCTACGCTACAATACCAGTAAAAACTCATTGAATATTAAGATTTAGCTTTTTTGGGGAGAAAGCTCTTATTCCCCAAAGATGCCAATTTTTTAAGCAAAAGTACAGATAAAATAGTAATGTTATAATAGATAATTTTTTTTTTTTTTTTTTTTTTTTTTTCCTCAGCAAGTCATTACTCCCAGTCTGAGGACGGGTTCACAGGGACCCTTCCAGAATTCTGTACCTGCTACTGCTCAATTATTAGCAGCATTTATTTAGTTTTATTCTTATTTATTTTTTCCAAAAAGAAATTTCAAAAGGAACAGAATTTGTTTTAAAATAGAAACAAGAAAACATTTCTGAAAGCTCATGTGACACTAGAAGACAATCAATCAAGGAATAAAACTACATTTCTATAATATATAATTTAGTAAACTTCTTTAACTTGTAATAATGATTACCCAATTTACTGTTGTCCCGTATCATATAAATGCAGCCTTGGTGAGCATTTGAGATTTCTTTCAAAAACATTTTAAAAATCTGAATTATTTCAAACTTTTGACTGGTACTGCACATTATTATACACACTATATACATTTATATTTATTTACAAAAGTAAATGACATATTATGTTTTAACAAAATATTTAATCTACAAATTTCAGATATTTTCTCATTTTCACCCCTTACTCTTCATAGCATTCAGAAATGTTAGTTGGGTGACCAGTCCAAAAGATATTCTCATGCGTAGCATAGATATCAATCATTCACAGTTTATTCAATTATTCAAGACGTTGTTGGTTAACAACATATATAAATAGTATATAAAAGAAACACATATTCACCTACAGAATGCCAAATAAATAAAAATGACCCTTTTCACTCTTCTTCTCTACCATGATATACTACGCACAAATTGTCACTAGATGACGACAGAGTATGTGTATTTTTTTTTCTCTCGTTCCACCACCTTTTTATTTTTCTTTCAACGTGGCAGATGGCATAATGAAAACAATTGAATGCCAGAGAAGTCTTTAATGAAGCTGCAGGGCATGTGTGCTGTGAATGCATCTGAAGGGCATTAAAGAGTGTAGTAATGCGGGTGTTTTCCTGCAGTCTCTCCGTGAATGTGCGCATGTTCTCGACCTGAGAGTTCACAGTGTTAAAGTAGGTCAAGCTCAAGCCTCTAGACTCTAGAGGAACGGTCTGTCATGAACCTCACTCTCCACAGTCCACAGTGTTAAATAGGTCAGTCACAGCAGGTCACACACAAGAGCAATTTGTTCTGTGAAGTGTGTAAGTGTACGTGTGTGCTGTAAATAATAATGTAAAGTTATTTTTACCGCAGTATTAGCCTAGAATGATATTTGGTGTTAGGGGTTTTCAAGCTTTTAGATGCTACAGACCCCAAAATATGACCATCCCCCTCCTAAAAGGCAGCTAGATATTTCAGACTAAAGACATTTTATGTAAATTGATATTACTAAATGTGCGCAATATTTTGTTAAGTATTTTCTTGTCTTTTTTTTTTTGCTACTTCGGTACTGTACTATTAAATGTATTATTTATTTTAATCAAAACATTTATTTATTTGTTTAGCTTTACGTGTGTTAATTATGTTTCTTTAGTTAATGTACCTTTTTTTTTTTACTTTTTTTTGTTCATATTTCTCAAACCTTTAATGGACCCTCTACAACACTCCATTGCAGCTCTCATTTATCTACAAAGACCCAATTTAGATTGTAAAAATTTATACTTGAGTAAATATTTTCGAAAAAATATTTAGTTTGATATTATGTAACATTAATAACATCGATGATGTAGATTGGAGCTATTATTATTTATAACTAAATACATTTTGTTGATTTTAAAAATATTTATATATTTTTAAAATAAAAATTAGTTTAAAATCGATTTTTTCTACCTTTTCCAGAATCCCTAGAAATCAAAAGTGCAGCCCCTCATTTCATGTGTAAAGACCTAACAGTATTTTATACTGATAAAAATCACGATTATGAATGGTGTAAAATTAATTGAAAAAGATTATACTATGTACATTAATACGTTTCCCCTCTATCCTCACTAAGTACTGGACCAGTTGATTATTTATAATAAATCGTTTTATTATAGAAAAGTAAAATTTTATTATTAAATGCAGCTATTTTTTAGATTATTTATTAATATATTTATCAATAAATATTTATGTTTATTTAAAAATAGTTTTAAATGTATTTTGTTTTTCCTCTAAACTTTTACCCGGACCCCTTAGCACTCCCTTGCAGCCCCTCATTTCTAGCATAAAATTTAACGTTATTGACTCTAAATGTACAGACACTGACATCAAAAAAAAAAAAAATAGTTGCTTTTGAAACGCAGTTTTAGAATTGATATGATACGAGTCTTTTTCAGTTTATCAACAAATCACACAGCAAGTCCCTTTCTATTTAGTTTAATACCAATAGACATCTTTCCATCCTTTTTAAAGCACTTAAATAATGCCTTACCTCAGTTTTTAATGTTTCACATGTGCTGAACACTGGCATATTTTCATCCTCATAGTATAGTTTCCATTCCTCTCCATTTCTGTCTTAGAAAAAAAAGATAATTCCGTTATTATGAACATCATCACAGTACTGTATCGCTCTGCCTCGCTTTTCTCTCTATCTGGCCAATTGTGTGGGTCTGGGACAAATTTGCAAAGCAGTCGGATCTCTGTTTTGCATGAATTCCTCCACAGAGCTTCAAAAGGCTCAGGTCTTTGGTTAGAGTTAGAGAGATGTGCAGATGATGTCTGGTAATTGTGGGGTGGAAGAGCTCCAGATCATCTATCTCAGAGCACCATCAAAGATCCTTCAGGGTTTAAGTGTTTAAAAATGGTGGCTCACAAAAGGAATGTGCTTTGAAACAGCAAAATTAATTACATCGTAATTTACTCCTGTGTTTATCTTAATTCTATCCATGATGTACAGTAAAATGGAAACAAATACATTCCCCATGATTTTGTTCCACATAAAGCCTGAAGAACATTTACGACTGCTGCTACTGAAATGAGAATTGATCATTTACAGATCTGGTAGTCAGTTACAATTACAGAAATGCATTCAACTGCTCAATAATTCACTTAACCGGACAATTCAAAAATGCACATATTGTGAATAGTTTATGCTTTGAATGTTATAATACACAAATAATGACTATGTTCTACTGTACTGTAGTGTATTATTACAGTACATGCATGCTTATTACATTGAATTATATTATGACTGGGAAACCTTTTTACAAAGCTATTCTCTTTCTGGCTTTCTGTACAAAAGCAGGTCTGGAAAATTCGTGTACACCGCTGAAATGTTTAATGCAAGTATTGCAATATTCAATGGGTTCTAATGACCCCCTATTTCCACTTTCGCATAAATGTATACAACGTTTTGTGATTTTCAAAAAAATCTTATATTTTAAGCACGTTAAAAATGCCTATTCTGAAAGTTTGCTCACATATAAATTATTTCCCAACCACCCCTTTTTAATGAGGATAATACAACTTATTGATAAATTAATTATTAGTGGGCTGTTTCCAAAGTTCACCGGCTACCCAAAACGCAACACAAAAAAAAAATAATAATAAATAATATAAAATCTCTACAGAAAAGACAAGAAAAATTACTGTGTCGGTTTAAAAAAAATTATATACAGTACATTTGTGTAAATTGTACATTGTGAAGAGAAAAAAAATAAAGTTACTTCATGAATTTACCTTATTTAGTAACATTTCAGTCAAATGTCCCCAGAAAAATCCAAGCGCACAGTCCAAGTGATCATTCAGAGTAGTGACGTTCGGCTCAGGTCTCCATGTGTAAGCAGCTGCTCTCACACACTGTCTCCTGCAGTCTGAATCAACACTTTGACAGTAATCTGACAAAAAGCTTCCACACCTGACCAGCCTTCATGTCAGAACTGTCCTAATGATGAAGAACTCTATGAAAGTGAACTGTTTAAAAAGGCTCATAGGTTTCAAAATATTATTACTATGTTGAAATGTTAAAAGTTTTTCTTCTTGGTAGGACTCTTTTTCTTCTTGCTTCTTTTTGCTTTTGTTCTTGTCTGTTGCTGATTGTAGAGTGTGTAAAGAGTTGGGTAATGTGTTGTTTGAGGGTTGAAGAGAATGGCCGGTGACTGTCTTAGTTAACCAATAAAGATGGAATCCCTTAAGAGTGAGTGTTTGCAACCTTTTCCATTTTACAAAGTTACAAAAAAAAAAAATGTGTATGGTTAGCACCTTCTCTTTGTTGGGATACAAAATGTTGTTGGGTAGTTGAAAGTTTAGTACGAAAAGCGATAAGAAAATGTATTTTATGCGTAAAATTAATCTATATATAGAACATTTAGCATAAAAAAAAAAAATCAGATTTCTTTTCTAAAAAAAGACTCATTGTAAGTATTAAATAGTATTTTCAAAATAAAAATTCCAGTTCATTAAGCTGCCTATGATTTTGTCATGTTTAAGAAGAGACTATAAATCATTAAAGCAGAAGATCAATTATTCTGAGGATTCAAATTTGAAAGGATAAAGATTAGGTAGGTTGTTCTTGAAACATTGCTAAAGAGAAAATAAAAGCATTTTAAGAATGTGCTTAAGAAAATCCTTTAAAAAGTCTTTATTTTTTGTTTTACTGTTACAAATTCTCAAATCATCATTCTCTCTCTATATATATATTTTTTAATCTGTATTATATAGCTTTAAATGTTATTATTTTTTGTAGTTTTATGAATAGAAATATCAATATTTACATGAACTATCACTTTTACGGCATGAAATCAAAACTTAATGTGACATCATGACTTGACTTTCCTATCAAGGCTATCATACTTCTGTTTATTTTTTCACACAGTATGATTTAACATGAATAATATTTCCCTGATGCGAATAGCTGTCATTGTGAGCGCAAGAACGCTCTTTTTGAACTGCTCTCACGCTAACGATTCTCTGTAATGGTTCACTTGAATGGCATTTCTAATATTTGACTGTATAATATTTGTACTGACAGAGTGCAAATATGACAAATGTTAGGGATATGGAAATAAGTCTTTCCAGCATGGGGTGATTCAACTAAAATATATACGACCAGAGCAAAGCCAGAACAAACCATCAGCTGTAAATGGCTTCCACTTGTTGATAGATGGATATTCACAGTACGATGTGGCCATCAAAATCGCAAAAACGTTTCAGTTAGCTGCACACGCCATGGCCTGGAAAGCTCACTGATTGCACTTTGATTGACCTAATATAAAAATAGGCTAACTGCAGGTCGCACACGTGGAACAATGAACATTAGTGGCCATTCAAATAAGTGAATCACAGAGCGGCACACATGGCCACTGTTTACATAGATTTGTAGTTTCCGTATTTCCTTAGCATGACCACAGCATGATCTTTTAAAAATGCGATTCAAAAGCAATGATGTGTGAGCGCAAACTATTCTGGTTAGCAAGCACCATCTCCGTCATGATCTTTAATGATTCACAACCCCCCTCAAACCATCCGATAAATGCATCGCCACCTAAGGGCCCCCTCGTTTTGTCCCAACATAATTTCTAGTTAGATTAGGGGGCACTTATGGTGTCCAACCCTTAGTCAGGGTCTTGGACCATCACTTTCCTTTGTGCAATTCTTGACATTGGGTGTGATAGATGAAATCGTCGGAGGTTTCCGTGGTCGCTATTCTGGAGGAAGCAAAGGCAAGTAACGAAGAACTGCCCTTGAATTCGGCAGAGCAGGCTGCACACCCTGAAAATCTTGACTCAAATCCGGACCTCCACATACTTACCTCACTACTAGCCAATGCGGCGTATTAATGTGTTTGGTTTTGGTGTTCACATGACTCTGAGTCTCGGAGCACAGACAAAAACCCCAAAACACCCCACAGCGCATATCAGCACAAGATGGGTGCAGGCAGAATGGCGGTCCTGGAGGACGTGATTGGGGGCGGTTGAATATAAATGCCTTCAATGTGAACTTTATACAAAGATATTTCAATTAGTCGGATCCTTAGGGGAATGTACATAGTAGTTCGCAAGCGGGCTAGACTTGCATGAGAATAAATTAGACGATAGATGATGGGTACAGGACAATTAACTAAAATAACAACTGGATCTTAAAATTTTACTTAAAGACACCTTCGCACAGATTCAACGCTGTGGGGCTTGTTAGTAATTTCACTAATAATTACAAAGAAATATAAAGCAGTGAATTAAACATGAAATATTTGTAGTTGGAAACTAATAGAATTTCTTGTAAAATGTACTACAATAATCGTTATTTTATTTAACACTTAAAAAATTAAGTTGCGTCATTGTAAGCTGGGTAATGTTGATTACCACAAAAAATAATTTAGACTCATCCATGGTTTTCTTTTTTAAAACAAAAAATAGAATATGGATGGGTGACGTTGAGGCATCTGCAACAGAAAATGAAACAGGACAGTTTTAGAAGATTAAAAGCAATTATTCATAAAACGTATACATAATTCTCCTTGTTTAAGTGCCTTATTGGAGTAAAACTGTTGTAAGTACATTTTTAAGGGTTGATTGCATCAGTCCTAGGGACAGGTTTTATTTCTTTATTTTTTGACTAAGGCATATTTTCCACACTATGGAAACCATGTTAATGCCCCTATTTGCTGCTAGCTGTGAAATGTTGGGGTATGGTAGTTTTCAAAAAGCTTTAGAAACTGAGCTTGGGCAGAGCGCAAGAGAGTAGCAAAACCAAACTTGTGGTCTACTAATGAATGCGGAGGATAAGAACGCGCTATATGTTGCCCACACTTGCACTAGGTCTCGGACATTAGCCGCGCGGAGGACAACGTCCTGCGGAACAAAAGAAGGCTCTACGATAGGCAAGGAAGTAGGACCGTGAACTAATATGGAGCAGCTGTCAGCGGAAGGTCTGGCCGACATGGACACCCCAAGAGAAGGTTGCAGTTTCTTCTCGTAAATGAGACTACCACGTGTACTGGCACAAAGATGCGAACCCGGACACAAGCAATCGTTGAAATTCATTTCTCAAATTGTGTCCATACAAATCATAACTAGACGACCGGTCCGCCGCAGCAGTTTTTGTCTGGTGGATTTGTCATTGTGGGGCCACGCCATCCAGGTATTAGACGAGATATGATTATATTTGGTGTAGACAGGCGTCACTGATTAAGCGTTCCTTTTTGGCGCGCGCCTGTTGTTTTGCGGTTTCACTGGTTTTTTTTTTCACTTTACTCCTCTTTTGCCTCCTTTTTTTCTCCTCTTCTATCGCTTCTCGCTTTTCCTTTTTGTGGTTTGTTTTTTTAGCTTTGTCTTTTTCTTTCCCTGCCCGTTTTTTTTTCCTTTCCTTTCTTTTTTTTTTTTTTTTTTTTTTTTTTTTTTTTTTTTTTCTTTCTTTTTTTTCTTCTTTTTTTTTTCCTTCTCTTTTTTTTTTTTTTTCTCTCTCTCCTCTTTTCCCCCTTTCCCCCTCTCTCTCTTTTTCCT
>JADLZN010002945.1:0-111897 GCA_018155175.1 Sinocyclocheilus anophthalmus
ACTGTACCTGATGGACCACTTCGTTTGAGAGCTGGGCCGCCCGGAAGAGGTCCAGAACTTTGCCATTGGAAGCCACTTTCTTGGTGTTATCCACATCACAGGAAAGGAAGAGTTCAGAGTAATATTTCTGCTCGACATCGCTCAGTGTTAAACTCTCCATCGTGGCATCAAACAGCTGCTGGTGGCTTCACCTTATCAGGCCAGTGTCGTGCCTTTCGGTGTATGAGCAAGACAAGAAACTAGCAAAACAGAAGTAAGATCCTTCTATGAAAGGGACGGACTCGAAAGAGCGTGTTTCGGGGCGCTTGTTGTTGTTTTATGTACCGTTAGTCGCTGCCTTTGCTCTTGTCTTTTGGCCCTCGCAAAGTCAAGCAAACTAATAGAGCCTGGGATGTCGGAATTCAGCGGTAACAGCGTTGAGACTGGGTTCCGCCCTCGCGCTGGCTCTTTAAGAGGAGGATATGGCCGTCGGTGCAGCGGTGGAACTCGTGTAGCCGCTGAGCGATGTTAGGAATAAAGTTTCTGGCTCTTTGGGCTGCTTCTCTCTGCAGACAGCGCCGCCATTCCTGGACCCCGTGACGTCATGGCCCAGGCGCGGAGGACCCGGATGGAGTGTGGCGTCACAGATGTGCCGTCAGCTGGCGTGTTTGTAAAATCTGCTGTTTCATAGTCATACATGTAAAAGCAAATTTAGCTTATCTAATCCGTGTTTTAGTTCAATTAGTTTTGCTTTTTGGCTCTCTTAAATATATTGGTAATAAAAAATTTAATTTAATATTACATTGAACTGAAAGCGATTTACTATTTTTTATTTATTTAATTATAGCTCTATTATTTAATTCTATAATTTTTTTATTACTGTATCTTAGATTGCGCCAAAATTTACTTTGGTATGAAAACGTTTCCAAAGTCTGTATACTATATTTTATTCTGTAGCAGATTCTAGAAATGTTAATACCATACTTGAATTTTAATTTCAATTTAAGATATACTTATTATATATGTAAAGTTTCTTGACACTGTTGCTTCAGCGTCTCAGATATTATTGGATCAATAGACTCACGACCAAATGTACTTACGTGTTGAACCACCAAATTTGATATATTTAACACTTCTTTATTCATTCTGCGTGATGATTTTTTAACTGTTTACGTTTGAATGAACTGCTGAGTTAGCAGCGCCTGCAACACCTGGCTATCTAGATCATATAGTAGGAGGGGTTATGTTATGGCGTGAGCTGGGTTTGAAGATAGTGGGCGCGGTTAGCGTTGTGGTAGGAGGAGCTAAAGCTTTAATGGCAGGGGTTAGTATTATGAAGTCACACGGGGTTGTTCATAATGGGAGGAGTTAGCGGTGTGGTGGGAGGATTTAGTTTCATTGCTCAGATCATTCGCAATGGAAATCCGATCTGATCAGTGTAATCAGATATGTTAACAGGACCTTTTGACACAGACTCATCATATGCGCTCCAGACGAGCATCACTGGACTCTAGGTTGCGATGGAATGGATTACTTTAATTTTGACTGTATCTATTGTGATTATTTCTTTTCATCTTCTCTTTGGCAAAAGAAGTCATCCCAATGCTCCTCCATGCATAAGAGGTTGGATACCTTGGTTTGGTGCTGCTTTTGAATTTGGCAAAGCACCTTTGCATTTCATTCAGCAAGCCAGAGCCAAAGTAAGTGTGTCCACTGGGAAATTACTTGAATAAAGAATCATAACTGTATCGTCTAGATGATTTGCATAGGCATATAGATTTTTTCATAGCTATAATATTTGCATATATTTTTTATTTATGCAAATGACAGTGCAGTGGGATTTCAGACATTTGATTCAACATTTGTCTCCTGGACATTTGTTATGTAAATTAAATATGTAAAAATGTATTGGTAACAGTTTTTGGCATAAATCATACAGGGTTGGTC
This sequence comes from Sinocyclocheilus anophthalmus, assembly GCA_018155175.1. Lineage (NCBI taxonomy): Eukaryota > Metazoa > Chordata > Actinopteri > Cypriniformes > Cyprinidae > Sinocyclocheilus > Sinocyclocheilus anophthalmus. The sequence goes on from JADLZN010002945.1 coordinate 1,927, forward strand.
TGGCCGCCTAACTACAATGGCTCGTTCTAACACGCCCCACATATCTACCTCATTATGTGGAAATATTAGCATAACGCCGCGCAAATGGTCACGCAAAGAAAGAAGGCGTAATTTTTCTCGCTGTAGTATTGTTGTTGCCGCCAGCGCCATGTCGTGAAGGTGCTGTGTGTTTTGTTGTGAAAGCGAAAATACTTTGTTTGGTCTTCCAAAAGAGGAAGATATCTGCTTCATCATGTCTGGAGCTGATCCGTGCTGGTTGCTGAGGAATACTACAACTTTGCGCTGTGGATCGCCGGATCGGCTTCACCGGGACGAAGCGGAGTCCAGCCTGGGGTCGTCACATGTGGTTGCGCACCCGCCAGGAAATCTTGTCAAATCCGACATTAGCCCTCCGGCCGTTCCTCACTCTAGCCCCCGTCCTCTGCTCAATCTAGGCCGCCGTGTGTGAAGCTGTGTTTCGTTGTGAAAACGAAACTACTTTGTTTTGCCTTCCAAAAATGGAGACGACTAGAAATCAACTGGGGTAGAGTGACAGAGTATGCAGCTTGCTAACTCACTTTCCAGGAAACAGTAAATGCTTTTCATCTTTTGTAGGAAATCACTGTTTGGTTCAAAAGAAGGCTGAAAGAGTTATGTTCAGAATCAGTTAGATCCGAGAATGGGTTTAGTGGTTTTTAGACAATTTGCATCCTTCATAAAATGACATATCCGTATCTCTCGCACACATAATTCACCAGTTGATTAGAGTTGCATATAATGAATGGGAACGTGCACTCCCCCACTCAGCTGCCAAACTGTGCAGCTGTGACGAGTGGGTGCTCTCCTGCTGATTTATGCATGCCACCGCTGTGGTGTTGTCGGATCTGACCAAAATGCAGTGTTTTCAGAAAAAGTGTTTCAAAACCAGAAGCAAGAAGAATAATTCAAGGTAATGTGTCCCTTGAAATTATGGGGGCGGTAAGCCCTTCGCTGCTCTGCCTTCGACCTCAGCCCCTCAGTGAATTAGTTCATGTTTATCAACTTTCCTCTGTGAATTGGGGCCTAGGTTACAGTTATTAGAAATAAGGAGTCTTGCATGAAAGCTGCAGAATCAACTGACAGTTGAGGTGAGGGTGGGTAATGCTGTCTTGCTTTACAAACTCAGGTTTTGCAAAAACCCCAGGAGAATTACAGACCATGTCGAAACCATTAGGCCCAACAGACGAAGGCACATCCTGAAGGAATCGGCTTGTCCCTTCCACATTCTGTGAGGGAGTGCAGAGAAGCAGATTGTCTAAATAAGCAGACACTCTGAAACTGACATTCCTCAAAGGCTCCTGTAACACCCGAGGGATGAGAGAGAGCCTACAAGCTATTATTTGATATTTCTGAGTCCCGTGTGCATGCAAACCTGGGAAATTTGTTGTTTGCAGGTAAATGTCTATGTGAAAACATTTGAACCAATTGGTGAGACAAATAAAGCGAGACAATACTTTACAGATGTGGCGGGATATATGGAAGTACAGGCATCAATCTGTTGTACTTTGAGAGCAAAATTAATAGGTACATTCTATTTTCAGTTTCCAATTTGACAAAAAAAGTTGCATTGACGTGTACATGTTACATGGACTTTAAAGTGGACTGTTTTGTGGACTGTTGTGATAATGTCTCAGTCTATATTATATTCACACTGCTATTTCTAGAAAGCCAAACGATTTGAGTACTAATAGTATTATTAATGTTAGCTTAGACAGAAATATATTACTTTGTAATACAACTGTACTGTAAAATGAAAAAAAAAAAAAGTATGGTAACACTTCACAATACGGTTCCATTTGTTAACATACTTAACATAGTTAAAATTAAAATCAAAAGTTGCATCTGTTAATATTATTTAATGGACCAGAGCTAACATCAACTAACAATGAAAAGTTGTATTTTTATTAACTAATGTTAGCAAAGATTATTAAATACTGTAACAAATGTATTGTTCATTGTTAATGTTAGTTAATGCATTAGCTCATGTTAACAAATGGAACCTTATTATAAGGTGTTACCAAAAGTACGTTATAGAAATAAAATAATACATATGTATTAATTTATTCACTTGCAAGAGTTAAACCCTCAGAAAACTGCAGGGAGAACTTTAAAGTTTATGTGGCAACAAGTTTTTCAAATGTTTCTCATTACAAATCCAGTGAAATGCTGTAAACTTCTGTTCACAAAAATGTTAGAAATGATATGAGTTGGAAAATAAAGTGAACCTGGTGCATGTTGCCTTCCCAAATGCATATTAAACTCGTAGCACATGCAGAGATGACGTTCATAATGAAACGCTGAAAACACCAGATCATGAACTGCATCAGTGTAATTTAACATGCCAAACTTCGTTCTGAAATGCAAGTAACAGACTTTATTTATATTGCCGCTTTTTGAGATTTGATAAGCACGCTGAGGTTCAGACTTTACTGAAAATTTTCCATGGTGAGATACTGAACAAAAGTTAGGAGGAGAAACATTCAGTTCCAGTTTCATTTTTTGCTTAATGTAATGTTTTGCCAATTATCAGTTGCTGATTTTTATAAACAATTTTTTTAGGGAAATGGCACTTGGGTCTCAACTGTGAAGACAGTGCCGACCACTGCCACCATCCTAACTCTCTTGGCTTTGACTACTTCTACGGCACCATTATGACGCATCTTCGGGACTGCCAGCCTGGACAGGGCTCTGTCCTACATTTCGTACATGCCTACATCCCATACAAGGCTCTTAGTATTGGTCTAGTTTCCCTGGCATTACTCCACATTAGAGGGATTATAACTGTGACCAGGAGGGTAGTGTTTGGTTTTCTGGTCCTGGTAGGGGTTGTGGTGAGTCTCTTTGGTGTGTTGGTGTACACATTCCCCAATCTAAATTGCTTTGTCATGCGAGGGGCGGAGATTGTGGAGCAACCATATACATCAGAGAACCTCACACAAAGGATGACCAGTGAAGCCATCGAGTTTCTGGAAAGGTATGTGTCTGCTTTTTATAGTAGCGTTAAGGTGCAAAAAGCTTTTTTCAGAGACTTGCTTTGAGCTTAAAAAATGCAGTGATTGAATTAATATCAGGGGAAATTTTCAATCCATTTGAAAGGTCTGTATTGAAAATTAAGGTCTTGTTTATACCTCTGCATTATTAATTTGATTAACCCTCAAAAGGTAAGAGTTCACCCAAAAATGAAATTATGATGTTGTCCTTTTCTTTCCAAAGCTGTACTACTCTATTTCTTGCTTTTGTCTCCATGTAAAAGGAGACATTTTGAAAATGTGACAGGTCTCTCGACTAAATGCTGGAATCCACTACAAAACTAAAATGGGAACAGATTTTAAAACACTACGAATCATACACTTGACAGTGCTCAGAAAAACTGAGCATCATACAGTAACCGACTGAGGATCACACAAAAGCTAAATTTTATGTTTCAAATGCAAAAACATGCAGAAACGTGCACCTTTATGCAGACAATATTTGTTCTAAAATATCAAAATATCTGCTCAAAATACCAAACATGTTTGAAATCCTCTGACTGGATGGAATCATAGTCCCCCCAAACTGCAAGATCGGCCACAAACATCTAGGCAAAGTTGTATTCAGCCGTTAGGCTTCAACTTTTCAAGCTCAAAGGACACAAAAGCACATCAAAGTATATTTTTTAAATCCATAACCCACCATGTCCATTGCTTGCTTCATAGATTTAAAATGGTTTGAAATCATATGGACCCACTTTGTCTGATACTATTATGAGCTTTGTGTCCTTTTTGACGTTTTGAACCACATTCTGTTTGTGGAAAATATGACTATTACAGTTTTCTTTAAAATGGGTCATTTTATTCCACGGAAGAAGACATCACATGGGGGACATAAGGGTGAATTACATAAAGGGTGAATATTAATGACAGAATGTCATTGCAGAACAAGTGTAGTCTTGTGAACGATTTCTTTTAAGGACAACCATATATTCAGCCTCAACTCTTAGCTGACTGATACCGGGGCCCTTTTTGCATGTTGCTGGGCACTTTGGCCACTGTTGTCGTCTAAAGGCAACCAGGTGAGACACAGGGCTTACGAACGATCTAAAGTATCCAGATAGAACTGTATTCCCCATTTTGGGAAAGTGCCCAAGCAACATTGCTCCGTTGCCCCGTGTATCTTCAGCCTTACCTGTATCACAGAGAAGTTTTCAGCTACAGATCCGATAAAAGATTCATATAGTAATGATCAAGGCTGAATTCTGGGCTCTCTTTGCAACGTTGTATGCATCGTGAGGCACTGACATTGCATAATGTAAATCAAAGCCTTGTGAAAACTCACATAAAAGCAAATTCCTTTCAGCCAGGCTCTAATCTAGTGCTTTGTGTTTGTCCAATGGTAATGTGAAGATTGAACAATAAAGTTTTTTTTTTACAGGAATTCAGAGAGGCCATTCTTGCTCTTCTTCTCATTCCTTCAAGTCCACACTGGACTTTTTGCCTCTCATCTCTTCAGGGGAAGGAGTCAGCATGGCCTCTATGGTGATGCTGTCATGGAGGTAGACTGGAGTGTAGGTACTGAAAGACTTTTGACTTGTCACGTGAATAATCTAAATATACTGATAATTTAAAGTGAGTACAATAGATGGTCTATTAACTGTACTACTTGTTTAGGTGGGTTTTATTGCCTTTAATTAAGGTATCCTTATTGTATTTGCAAAAAATTTGTCTTCTGAGGCAGCTGATCTGAGAAAAAAAATCATCACAAACCCAATGAGCGTGACTCTTAAAAGGGCACAATAAATGGTTTCTAAAAATATCTTTGAAAAAAATCTAATACCAAATGAGTATAGTTACCATATAAATGCAAAATGGACATTGTTAATAGCACAGAATGAATACTGTCATCACTGTTGCATGAGAGTGTTCGGGAGAATAAGCAGAAGGAATTAATAGATTTTTCTGTCTGTGGCAAACAGCAAACTGGTAACCAGATAATAGGATTGTGCATTTTACGTTTTGGAGGTAACAAGATATTTTAAGGAAATTCATGTTAAGCTGCAATTTATATTTGTCTTGCATTATTCAAGCATTAAAGCATAAGCTTTTAGATATAATGTGTTTTAGCATCATAATACAAAATATTATGCCAATATTCAGTCAAGTGTGTCAAAATGTTTGACTGGTAGAATAAAAGGTTATTTTTGACACAGGTGAATTGCAGAAACTAATTAGAAATTAGTGTAAAATCATAAACTAGATTTGCATTTCCTAAAGGAAACAAAGTAAGAAAGTTTTTAGGTTTCTAATTGTTTTTTCAAGCGTTGGTTCTGCACAGTGGCTTAGGGGTAACCGATAGTTCAATCAAAAATGACAATTCTGTCATCATCTTCTGTGGAACACAAAATGAGATATTATGAGAAATTTAATCAAAATTGTTTAGTTACCAAAATTTATTCGTGTCTTTTGCGGAGAAAGAAATGTTTGCAGGTTTAGAACAACCTGGGTAAATTATGACAGAATGTTCATTTCGGATGCAATACTGTTTAGCTTTAATATATGTAATGCATCAAAAAAGCAATTACAATTCCCAGAAATAATAATAAGCCACTCATCTGCAGACAGTCCATAACTTAAAGGCCCCTCTTTCGTGTACCCCCCCCCCCCCCATCACTTGAACCATAAGTGGTCACACCCAGAGAACTGTCTTTAAACACAAATCCCTCTTCTTTCCCTATATTTCGGCTTGTTAGACCTTGTAAAATGCTTGTGGTGTTTTTCAGTTGTATGTTTTTTATATAATAGTACGTGCTTTGTGTTAATGAATTGCAAAAGCTTCAACCTTAGTGTTATGTATTTAAACAAAGCCCAAATGAGAATTTTGATATAAATCAATACTGCATTGCACTGGAAGATGTAACTTTTCCAGTGGTTATAGCTAAATGTTGCACCAGGTTGGTTTTATCATTTTAATATCGATATAATTGTCAGTCTGACTTATCACAGTGTTGCTGCTTTTCTTAGGTCAGATCATGCATACTTTGGAGCGCTTAAACTTGAAGGAAAACACACTGGTGTACATGACTTCAGATCAGGGGCCTCACCTGGAAGAGATTTCCATTCACGGAGAGATGCATGGGGGCTATAGTGGCATATACAAAGGTATTCTGTCCGAGCGTTTATCCTTAAGAATAGTCATGCAAGCCAGTTTACCAACCCTTGTGAACAAAGCATCACATTTCAGCATTATTTTCAGTTTTAAATATGAGGTGAACAGTAACAATGTTTGATTTAACTCCTTTTGTTTCTCCGTGCCATCTCTTGAGCAGCTGGCAAGTCAACCAACTGGGAAGGTGGGATTCGGATACCAGGGATTCTTCATTGGCCAGGTGTCTTACCTGCCGGGAAGGTCATTGATGAGCCCACTAGCAACATGGATATTTTCCCCACGGTGCTGAATTTAGCTGGTGCTTCCATACCCAGCGACAGGTGAGAACATGTCACCTAGCAACAAGATCTGCCAGTCAAGGATTTGGTTACTGAGACAACAGATGTAGATACAATGGATGCTACTAATCTGGAGGTAGATTGAAATATTTTGATATACAGAAGTCAATAGATTAGAATGTGTTTTCAGTCACTTAAGATGAGCATATAACTAGGCTAGTAATTGCAGTGCATTACCACTTGTTTTCATTACAGAGTCATTGATGGTCATGATCTCTTGCCTCTGTTGCAAGGGCAAGTGGAGCGTTCTGAACATGAATTTATGTTTCATTACTGCAATGCCCAACTGAATGCAGTCAGATGGCACCCGCCTAACAGTAAGTCCTAACTTTAATACACTCTTGTGACGGGTTGTAACTAATAACTATTTGGTAACACTTTACAATAAACTTCCTTAGTTAACCTTAGTTAACATGAACTAACAATGTTATGAACCTGAGCTAACATGAACTAACAATAACTAATACTGACAAAGATTCATAAATACTTCAAGGGGTCATATGATGCTGCTAAAAATAACATTATTTTGTGTATTTGGTGTAATGAAATGTGTTTATGCTGTTTAAGGTTCAAAAAACCCATTATTTCACATACTGTACATTATTGTTTCTCCTCTTGCCCCGCTTTCTGAAACGCATCTATTTTTACAAAGCTCATCATTCTGAAAAGTGAGGTGTGCTGTGATTGGCCAGCTGTTCAGTGCGTTGTGATTGGCCGAATACTCAAACGTGTGACGGAAATGTTACGACCCTACCATACTGTGATGATGCCGTCAGGCCAGAGCGATGATTCAAACTGCAACCATTAGTAAACGAGTCATTTGTTGCATCCAGTGGGGACAAAATTACGGATTATAAATACTTATACTGTCTTTTTACGCGTTGTGTTGCATCGTGCTGCGTAAACATAAAATCATGTCTGCATGTGTGATCGGAGAAACAATAAGTGCTACTCTACACTGCCCATAAAACTCGCTTTAAATATATAAAATAGAAAAACTCTTTAAATATAAAAAACGTACATACAGTCTGTGAGTAAGAACAGCCGGCATTGTCGTCTACTCTCCCAGGATCAGGAAACGTCCTCCATAACATGCGCTGCACACATCTTAATATTTGGGTTGAATGTTGAACTGTTCTGGAACAGTGTTGCAAATACAACTTAACCACTGATTTCTAGTCGGTCCATTTTTGGAAGGCCAAACAAATTAGTTTCACTTTCACAACGAAGCACAGTGTAACACACGGCGGCCTTGAGTGAGCGGTGGTGGCCTAGAGTGAGCAGAAGCCGGGGAATAAAGTGAGGAACGGCCGGAGGGCTAGAGTGAGCAGAAGCGGCGGATTCGACGAAGGAGCGTCCGGCGGGCTTGCTGCAGCCACATGTGACGACCCCGTGCTGGACTCCACTTCGTCCACAGTGAAAACCGATCTGCTGATCGACAGCGCAAAGTTGATGTATTCCCTCAGCAACCAGCACGGATCAGCTCCCAGGCATGATGAAGCAGATATCGTCCTCTTTTGTAAGACCAAACAAAGTAGTTTCGCATTTCATAACGAGAAACACAGCGTCTTCACGACATATCGGCAGCAACAACAATACTACAGCGATAATCAAGTTACGCCTTCTTTCGTTGCATGAACATTTGGGCGGCGTTATGCAAATCTTCCAACATAGCGACGTAGGTATGTTGGGGCGTGTTTGAACGAGCCGTTTTAGGGGTGTGTGGCTGACTCTTAACTTTTATAAAGAATACCTCTTTGAGTTTGAGACTTTAGTCTTTGCAACTTTATAAGTCTTCTTTATGCACCAAGAGCTTGTAACCTGTGGTATAACTTTCCGCATGAGCATCCGGACCTTACACGACAGCGTGGACCGCAGACACCTACTTGTATTTTTTATATTCCGAAAGCATATCGGAGGTCCCTCTCCGCGACGTGTCCATACAATGTCTCTCGTACGAATCCGACTTGACCAATAACAAACTGTGACAAAGAATTGCCCATAAGTTATGCACATCTGGCTGTCTTTATATTGTTTTATCAACGGATTGTACAGGTTCGAGAAGCAGCGGGCTTCTTCACACAGCCTGCACATGTGCAGTAACCTACTGACAGTCACAAAAAATGGGAGGCACGCAGATGTCCACCCAGAGCCTCCGTGCACACTCTCCGATGACGATTTTTACGTCACGCATACCATAGCGGACCCTAGCGACTCGCGACCTTCGGGAAATTTAACACAGTCTTAACACTCCAAAGAGAAAGGAAAGATTGATATTGCATCATATGACCCCTTTAAATGTATTGCTCGTTAGTTAATGCTAGTTAATGCACTAAGGAAGGTTGTTGTAAAGTGTTACCAACTATCTTAATAATTACTAATTTGAGTAGTCTATTAGCTGAAAAGTCCACATTGCTCTATGTTGCAATGTAAACAATGTAAATTGAAGTCTACTTAATGTACAGTGGAGATCAAAATTAGAGAAAACCTACAATTCCTCAATTTTCGAGGTCACTGCTTAGTCCCTATTTTGAAGTTATTCAACCGAGTAAAACCCAGTTTTTTAAGCATATTTCATGAGTTATATATATTCTGAAGCACAGTATAAAAAAGAACACTGATCAAAATTAGAGAAACACTTACAGTTATTGGTGTTAATCTGGCACCTGGTGCTAATTTCCTTAATTATATGACAAACCCTATTTAACTAGCAGAATTCATCCAATTTTCACTGAGATTGTAAGATGGTGAGCCGTTCTAAAGTGACTGAAACCCTCTGAAAGCAGGTTGTCCATAAAGGCCAAAAAGCAGCCATAGCGAGAAAAGTTGGTCATTCCAAATCTGTGATTACTTGAATATTGCAGCTTTACAATGACACCAATTCAAGTCCCCCAAAAGGCTGGTCGTCCACGTAAGACAAATACATAGATGACAGGCTTAATGGGTAGTCGTTTCAACACTGCAGCTGGAATTGCTCGCCAGTTCAGTGCTGAACAGGGCAAGGATCTGTCTTGGCATACAGTGTCTCGACGTTAAGGAGAATTTGGACTGAATGTGCACTCTGCTGTGACAAAACCTCTCATCAGCAGAAAGAATCAAAAGGCTAGGCTCACCTTTGCTGAGGAGCATATTGTGTGGACAGAGTAGAACTGGTCCAAAGTTCACTTTAGTAATGAAAGCAAGTTTAATTTATTTGGGCCCGATGGGAAACGTGTTATGCCGTCATCAAACTGACTGCACCCAAGTGTGTAAAGAAGTCATAAAGTTTGGAGGAGGAAGTTTCAGGGTGTTGGGAGATGTTTTCTGGAGCAAGAGTTAGGCCTCTTATACAGTGACATGGCAGAGTGAATGCAAATGTTTATCATAACCTCCTGCGGTAACATGCTGTACCTTCCCTGTGTTCATTGCCCAATCAGCCAGCAATTTTCATGCAGGACAATGTCCCGTGACACTGCAAAATAGATATAGCAGTTCCTTGAAGCTAAGAACATTTAAGTAATGAAATGGCCGGCCCAAAGTCCTGATCTTAACCTGATTGAAAATCTCTGGAAAATCCTTGACGACAAAGTTAAGAAACCCACTACAGTTACCAAACTGTGGAAGAGAGTGGAAGAAGAGTGGACCAAGATCACACCAGTGCAGTGTGAGTAACTAGTGATGTCCTGCAGCCGCGGATGTGCTGAAGTCATTCAAAGCAAGGGCCTCTACAATTCCTACTAATTTTTGACTGCTATAACCTTCAGAAATTTTAGTTGAAATCTTTCTTCATACTACAATCATTGCTGTTCTCTAATTTTGATCACTGTCACTGTGTTTTCCACAAAGTAAAGGCTTTTTGTTGAAGTGCTTTGGTTATTTTGTAAAACACTCTCCTACTAGCATGATATAGCCGCCCACAACTAAAATTCCTTCCAATTTTGAACCTTAAAGATTACATTATTTCTGAAAAATATCAAGTGTTCTTAAGTTGTTCTTTAATTTTGATCTCCACTGTATACAGTATATTGTGTATAAAATGGTTTACATTATACAACTAAAGGTTAAAGTTACTTTATGGATAAAGCGCCGATTATTAAAAATGTTTTTAGAGCAGTGTTTAATAATAAATATTAATGAAAAGCAAAAAATAAGTGTCCTACCCTATATGTATTTTCATATACATATTTTTTTTTACTGCGAACTAACATCTGACAAAGGTTCTACATTGTCAGCCATTTTCATTATCAATTTTTTATTGATATCGGTTAGTTGATGATGATATACTTTTATGATAATACTTATGATAATAGCAAATATATCATGATCATGTGTAAAAATTATAAATGATATTTCTTGTAAAATATTATACTGGGTAGATAAGATTAGATAAGATTTTTTTTTTCTGTAAATGACTGCGAAATGTATAGATAAAGGTGATGACTGATTCTTTACATTTTGAAAGCTAGCTTTCTTGTTTTTCCAGGTAATGCAATCTGGAAGGCCTTTTTCTTTACCCCTGACTTCTACCCAGAGAACAGCTCTGCCTGCTTCCACACTCATATCTGCTTCTGCATCAAGCCATACGTCACGTTCCATGACCCTCCGCTGCTTTATGACCTGTCAAAAGACCCGTCAGAAAGCACCCCCCTGAGTCCAGACACTGAGCCCCAGTTCTACTCAGTTCTGGAGGTCATACGGGCAGCAGTAAGCCGTCATGCACAGAGTCTGAAGCCTGTTCCAGTACAAGTTTCTCCTCTGCAAATAGTATGGAAGCCCTGGCTCCAGCCCTGCTGCTCGTCTCTCAGTCAGCTTTGCACATGTGAACGAGATCATCAGATAGAGAAGCTTCGAAATAAGCTTAAAAAAGAATAGTCAGGTACTCAAATTCCTATGGCTTTATCTATGGTTAGTTCACCCCAAAATGAAAATTAGCCCATGAATTACTCACCCTCAAGGCATCCTAGGTGTATATGACTTTCTTCTTTCAGACGAATCCAGTCGGAGTTATATAAAAAAACTCATGAACTCATACGTCATCAGCCTGGAGCTGCTTCCATGTACAACAGTGAGCGCAAGCTAGATTGAAGTGATTATTAAGTTTTGAATATGGATATTTTTCTTTCAAAAACGCATCAATTCGCTACAGGACGCCTTTGATCACCTCCCGGAGCCGTGTGAGGCACTTTCTTTATATGGATGGGCGCTTTTTATTTAACTAATTTTGGACTGAAGCAATGCAACACCCACTAAGTGGCATTAAACAGCTTGAAAGATCAAAAACCATTTTTAATATAACTCCGCTGGATTCGGCTGAACGAAAAGTCATATACACCAGATGGCTCTGAGGTATCAATAATGGCTAATTTGCTTTTTGGGTGAACTATCCCTGCACAAGAAGGGTATGTAATACTTAAAAGGATAATTCACGAAAAATTTAAATTCTGTCTTATTTATTTATCCTCTTGTCGTCCAAACCATGTATGACATTCTTTCTTCTGTGGAACCCAAAAGAAGATATTTTTTGGTTCACAGAAGATATGTGATAAATTGGTACACAAACAGTTTTGTTGACCACTGCAGTATGTTCTATATCTTTTAATGTTCAACAGAAAAAGAAAGTCAAAAAGTTTCAGATCGAAATGAGGGTTAGTAATGACTGAATTTTAAATTTTGGGTGAACTGTCCCTTTAACATTAGCTTAAATAGGTAATTTAAAAGTGCGGTCACGTAATGTTGTTTAGATAATTTTGTGGATGAAATGCAGTAATTTCAAAAGGAATCGATTGGGATTTTTGCGAGGATGAAACTTTCCACACAGACTTCGCCGTGGGTTCACTCAAATTCACCATGTTCACCACAGAAATTTGCTTGGTTTCTGTGTGAGCTGTGCTTCCTACATCGATGGACAATGTATGCCTGCAAAATTTGGTTTATTTGACTGAACTGTAATGGGTTAAGTGTACAATTGCACTGTAAACAATCTAAAGAACGATATTATTCTATACAGGTTTGGAAGAAAGAGAAGAAACGGAAAGAAAAAACAATACTGCACACATTTGCTAGCCAAATTTGTATCAAGATGGCACATCTAAGGTCATTTGTGGTAACAGTGTTTGTAAGTACAGCCATGTTCTCTGTTCTGAGTTCTGTATTTTTCCTAGTCTGGAGATGTATCATCCTGATTGAACATCGTAAGGTGAAGGAGTTTGTGAAGCAGTAATTACAGCCTTTATTTTCGTAAGCTTTCATCTATCCTGCAACCGGTAACGACTCAATATCCGTAATGCCTCTTACAGGCTTTGGTGCTCTAATGGTATTTATTGTGGTATTATTGGTATCCAATCTGTTTTGCTTATTTTTGTTACTAATCAGGCTGAATGGTTTACAATTTTTGCCAGCCATAAGTGGCTCTCCACGATCTCAACATCATGTTCATTACACTAATCTCATCACATAAAAAATGGTTTGTGTCAGGAAATAAAAACGTTTTGAATAATTTTTTTTAAGAGCCAGATATTTATTGGTATTATGCGGTCTTTATGTCTTGATGTATTCTATCCTGTTTCCTTCTGGAAGAAGCTTACATTATCAGAATCAGAATCGGAAAGAGCTTTATTGCCAAGTATGTTTGCACATACAATGAATTTGTTATAGTGTCACAAGCTTCCAGTACACGGAGACAACAACAACACAGATAATAAAAATGAGATGTGTATAAAATACACATGCATAAATATAAACCACAAAAAAAATAATAAATTGTATGTACAGGTGTGGTATAGATTGAATAGGAATAGAATAAAATAAGTTGTAGGGATGTACTAGGGTTTAGGGTGATAAATAATTATAAGGTTATTGCACATACTGTACTTTAATTGCACAATGGGAGAACATTAACTGTTCATGAGGTAGATTGCCTGGGGAAAGAAACTGTTTTTGTGCCTGGCTGTCCTGGTATTCGGTTCTCTGTAACGCCGACCAGATGGCAAAGTTCAAAAAGGAGATGGCTTGGATATGATGGATCCAGAGTGATTTTCTGAGCCCTTTTCCTCACTCTGGATGTATACAGTTCTTGGAGGGTAGGCAGGGGGGCACCAATAATCCTTTCAGCAGTCCGAACCGTTCTCTGTAGTCTTCTGATGTCTGATTTTGTAGCTGAACCAAATCAGACCGTTATTGAAGTGCACAGAACAGACTCGATGATGGCTGAGTAGAACTGTTTCAGTAGCTCCTGTGGCAGGTTGAATTTCCTCAGCTGGCGAAGGAAGTACAACCTCTGCTGGGCCTTTTTCATGATGGAGTCGATGCGAGTGTCTCACTTCAGGCCCTGAGAGATGGTGGTGCCCAGGAACCTGGATGACTCCACTGTTGTTACAGTGCTATCCATGATGGTGAGTGGGGGAGTGCAGGGGGGTTCCTCCTGAAGTCCACGATCATCTCCACTGTTTTTGAGCGTGTTGAGCTCCAGGTTGATATAACTGCACCAGACAGCCAGCTCTTTAAAATCCTGTCTGTAAGCAGACTCGTCTCCATCCTTGACGAGACCGATGACTGTAGTGTCATCTGCATCCCACTTCAGGAGCTTGGCAGAGGGGTTTTTAGAGGTGCAGTCATTTGTGTAGAGTGAGAAGAGCAGTGGGGAGAGAACGCAACCCTGATGGGTGCCAGTGCTGGTGGTGCGGTTGTTGGATGTGAATTTACCAGTTCTCACTGGCTGTTGCCTATCTGTCAGAAAGCTGGTGATCCATTGACAGATAGAGCTAGGGACAGAGAGCTGGGTTAGTTTGGTCTGGAGGAGTGTTGGGATGATGGTGTTGAAAGCGGAGCTGAAGTCCACAAACAGGATCCTTGCGTAATTCCCAGGTCTGTCGAGGTGTTGCTGGATGTATTGCAGTCCCATGTTGACTGCATCATTCACGGACCTGTTTGCTCGGTAAGCAAACTGCAGGGGGTCTAGTAAGGGTCCAGTAATGTCCTTCAGATAAGCCAACACCAACCTCTCGAATGTCTTCATGACCACAGACGTTAGGGGCACAGGTCTGTAGTCATTAAGTCCTGTTATCTTGGGTTTCTTTGGGACGGGGATGATGGTGGAGCGTTTGAAGCAGGCAGGGACTTTGCACAGCTCCAGTGATCTGTTGAAGATCTGTGTGAAGATTGGGGCCAGTTGGTCAGCGCAGGTTTTTAGACAGGCTGGTGTCACACCGTCTGGGTCTGGTGCTTTTCTTCTCTTGTTCTTCCTGAAGACCTGGCACACATCATCCTCACTGATCTGAAACGTAGGAGTGAGGGAGAGGGGGGCTGCAGGAGGTGTTGATGGTTGTGTGGAGAGGTGTTCAGAGCGGGTGTGGGGTGTTAAACTGGGAGTTTCAAATCTACAGAACTCGTTCAGATCGTCTGCCAGTTGTTGATTCTCCACAGTGATGGGGGATGGTGTCTTGTAGTTGATGTCCTTCAGGCCTTTCCACACTAATGCAGGCTCATTCGCAGAAAACTGGTGTTGTAGTTTTTTAGCGTAGTTCCTCTTGGCCCCTCTAATCTCCTTATTCAGTGTGTTTCTGGCCTGAATGTACAAGACTCTGTCCCCCCCCTTTTGTAGGTGTCCTCTTTGGCCTGATGAAGATGACGAAGTTTTGCTGTAAACCATGGCTTATCATTATTGAATGTTAAATGAGTCCTGGTAGGGATGCACATGTCTTCACAGAAACTGATGTATGATGTTACAGATTCCGTGAGCTCGTCCAGATCGTTGGTGGCTGCTTCAAAAATACTCCAATCAGTGCAGTCGAAACAGGCTTGCAATGCCTGCTCTGTTTCGTTGGTCCATCTCTTTACAGACTTTACTACTGGTTTAGCAGATTTAAGTTTATGCCTGTAAGTCGGTATAAGATGAACCAGGCAGTGGTCAGAGAGTCCTACAGCTGCTCTGGGGACCGAGCGATATGCATCCTTTATTGTGGAGTAACAATGGTCCAGTATATTACTGTCTCTGGTGGGACACGTATTGTGCTGCTTGTATTTTGGCAGTTCACTGGAAAGATTTGCTTTATTAAAGTCCCGAGAATGATTAAAACAGAGTCCGGGTGTTGTTGTTCTGTGATCTGATCAGCGAGTTTCTGTAAAGCTGAGCTCACGTGCGCTTGCGGAGGGATGTAAATACTCACGAGAATGAACGAGTGAAACTCCCGTTGTGAATAGAACGGCTTACAGTTAATGAAAGCGCTTCTAGATCGGAACAGCACATCCTCTTTAACGCTGTTACATCTGTACACCACCTTTCATTGATGTAAAAACATGTCCCGCCGCCGTGCGCTTTTCCCCGTTGATTCTGCTTCGCGGTCTGCTCTAAATAGCTGAAAGCCCGGCAGATTTAACGCGCTGTCCGGAATGGCGTCATTAAGCCAGGTTTCCGTGAAACACAAATTCATATTTAAGAATGTCAACTAATGCTTACCATTTGATAGTTTCATACATAATTTCCTCAAGATTTCATGATTATCCACAGTCCAGAATAAATAGTGCAGCTTCTTAATTGGGTCATATGACATTGCTAAAAAAGAACATTATTTAGCGTATTTGGTGTAATGAAATTTTTTATGTGGTTTAAGGTTCAAAAAACACTTTATTTTCCACATGCTGTACATTATTGTTTCGCCTCTATGCCCCGCTTTTCTGAAACGCATCGATTTTTACAAAGCTCATCGTCCTGAAAAGCGAGGTGTGCTCTGATTGCCAGCTATCCAGTGCGTTGTGATTGGCCGAATACCTCAAGCGTGTGACGGAAATGTTATGCCCCTTACAATATGATGCCGTGTCCCGGCGCAACGAGACAAAACCAATAAAACCCATTATAAATTAGGCATCTGTTGCATCCAGTGGGGACATAATTACTGATTATAATGACGTATACTGTCTTTTTACGCGGTTTTGCGTTGCATCGCGCCGTGTAAACAAAAAACCATGTCTGCATTTGTGATCGAGAGCTATTCTACACACCAAGAGCTATTTCTACACTGCTCAAAAAACTCATGTTTGAATAGTCAGTGGCAAATCCTTTAAATATGAAAGTGCACTTACAGGTTGTGAGTCAGCATTATTTATCAGAACACCGGCATTGTAGGCTACTCTCCCAGGAAACAGTCCTCGTCCTCCATAAAATGCGCTGCACACATCTGAATAGTTGGGTTGAAGTGTTCTAGAACAGTGTTGTAAATACAACTTAACCACTGATTTCTAGTTGTGTCCTCTTTTGGAAGGCCAAACAAAGTAGTTTCACTTTCACAAGGAAACACACAGCATCTCCACGACATAGCGGTGGCGGCAACAGCGAGAATCAAAGTTAGGCTTTCTTTCTTTGCGTGAACATTTGGGCGGTGTTATGCAAATCTTCCCACACAGTGACATAGATATGTGGGGGGAGGGGGGGGGCGTGTTTAAACGAGGCATTTTAGGAGGACGTGGACGAGTTTTAACTTATATAAAGAATAGCTCTTTGGGTTTGAGACTTTAGTTTTTACAACTTTAGGGATCTTATCTATTCACGAACAGCTTGTAACACTCCAAAGAGAACTTGAACTTGAAATCGTATCATATGACCCCCTTTAACATAGGTTTCAAGTTGGTGTTACTTGACATATGATCAAGTAACTCTTGCTAGCATCTTTATGAATCAAATTTAAAGATATTTTGACCACTTCTTACAGCCTGTCTACTAAACTGTATCACTTTTATTTGAACAGATACAGACTTTTAAAGATATAGCTAAAAGAGCAGATGGCGGTACCTGGGAGAGCCTTGAAAGCGATTGAATCATGGGGCTCCTCAAAACGAAAAAGATTTAGGCCTACGTCAAAATAGACAAGTTCAATCATTCTGATTTTCCGGGCGCTTTTGCAGAGGGAAGAGATCAATCAGTTGCATTATAGGAGGTCGGTTTGGCTTAAATGATCAAAGGCACCAAAAGAGAACATGAGCTAAGGTATTGTCTCTAAGCCTATAGAAACTTTATTTATAATGACTTTTTAGAAGTTAGATTTTTTTTATATATAAAGGTTTTATTTATTTTTTTTATTTTTTTTGGTTTAAAAAAACCAACATACTATATAACTCTGTGGCACTTCAGTAATGCTATGTTACAGCAGCTCAGTCACTGAGTAAGACATTATTTTTGCTATTCCGTTTGATGACACTGAATTTACACTGCAGCTTTGCATTAAATTTAGCATTGCTAAAACAGTACACTAAAAGTACACTTAAGAATTCCTTTAAAAATAGTATGGACACAAATACTTTACTAGAATATACTGTACTTAAATGTGAACTGAATGTATTTTTCGAAAACTTAAAATTCAATGAAAATATAGTTTAAATTTATATTAAATGCAATTAGCTTTTTGTGCCCTCATCATTCATTCATTCATTCATTTAATTATATTGTCTTTGAAATATGGTTAAAGTGGCCAAATATACTGATAAGCATTTATGGTAAACTAAATTATACTTTAATGTCATTTCTGAAACGTGTATGTTATGTATGTAAATATATTTGTAGTACCACATTTTTAATGATAAAGTTGCAATTTAGTACATTTAAAATATATTAACTTTAAATGCAAGAACACACTAAGTTAAAGTACAGTTTTTATGTGCTATGTGTGTTATGTTATGTCAAAATAAGTGTACTTTAAAGCATGACAACATTATTTAAACAATGATTTAAAATGTACTTTAAAGTAAAACTTAATTTGCCATTATTATAAAGTGCACTTTTTTATTTCTTTTTTTTCCCAGTGCACTTTTAATACAATTACGCACAATTTTTTTATAAGGGTAAACAAGC
Source organism: Sinocyclocheilus anophthalmus (assembly GCA_018155175.1). NCBI lineage: Eukaryota > Metazoa > Chordata > Actinopteri > Cypriniformes > Cyprinidae > Sinocyclocheilus > Sinocyclocheilus anophthalmus. The sequence continues at coordinate 20,242 of JADLZN010002945.1, forward strand.
ACCTCCACAGTTTTTGACCTCTGATTCCTCTCTGACGTGTTCCAGCTATACGCTGCCAATGTGTATGACTCAGACAGCCAGATTCACTGTTCATCTGAGCGGTGAAGCAGATAGAGTCAGCTCTGTCCTCTGCTTTGACATTAACTGCTGTTAATTTGAGTTAGGCTTTGGCAGGGCTCCTGTGTTTTTATGTGTTTTTCCTGTAACCACTTTCAGCCTCTGGCAATTTAGCCCAAAATTATCATTAACGCCACACTGCCTGACAAGGCCAGTGCCCACGTGGTCCATAAAGGGTTGCCTTATTCACTGCACTTGACACCACACAACCTTTACCGCTTATTCTATGTATGTTGTTGTCACATTGGACCACTGATATTCACACATTAGAAGAATATGAATGAGGAGAAACAGGTAACACTATGCTTATAGCAAGGTGACAGATGTAATACCAGACTTTGATTTCATTTGCCATCTAACAACATATTCTCTTTTGCATCCATAAAGCACACTCCTTCTGTAAGCCTACTGAGATCGGAGATTCTCTTTTTTTCATCTTTTATTTGTAATTGCAGAATGACATTAAGATGGCTTATTTTGACAGTCAGTACATAATTGAGTTGCAATCTTTTTCTGTTGTTTTTTTCTTTGTAATTAACAATTAAAGGTTGTTCTGCTAGTTTGTTTGATTGCAAATGTGTTTTACCTGCGGCTGAATGTTGTGCCAGCGCAATTAACCTATATGAATGCAGTTTTCACTTGTTTAAAATACTGAAATTACTGAAAAGGCACTTCAAGGCACATCATGTCTTTGATTTCCCAATAAACAAATATAGTTCATGGATTTGCCCAGTAGATAAAGACAGAAGCATTTAAAGGCACCATGAAACTGGCTTCATTTGCAGTATACAGCATTGTGGTATTTATTATAAATGATTTCAATGCACATTTGTGTCCTTGTAGTCTTTCAAAAACATTATTGTCCCCTTCATTTGCCTTCTAACAACATATTCTCTTTCAGTAGGTCTCTGCAGGACAGTAATGGGAGTTACCAGATTGGTGGGCGAGGCAAAAACGGAGGGGGCTTTCAACCACGTTTCCTGATTGCTCATGTCACAGTGATGGTTGTGTTTAGGGGTGAGGTCAGGTAAGTGGCATAATTTTCATTGCATGATTTTTAGAACAGTGATGGGCAAACTTGGCCCTTCCAGGCCACTTTCCTGCAGATATTTGATCCTACCCTGATAAAACTCACCTGCCTGTAGCCTTCTAGTAGTCTTCAAGACAATGATTAGCTGGTTCAGGTGTGTTTGATTAGGGTTGGAGCCATAGGCGTAATTTGCGGGTGGGACATGTCCCCACCAATTTTTGCTAGGGTCGATATTGTCCCTATCACTTTTTGAAAGTAATTGAAAAATATATTGCCGAAGGTATGTATTAAAGGGAAAACAAGATCAACAAATCATTCTGCATAATCTATTTAGGGTGATAAAAAAAACAACAACAACATTTGACTCCTTACTCACGCATAACTCGTGCAGCGCTATAACGACGTGATTTGCAGCCTGTTGCACTTTTCGTAATGTCATTAGGCTATAGCATTTTATTTTACAAATGGAGAGCTTTCTTGTGTTAAGTAGGCCTGCCCTCTACTAAAGATTTTTCTAGTCAACTAGTCGCACGTTATTTTAAATTGATTAGGCTAATATAATAATATATTATCCATACTTCGATATAGGCTATAGGCATACGTATTAGGCTAGAGCTTAAGCTCGCGCATAAAGCAATTGCCTCAAAGCACCGGCAAAGTGATTATGAACGTGTCAGGGGAAAATAAGACATTTTAATTATTTATTAATAAACTAGTGCTTTCTGATTCGCCATCTCCACATGGAGGTGCCTTTAATAGAAATGCACCTTTTATACGGACTACAAAATTAAAGAATATTACAAAATCGAGTGGGTGAGTTTTCCTTATATTTATTTTATTATTCATATAAAAATTATAATAACCTGTTTTGGTTATATTTACTATTAATTGCAGAAGGTGCGCTCAGCAAAAATGATGCGAATATTGACGGTTTTCACACTTAAGTCAAGTAAAAGACTGCTTCTTAAACCAGAGAAGGTGAACATGTTGGTATTCTTGTGGGGGGAAAAAAACATGCAAGCAGTGTCACCGGCAGCAAGTTTAGTTTTACTTTTCTTCTTGTTTTGTTTTCATTTGAAAAAAGCTTATCTTTGCTGTTTACCTCACATTATGCTATGGAGGCTCTCTTTTATATCTTTTTGATTCCTCAGTGTTTGCTAAACGTTCTGTAATTTATTAGTCATTATATAGCCTACTACAGCGTGTAGGCTTATGCCATGCCTCATCTTATTCGTTTTTGTTAATAACGTTTTGTAAGCTAGTTTGTCATTGAATCTTACTGTTTTATTGTTGTTGTGCATTTTAATAAAAAATAATGAATCCATCTTTTTTTTTTTTTGTCTTAAAAGGTGAAAGGTGTATAGATGTAAGCAAAACAGACAATTATATTTTATTGTAAAAACTAACAAGATCGTGAAATCAAAAGTGAAAGCATCCGAAGCCCACGGCTTAACACAGCAAAAGAGAAACTCCCCCTTCACAAAATTCAAATCACAAATAATAATACTGATGAAAAAGAACGGGTTGAATGTTAACTACTTTCGTTTCCATATAACTATAAACTACGATAAAAGTTTATCACCATGCATTGATTAATGTTGGAGCGCAAAAAACAAAAACAAACGTTCGCCCACTGGTTGGATCTAAACTCTGAAGGAAAGTGGCCTGGAAGGGCCAAGCTTGCCCACCCCTTAGAAACACCCACCATTTGAAAATGCCCACAAATTTAGAAACGCACACTTTTGCTCTGCAGAGACCTCATTCTCCCTCACAACGATGTCTCTTCTTTCATGAGGTCGTGTGCATCTGTGCAAGAGATTGTCATTATTCCCTTCCCTCCAACAGCCTTGCACTCACATCAGATTGGAGCAATTAACAAACAACAACGTTCCAACCATTCAATATTTTATTTACTGATTAACAAAAAACTTCCTCTCATTAATTATTATTTTTTATTATTATTATTTTACCCTCATTTGTGAAGCCATTTCAGTAGGATATACGTCACAATCTGTGTGAGTCTTGATGCAAGAGAATACTGTGTCTGGGCCCAACTTGTTTCACTTGATCTCAGCAGCCGTATTTATTCATGAGCACTGTTTAAGCTTTTAAAAATTCATACAGGCTCACAGTGCCCTGGACACCAATATTTTAACAATTCATAAAAGATGAACTATTGTCTGGTCATCTGAGATTTCAATATGGATTAGCATAATGATTTTATGGTAGTATTAAAGCAACACTGCATGCGAGTGTATATAGAAGCACTGTTTGCTGTTTGCTTTTGTCACCTGAGAGTGAGTTTAGACTTGGGAAGTATTGGGAAGAAGTCAGCTGCAATTTCTGATTCATGCTTGCTTTAATTAATCATAAGCACCATATTGCTTACCTTTACCTCAGCAGTGGGAGTTGACTATATGATCCAAATGATGTGCAGAACTTAGAATTCTCCAAGGCTTCAATGTAGAACAAACATTATGATTTTGACCAAATAGGTTGGTGGTACATGTTGATGAAAAGATGAGTGAGCATTTCAGTGTGGAATGGATGTTTTATTTTTCTTCTAATAACATTCTGATTAATCAACCAAATAGTGCATGTTGTTTCAATATTGAAAACTGATTGATGGCTGATACTGACTTTTACAAGGTTCATTCAATGCCTCTTTCCTACCTGAGTACTCTGTACTACAGACAGCACTTTTATATTCTATTTCATGGTTTACCGCTTTATTATTTTAGGTTTGTCCAGCATTTTTGCTGTTTCCTGTTTGAGGTTATCAGAAGTTGACTTATCAATAAAGTCAGCTATTTTAATAATATTCATATTCTAAAGTTTCCGGTATGTGCCATTTATGTCAATAATAAAACAATTATTAAGAAACAAATTGAGCTTAACAATGCAGATTAATACAGACTTGATTTATCAAAAGTAAATAATGCAAATCCAGTCATGGGTTTCTCCTCAGAGGGGTTTTGTGAGGGGTCAGATTCAGTATATAATAATGTGAAGACAGATTCTAATTACATTGTTAAAGCAGCCATTCAAAGACACATCCCGCCGGTGCTTAATTGCACAAATGAATCCACACACTTACACTTGGACAAAGTTGCAATAGCTTCATCCATTTAAACAGAAATGAAAAAAATATATATATTTTTTTGATGCTGTTCATTTTATTTAAACAATTCATTTTTATTTAACACCATTGTAAACAGACTTGAAATGGTTACTTTTTGCCTTGCCTCACTGTTTTCATTTTGAAAGAACATGAACATCCAGTAGCTTAAAATTTGTTTTATACTTCCCATCATGCTTTGCACAGGGGTGGATATGGGGAGAGAAAATGTTGAAATAAAGTGTTATTTTATTTTAAGTTTTTAGCAAAATGAGAAAATAGGGAGACTTGTTATTTGTCTAATGTTCTATTATGTTGGCATTTTAAAAGACTTTTTGTTATGTTGGTGTTTTTTGGGCGAGTTACCATTGTGGTCATGTGTGGAGCGTGTGGTTGGGTTGAGAACCTGCTAAAAAGAGTCTAAGTTGCTTTAATTAAAAAAAAACAACAACTCCAGTGGGAGTGCTAGGGATGTACACGGTACCATCTTTAAACTTATACATCATATGTGTAAAGAAAAGCTGTATTATACTTGTTAATATGTTATTATTATAACACTTTGGCTGAACTAGCATTGACAGTGGTTCTACATTATGGAAAAATGTTATCTCTATTCAGATATTTCGTGTAGGATGAACTAAAGCAAACTGAGTAAACTCAACTAAAATTAGATTTGTCCAAATGATATTATTCAATCACATGGAATCACTGTCCATGAATGAATCATGTTCAGCCAAACAGTTTTTTTTGAGTGTATGCACATTGCAGCACTGCACAAAAACCAACCATGCAGCATGTCTGAAAATGTACACTGAACATGACATCACGCATACAAGGTATGAGAAGACAGTCTCTGTGATAACTTCCATTAGATTCGCCCGCTGTTCATAGATCAACCCAGCACATATGAACGAGTGTTCATACATTTAAAGACTGATGTAAATGTCCCATGCTGCCGCCGAGAGACGTGCTGAACTATCAATCTCTGTCAAGCTAATGGTGCTCAGTTTATAACATTCCTCTTCCTTCTAATGAAGACCAATTGCAACTGATGTATTTTCACATAAGCAGTTCTTGTAATTTTTGTATCTTTTGACAACTCTTAACAGCTCTAATTCAATAAAATTGCTACTTATAATGCAACAATTTATTTATTCCATATGATTGGTTAACTCGCGGCTGATGCACTAGGGTGCGTGCATCAGCTCTCCCTGTTTCTCTCTGTGCCACCGCATCACAAATACCCAACGAGCCTTTGCTGATCCTCAAACCTTCCCCAGAGAGACGTTATTCTCAAGACAGAAAAAGAGATCATAACTCTCTCGCAGAATCAAGTGCAGGTAAAGTGATTGTTCTGAGAGGTGAGGAGACTCGTGGAGTTCAAACGGCCTCTCCTGTGGCTTTACTTCAAAGGTTTGTTCTGCCCGGTTGTCCTCAAGGACCTACAGAAACGTTGCATTGATATGTGCAAAAGGTGAGTTGTTGTTCTTGGATCTGACTGAGATTTAAAGGCCATTATAAAGAGATTTCAACAAAAAGAGTTTCAGAAATATTTATTTAGTCATTTGGAAGGAACACTGTGTATTGTAAGTGACCTGAGAACAGGAGTTATTTTAAAGATGTGCTGTAGAAAATGATCATCCAGTCTCCCAAAATACATGATGCATTTTACTGATGCATTAATCTGGAGAATGAGAGTAGACACTGAATCAAAGTATGATTATTACACTAAACACAGCAAATATTGCACGCCACAGAGAAACTGCTATGAGGAAAGTGGTGTCAATATGCCACATTTTAGACATTCAAGGTGTTGAAACTGCTTAAAATTAGAAAATCAGCTACTGCATCCATCTTTCTTTCTTTAAAAAGTAAACAGCATCCTGGTATCCCTGCTGTTTCAGTGCTTTGAGTCTGGGTAATGAGGGAGGAAACAGAGCCTGGTTCAGCTTTATGATGTTGTCTTTTGAGAACTGAGGGTGGAAAATGGTTGAAATTTCAAAACATGTCAGGTTATGACATAACCAGTTTGGAAGGAGATATATATTTTAAATACTTAAATGGTTTAGATTTTAGCAATGAACAATTGTTTAGATTTTAGCAATAAACAAGGACAGCTTGTTATACTAAAAACTTACCACAACGCTCATGTTGGCCAGTCTGAGGTGAAGTTTACTTATGCCTTTATGAGCTGGGGAAATATCCTGAGGGCCACTAAATGGTGACATGGTGATTGTGCGTCCCACAGGAAGAATAGGAAGACTGTCGGTGAATCCCCCATCTATCCATTTCTGAGGAAAAGTATATATTTTTTAACTGCATATACACTGCCATTCAAAAGTTTGGGGTCAATAAGATTTTTTGAATTTTTAAATGTCTCTTATGCTCTCCAAGACTGCATTTAATTGATTGAAAACACAATAAAAACAGTAATATTGAGAAATATCATTGCAATTTAAAATAACCAATTTCTATTTTACTATATTGTAAAATGTCATTTATTTCTGTGATGGCAAAGCTGAATTTTCAGCTACCATCACTCCAGTTTTCAGTGTCACATGATCCTTCATGAATCAGTCTAATGCTGATCTGATGCTCAAGAAACATTTCTTATAATTATCAATGTTGAAAACAGTTGTGCTGCTTCATATATTTTTGATAAATCGACATTTCAAAAGAACAGCATTTATCTGAAATATAATTTTTTTGTAACATTATTCAGTGTTTTTACTGTCACTATCAATTTAATGAATCTTTAGTAGTTAATATATTTCAGTGACCTTCAACCTCAAGGAAGGATAAGGATGTGCACTTGTGTATGTGATATCAGAAAGGCTGCCTAATTGACATTCCCAGAATTTCCTGTGTAAGACTTCACTTTTTAAAAAAAGTACAGTTTCTTTCTTATTAGTAATCAGTTATGTACATTTAGGTATTACATCTAAGTGAACGAAATTTGAGGATCCCTGTTTTACACCTTTCTGGAGTTTTATTTTAGTTTTTGATGTCCTTAAGAATATATATTTTTGGTATAAGTACCAAAAACCATCTCAAATATATTTTTACAGCTCCTTTCTCAGGAGCTCTGCATATAACAGGTCGATTTTGGCCTGTCTAATTAATATTCATGAGCCTCTCTTCTGATTGGCCTGTTGTTTTCTGAGTGACGCATGGCCAGGCCAACCACAGGTAACTAGGGTGAACCTTATTCTGAATGATGGTCCAAATGCAGGAAAACAAATAAGTTCAATCATGAGATTTCTTAAAAATTGTGGAATAATGAACAGAATTTAAGATTTAGGTGAGAAGTGGTACATTCTCTTCACACTCCTTCACAGTAGGTGGTGGTATGCACCTATGAAGTTGGTTCGCACCCACCATAAAACAAAATAAGAAGAACTGAAGGTGAGCCCATATCAAAGCAGCACCTTTCCGGCTACATAAGGGCCTTAAAATATCATCTTGTTGTGATTTGGGTGCCAAAGCGCGTAAACATCCCAATATTCGAAATTGGATCGCATATCGCTGCCAACTTGTGTTGTGTGTGATGTAGCATACAAAATAAAACGAGCAGATTGGACAGAAAGGATCGTCAAAAATGCTCGTGTTTGCAACGCACACTTCTTATCAGAAAAGGTTAAATAAAGTATTGTCTTTTGTTGTTATGGGCGCGTCTACAGATTTCATGCCATATGCATCTCACGATTATGTCGTGTATGAAATAATGTCTGTGCATGTGTATAAAACAACAAACTGACAATTTATATGTAATCATTTGTAATTGTATATACATTGTTGTGATTAATTGTGGCTGGAACAATAATGTAGCTGTAAAAATAGTTGCCTGCTGAAATTTTCATCAAATTATCTTCATCATGACTAGATAGACACGATGAGTTTGTCTTTATGTTAGATGTGATCCACCTCATAGTAAAAATCCTGTCAGATCGTCCATCCTTTGAGTGAGAGTGTCACGTTACAGGTCGGCGATCTGGTTTCGTGGTTAAAGTTAACCTTTTCGACATGTTTCCCTGTTGTCGTTGCTCAGCAATAGCATGGACATTATGTTGTCTGGGGGTTTGGCAAAAGGAGAGTGGGACTGTGGGCGGTACTTGGGGTGGTGACTGTGTAGTTCTGACGTCAACTTTTTACGGAAGTCACAACAGTTCATGAAAAATCACAGTTTATTGTATTATTTTAATGCCGTGTGTTACCATAATGGTGTTTAGTATTTGTATGAGCGAAACTGTGCACCTTATATATTTCTATTTACTTTCGCTCTTTGATCCATCATATGACTTTTTCATCACCTCCTGCATTTGGTGGTTATCAGTGTAGAGGTACAAAACAGATATTAATACTTCAATAGGTTAGTATATTAATTTTCTAACAGTTTACTGTAAATTTAAGTAAAATTTGTAAAGTTCTGGCAACCACTTTTCTTTTTTCTTTGTTTTTCCTTCTTACATTTTTTTTAACAAAATGTCAGTGGCTTACATTAGTGGACAGAACTCTTTCGAAATACATGATTTTTGAAAAAAAAAAAGACAAATTATTAATAAAAAATAAATAAATAAATATGATAAAAACAAACAAACCTTTATGATTTAATAATTCATGCAACATAGATTTAAATGTATTCAACACATTTTAAAGCATTGTTTAAATTGTACTAAATTAGTATGTTAAATTGAGAGCATTACAAAACATCTCTGTGAGCCACTCCAAAGATATGGATTTCTTTCTGGATTCTACAAGTCTTTATCATGTTAAAAGAATAGAACAACTTGATATTTTCCCACGACTACATGCTTGATCTTCACCAAACTGCTTTGGCTGAAAATACCACAGCATTTGGCTGCTAATAGTTTTATCAGACCTCTTGTCAGTAGAGAGAACAAGCAGAACCAGAGAGTTGGTCTGCTCATTCATCTAAATAAATTCAAACAGTCCAAATCTAAACAGCAGTTCTCAGCAGAGACATATAAAGTGCTGGAGCTGCCAAGAGAGTTGGTCACAAGACATCATTACCTGCCCTTGGAACTCCACTGGCTTCCCTCCAGCATAGACAGGCACAAAGCAGCTGGCCAAGAGCACCTTTAAAAACAATACAGTCATAATACATCAGGAGAATGGACAGACAGAAGACTAGTAGGTTATTAGAGTCCATAACTTATAAGAGTGCCTGTAATAAAAATAAAAAATCTTTAGTTTCACACACGTGGAAACTTATGTTGCAAACATTGCCATACAAATTAAAAACACATTGTCCTTACACCTTGAATACAAGTGTGTACTGCCAAAAAAAGTTTTATATACACTACTGTCCAAAATCATGAGGTCGGTAAGATTTTTCAATGTCTCTTATGCTCATCAAGTCTGCATTTATTTGATAGAAAATAAAGTAAAAACAGTAATATTGTGAAAATATTATTACAATGTGAAATTAGTGCTAAAATAAATAATATATTTTGTATAATAATTTAATGCATTAAAATTTACTTTATTCCTTTGATGCAAAGCGGAAGTTTCAGCAGCCATTACTCCAGTCTTCAGTGTCGCATGATCCAACAGAAACCAGTCTAATATGCTGATTTGCTGCTCAAGAAACATTTCTGCTGATTATCAATGTTAAAAACAGTTGTGCTGCTTCATTTGCCCATAAAGATGGAAAAAGAAGCCAAAAATGCAGTTTGTATCATTATGTTAGATGGACTACTAAAGCACCAGTGCAATTTGTTATTTATTTCAGATGGGAATGAATTAATGAACTCAGCAGCAATTTTCCACAGCAATAACTCGGTCCAGTGACAGCACTTATGATGTGTTTAATTGAATAGGCAAGTTCCCTTTGGGTTGTGGTCATTGCTCTGCTAGTTGAAAGATAAATCATTGTCCATTGACCCCATGCTTGAATACTTTAATGAGTTCTTCCCTTGAGGTGAAGCTGGACACCATGCTGTTCTTGCGCGTCTTTGAGTGTGTTATTGAAACATGGATCTCTGGCTTACTGGTGGGCATTGGGCGGGAGAATCTCTTCGATACCCTCCCTAGAGGAAAACCAAAGGACAGATGCTCATTTGTTGTGTTTGCATAATTAACAACCTCAGTGAAAACCATTTTTCCCTCAACATCATCTCGTAATTACACAATCTGTTGGCCGAACCACATAACCACGGTAAATCAGGAGAAATAAGGAAAGAAAAATCCACTCAATGTTTCATTCCAAGGATATTTCATCAAAATGGATGAAGTCTGATATTCACTCCAAGTAGTGTGTCAAGATTATCAGAAGCCTTCAGGGGTTTGTGCACATCAGATATTATTTCCTTCAACAGAAAGAGAAAAAAGTCTACCATTTCATATCATGCCAACAGTATCTCTGATTTCACAAGTAGCACTGAGGAGGTGACACATTATAGCATCAGAATGGCACTATCTTCAGATCATTCAAACCTTATTCTACTGGAGCCAGAGACAGTTCTTTCCTATAGATTTCAACAGCTGTGCATGGCTGAATATGAAAAAAAATATATATATTATCAAAGAAAAAAAAAAGTCAAACAAACATGTTCTGGAAAGCTTGCATGAAATTACTTCAAGGTCAAGGTGTTTCCTCAGTTCTGTGTGCATATCACATCAATTTACACCTCCATACACAAACACATTCTCTCTTTAAAGAGCACTTTCAGCTTATTGGAAAGAATGCTTAATACTCATGGAGGCCAGAAAAACAAGAACTTGCCTAATCATCTCTCTTACAAAAATTACTCCAAAGAAAATTATCAATGGAGTTTGTGTTTGACTGCACAGATTTGTTATAGAGATACTTTATTGCTAATTGAACGTCTCGGTTACGTATGCGATGATTGCGATGAATGCGATGATTGCATCCAGCTGCCACTGATCGCAGCGTGAGTATAACTAGGCAGCAGGTGCAACGCATACTCAGCTTTTTGCTGAGGAGCCAAGCCGGTGACCCGGGCCGATCAGCGGTGGAACAACAGCTGCGGCGACGGGCCGTGACTTCTCCGTTCCGGAGGGTTACATACGTAACCGAGACGTTCCCTTTCAGTCGGTCACTCTCGACGTCACATCGGTAATGACCGACAAATTGGGATCCCTACCAAAACGCCATGGATGCTGCCCCTTCCAGTGTCCTGTGCGAGCCTCCTGCGCCCCCTTTTCAGCGTAGGCCAGGGATCGCAACAAGAAGACCAGTCACTGTTGTCGTAGCACTACCCACTCAGTGAGATTGGATAACACTGGGAAAACTGGAACAAGACTGTTGTGGAAGCCCATCATACCGAGGATGTTTAGGAAAGCACTAAACTATGAACAAACGTTTTAGGTGCATATGGAAGATTAGAGGTTATTATAACCCTCTTGGAAATGGCAGAAGTCTGCCTGGGAAACACAGGCTCTGAGGCTATACCGTGGACTTTACACATATGGAATCCACTTAGGTCTCTACATATGGAACCCAGCCCTCTACCGGTTCTCACGGATTCATTGAGTGAGGGCCTGCTGCCGGACGTTCCGCCACGTCTGGCTGCCGAGGGGATAGAGGAGCTTGACATGGTCGGCCCCCCCAGTATGGCCACTTGGAACCAAAATTTTTTTTTAACAAGCTGACACTAAACCGGGGCCTCTCAGTGTCTCTACCTGTTTGAGGTGAGAACACATGAGGATACCAGCTCAACACGAAGGCTATAGATCCTAGTGAACGTGTTGGGAGTCACCCAGCCCGCAGCCCTACAAATATCTGTCAGCGAGGCGAGACGAGCCAGCGCCCAGCAGGATGCAACAATCTAGTAGCTGGGAGTGGGCAGCGGGCAGGGCACACCATGTGCCTGATACGGCAGGGTGATGGCGTCCATTTTCCAGTGGGCCATCCTCTGCTTAGAGAGCTGAGTGCCAGTGCATCCGTATCGAGTGTTCCCTCGGTCAGGGAGTAAAACAACTGGCAGTGAGAGGCTGGACCGTCTGGGGATACGAATACGGATAAGAAACGAATATGTTTTCTACGTCGTTTACGCTTTGATTTGAACGAAACAACGTATCCACGTGATGCAGCTGACATAGAATAGCATACCCTGTTTACGTTCAGTGGATACTCTCCAAAATGGCACCAGGGTGACACGGAGGAGATTAATTGTTGAATAAAGTCGTTATTTTGTTTTCTTTGCATAATTATTGCAGAAAGAATTTGCATTTTAGGGTGAACTATCCCTTTAATGCAAATGTAAACGAAGACGATGACAAAAATATTCGTTAATGAACATTTTTTCTGTGACTAAGACGAGACGTTATCTGATCTGATATCTGATGATAAAAGCTATGACGAAATTTATGCCGCGTCTTCGTTAACAAAATGAGACGGGACTATAATGTTATTTGAGGACTTACGGACATTCAAAATACATCCTATAGGCTACTGTGTTGTCCTTCAAAATGTGCATCCCTGTTATTGGATTGCAATCGGATAAGGGGCGTTCACATATCTAGTCTCAGTATGGCAGCCACAGTGCCTAATAGTGCACTGATAGGCTGCCAAAACGTGAACTAGCGATCTGAAACAATGGCCTCAGAACCCGAAGGGGTAGGGATAAGGTGACCAGACGTCCCGTTTTCCCAGGAGTCACAATTCGTTGTCGATTAACTTAAAGTTAGTGAAGGTGGGATAGGCGGAATCGCACTGATAGAAGTGCTCTCTCTCGCGCACGCTCCACTTCTTCAGTTCTCATATTAAGCGCACGATCAGTTCTCAGTGCTCAAATACACAGCAGTCCAAATGTCTATTGTGTAGAGTATCTCACGTAAATACAGTCGGTATGGATTAAGTGAACGTAAACAGGTGGTTGAAAACTGAACGTCTGTCAGTATTACATGCATGCCTTCCGTCCTAAAAGGACATCATTCCTAATTAAGTACCTATCCGTGCCAGTGCCATTAATGTTAAACAACAAAATATGTTAAATAAATATGTTAAGTAAACATACTGTATCTGAAAAATTAGTTTAATTTGTATTTCTTTCATATTTGTCTTATTGTCTTATTCTGCTTCTTTTTCAAAAATTATAAATTATATATATTATACATGAACAACTATAATTGTCTAAGTTGCGCCCTTTTCACTACTTGTTAAAGGGAAGTTCACCCAAAAATGAAAATTATCATCATTTATTCAAGTTTTTCCATATTCAATCCTTGATTCAAATTTCTCATAAGCTTAATTGATTTGGTCTAAAGAGAGAATTAATGACTATTTTAGTTTGAAGACTACATATAAAATAGCTACTAAAATAAATGTTGGTAACTGCAGTTTGACTAAAAGTAATGACTAAAAGTAATGACTAAAAGTTGACAAAAATGCATTGACTTTTCATCGACTAAAATTAGACTAAAACTATGAAAGACTCAAATTACTAAAATGTGACTAAGACTATTACAAATTTTCGTCTCAAGATAAAGACTAAGACTAAATAAAAAATGCCTCTCAAAATTAACACCGATATTGTTACGGTTGCGTGCTATTAAAAGCGCACAATGCTGGAGAAATCCAAATAAAGTCTTTAATGATAAATCCACAGAAGTAATCCAAGAGTAAAGGGTAGCAACACATCGACACAACAACAAATAGCAGACAAAGAACCAGGGGAGAACACAGGACTTAAGTACTAATAAACAAATGAGGTAATAAATAAACACAGGTGGAACCAAATTAATTAATCAGGGCAACTCAGGAAAACTAGGTCAAAGGAAGACTAAGGCAGGAGAACAGGAACACAAACAAAAGTCCATAACTGTTCAGACACACACTCCACTTCACTTCAGCGCCAGGCGCGAGTCAAGCGAGCGCGGAAACAGTACTGTGCTCGCAGCGCGTGCTCTTCAATTGCAAGCACAAAGGTGCCGGTGGGTGCTGTAGCCTGTATCCTTTCATATCAAAGCGCGAAATAAACTACGTGCATGCAGTGTCGTGGTCATAGTTGTCATGAAGTTACCAAAAAGGTGATTAAAGCACCCACTCCACGGAAGCGGCAAAATTCTCCTGTTGCTCCAGGCAGAGGAGTAGAACAGCTGGAATATTCATTCCGGGAGAGGGGAGAAACAAAAACAAAAGAGAAAGAAAAACGCTGCTACATTGATACTTAATTTGAGGGTCTGCTATTCTGTTACGATTGGGTGCTATTAAAACAAAGCTGATTAAAGCTGCCTTAAAACTGTGCAAGCAAGTATATGTTATATATGAGTCACCTTAAGACTTGAAATAGTCTCTGAAAATAGTTTCAAAAAATCTGTCCTGGAGCATCCCAGCACTCCCTCATCTAACACAGCTGATTCAACTCGTCAGCTCATTAATAGAGACTTTAAGACCTGAAGTGGGTCAGAAAAGGTAAAAACGTGCCCCCTCAGATTTTTGAGCCAAGTGGATTTTGAATGCAGCTTCCAAAAGACAAAAAAATAGCAGATTAATATTTTCTATATTTAATACAATCACACCGTGTGATTGGAATGTTCAGTGCGTCATATCATCAGCTGCTAAATTAAAATATGCGTTCACTGGCTGGCGCTGAGCCAGATACAGATGCGTTTTTACAGCTTACTGCGCATTAACCAATCACACACAATGCTGTTGAGCTTATGAATGCAATGACCAATCTGATGAGGTATTCAGATGAGTCATCGCTAAAATGCCGGTGTTTTCTTCACTCGCTCGCTGACTGAATTCCTCTTTCTGGCGAATTCTCTAGTCAGAAAAGCAGCAAAGTGCAAATTGTGTGGTGAATCGTACGATATTAATTTCTAGTGTAAACAGACTCAGTGATTTTAATGGGAGTTTGAGAGTGCTTGAACTAGACGTAGTTGAAAAGGTTCTTTGATAATGAAATGTCTTTGCTCTTCTTCTGTACAATGAAAGTGTAGTAGCTAACTGCATGTTTGTATCCAAATTCACATTAAATATAAACGCAGTCACTGCTATAGTCATGCCCATATCTGGGTAGTGAAGTGACGGACATGTGGCCAAGTAGGGTTACCCAACGAGGACTTAGGTGCTCTGCGTTTAACAATTCTAAGTGCACAACACACAGCAGTGAACACACACACACACCCAGTGAACACACACCCGGAGCATTGGGCAGCCATTTATGCTGCGGCGCTCGGGGAGCAGTTGAGTGTTCGGTGCCTTGCTCAAGGGCACCTCAGTAGTGGTAATGAAGGTGGCTGTACATTCACTCCCCCCACCTACAATTCCTGGCGGATCTGAGACTCAAAATTCGCACCGTTGCGGTTACGAGTCGACTATCTTCAATTAGGCCACGAAATTCCCAATAATGTTAATTAAGTAAACAGAAAGGTTTTTATGCATAGTTAATAGATTACGTTATTAGGTTACTTTGACCATCGTCCACTATAGATCAACATAATCTATAAGGTGAAAATCAAGATATTTCATGATATAGTTAATGCGTTTGGGGATGTTTGGAATAAAAAGGAAAAAATAAATAAAACATAAGTGCTGTTGTGGCTGCTGTGTGTCACATGACGACCCCCAACCAACCCCCACCGCCCCCAACTCGTGCCCGCTCAAAAATAATGAGTACATGACGCACCTGATGCCTATTAATCAAAGGACAAAGAAAAAAGAGGAAATCAATAACTTTTGTAGCTTTAAGAGTTAATCTATATTTCATTTAGAATTTAGTGTTTCATACCTTTAATTTAAATTTCTGTATATTTCTGCTGAAGTGCACAGGTAGATATGACATTTATTATAATGGGTTTAAATGAAGATTGTTTTAAGTTCACTTAAAATAGAAGTTGTTATTTTTTTAATGTCTAATAAATGTTAAAATTGATATCTCTTAATTACACTGTAATGTTGAATGGCTATAGTCAATGGTTAAAGATGGGGGGAGGGGGGGCAGTTTATAGAGAAATAAGTATTGGTATCATTGATACTGGCCTTAAAGGGGATAGTTCACCCAAAAATGAAAATTTGATGTTTATAGGCTTACCCCCCGGGCATCCAAGATGTAGGTGATTTTGTTACTTCAGTAGAACACAAACGAAGATTTAACTCAAACCGTTGCAGTCTATCAGTCGTATAATGGATGGCAATGGTAACAAAGTCTATGAGTGTAAAAAAAACATGCACAGACAAATCCAAATTAAATCCTGCGGCTCGTGACGACACATTGATGTTCTAAGACACGAAACGATCGGTTTGTGCCAGAAACCGAACAGTATTTATATCATTTTTTACCTCTAATACACCACTATGTGCAACTGCTTTGAGCACGTGCACGGCTTCTGGTGCGTGAGATGTGTACGCGCTCTGGCGTAGTTTACGTCAATGGGTGTGTTGTTGCGGGAGGAGCAAACGACAGACACCGTTTATTAACAGAAAATAAACAAAGTCTCCAGCATTAATTGGCGATTGGAAAGTTTCCAGAACCAGGCTCTAAGGGACACTGAAACTATTATAAGGCCCTTTAGTACTGATATTGAAAACCTTTGGACTGAACTTAATGCTCAAACTCAGCAAGGGAATGCTGTTTCTCAGGACTTGGCTTCACTGAAGTCCAGCATGCACAATGCCCAAGTGATTGCCATCCATTCCTCCATCCATTATCATCTTCCTCTCAAATGTCCCCTGTGACTACTGCACATGATGTTTCAAGGGAATCGTATCACTTACAGTCCACCATGCAGCCAGGGAGCTCAAGGAGGCTTTTACCTGGAGACATCAATCGAAGATATGTGGGAAATAGTCCTATTAAGCTAAAATTCCCTTCATTTGGTCGGAAAAAGGCTGACCCATATCCCTTAACTTACACTGAAAAGTGCCATGATTTTCTAGCCTTGGTCTTTCTATCAAATGAAGAACTGATGACCAGCCTTCAAAATGTGCTGCATGGGACTGCCCGAGGTTGTTGGGATGTAGCCCGAGGATCCATTCATACCTGGACAGAGTTTGAGACTAGCTTTCTTTCAGCATTTTTTTCTGAAGATTATGGGGATGAATTGGGATAAAGAGTTTGTAATCGAATACAAGTAAACCATTTAAGTATAAGAGACTTTGCATATATGTATCATTCTCTTTGCATATGATGGAAGCCTGAAATTGATGAGGAAGAGGTAATCAAACTCATCTTGAAAAACATCAGCTTCGACGTAGATTTTCTTCTGTGGATGAACTGGTTAATCTAGGAAAACAATTAGAAAAAGATGAAGAAAATCAACAACAATATGAACAACGTAAATGTTTCAGGAGCAAAGTAGCTTTAAATGTAGATATCCAGAGTCAGCAAATTTCAGTTAAACCAGAAGAAGATAGAACTCAACAATTGTTCTGTTGGAAATGCAAAGGATCACACTCACAATCACATGCCAGCACCCAAATGCTCAAAAGAATAAAGAATTCTCGAAAGGTCCAAATGCTGCTGCTAGGGATGCACGTGTTCCTGATTACCAAAAAATGTATAGAACCGCTATATTGGCCACTGGTAATTCCTAGTCCTCACCAGCTAGTATTAATTAGTAGTATTAGGATTAGTTCCACTAACGTTACACCAATGGAAAGGAACTGCTATTGTGGATACAGGATCTTCTTTTACACTTCTCTATGAAAAACTTTGGAAAAATGTAAAAAATCCAGAGGAAGAATTGAAAGTTTGGAAAGAATGACTTGTACTTGACAGATGGTGAAGCAAAGCAACCACTTGGGTGAACTGATAGTTCCAGCAGCACAGTCGTCACTGGGTGTTGTCTGATAAAATGTTTGCTTTTTCCGCTGTTCAATTCAATTCAGTTCAAATGTATTTGTTTTATTTATTTCACAAATGAACAGTTCAAGATACTTGATTTTCTGGGACTTGATTTTCTGTTTCCGAGTGGGTTACAGATGTATCCACCAACACCCATAGGTTCAAACCCTATGAAAAAGACAGGTTTACCTTCAATGATGGCATTCCAAAACTTCATGACTGCGGACCTGAACAGCAAGTTTCCTTAATAACAACTGTAGCCCCAACACCATTGTCTCCTAATCCTTCTGAGGAAGGGATACTGCAGGTAGTTAAAAATTCTCAGTTGGAAGAAAATTAAAAACTGATGTTCATGGAACCGCTACAACAAAATTTGGATGTGTGTACAGCAAAACTGGGCCATACCAAGTTGTTGAACCAAAATATTTTTCTCACCCAGGATATGCCTGTGAAACAGAAGCCTGACAAGGTTTTGCCAAGCAGAAAATAATGAAGGAACTAATTGAAAAAATGTTGGCTACGGGAGTGATCGTGCCCTCTTCTTCAGCTTGGGCTTCATCTGTATTCCTAATCCCAAATAAGTCGGGAGGTTTACAATCATGTGTTGATTACAGAAAATTAAATGATGTTACTTACAGTGATGCCTATCCCTTACCCACAATTCAGGAAATTCTAGAATCCCTAGCAGGCGCTGCCATTTTCACACTCTTTATTTAAACAGCTGCTACTGGCAAGTTGAAATGGATCCAGAAAGTCAAGACAAAACTGCCTTTGTGTGCTTTTCTGGCAATTTCATTTTAAGGTAATGCCTTTTGCGCTCAAAAATGCTCCTGCCAGGTTTCAATGCTTAATCAAGTGAAGTCACCTTTATTTAAATAGCGCTTTATACAATACAGATTGTGTCAAAGCACCTTTATAGTGTTAAACAGGAAAAACGTGTTCTGATAATGCAAAAGGACAAAAGAAAAAGTAATTTTTTTCAGTTGGTCATAGAGGTCATCTCTAGGTGCTGATCCACCATCTGGAATGGATACAGACTCGATCCAGGTGACTGCAGTGACCATCTGATCTGGATACGGACTGGATCTAGGTGGCTACAGTGACCTTGGAATAAGAATGAAACAGACTAATATTAGCATAGATATTGGATAGGCCAGCGTTTTAAATTTTCCAATATTTCAGGAGCTCTGGCTTCCAGTAAACATTGGACTATGGTGGCTGGTGTCTCTATTTTAACGTTTCATACAATAGAATCGCCAGTAACTAGAGCACTTTCATCAGGTTTCTCAGTGGGTGCATCACTGAATGGGGAGAACCTGTTTAATGTTTTGATCAGAACGGAAGAGCAAGTGTTTTTTCCCGTGACTCACAGTCACTCAATCGCCCTGCTGCAGGGGCTCTGCAACTGGAACCGACTTATGTACAGGACTCGATAAGCTAGTCACACCCTAAGCTGTATCTAAGGCCCTCCATTCTTACTATCCCCAATTAAAATTTGGATGTGTGTCTCTAGTTCTGAAATCTTCTGTCAGTCTAACTATTTCCCTGCATTTATGTGAATCCCTCACCACTAACAGAGAAGGCTACACTATACATGTGGCAAGCAGTGCAAGTGACAATAACAGGAGAAGAAGCCATTACTCACCGTGTTTGTTGAATGATTCTTACATCCCACAGTTGTTTGATGAACATGTGAAAAAACGGGTAGAGAGAGAGAAAATAAACAGAATAAGAGATAAAAGAAACAGTAGGCGTGCATGACAAGCTAACAGGCTAATGGAATGCTAACGCGTTGTGCTAGCCGTTTAGATTAAATAGCGAATGGTGTCAAATTAATTTGATATATAATATCTGAAATATGGTGAGAATTCAGTTATATTTTAGCAGTTTAAACAGCAGAAAGTCATAGTAAGTATCTAACAGAAAAACAAAGCTACACGGAGCTACAATAGCAAACCACTCAGCTTAAACAGTTTACCACTCAGCTAACCACTCATCTTATATTCTAAGCTGAACTCGTTTGAGGCTAAAAAATAATTAAATTGTTGAAAAGTTTTTTAACGGAGACCGTGTTAGGAGATCTCAGAGGAAAGATCTGTTTTGATAATGATAATAATAATAATAATAATAAAGTACAGCATTTTCTTTACTCAAAAAGAAAAGGAAAAAAGAGAGATCTGGTAACATTGGCCTATAACCCGCTGCACTTAGTCACAGCCAATACAGCATCCTCTTTTCTAGATTTTGGCCAAATGTAGGCTACTAAACAAAATAAAAAATCTATCAACATTTTAAAGCAATTAATGTATTTTTAAGATATTTAAAAATGTTTGCTGTTGTCTCGAATCCGGTCTATAAACTTCCGTTCTCTCACCACCAGAGGTCACCTGCTCTCCACATGGACTCTCACACTACACAGACTGTTTCACATCACCCTGGACTACATTTCCCATGCTCCATTGCACTAATCACAAGCTCACATGAAAGCAATCACACACAGCTGCTACCAATAACACACCTTATATAAATCAGTCTCACACCACCATTCAATGCCGAGTATTGTTTAGCGTTTATCTCTCATCTAGTGATAGCTACTTTACGGAGCCATTCCAAGTTTCTGAATCTAGTATAGCCTTGTTCTTAGTCTGTTTACCCGTGTCTTGATCCTTGCCTGTTATCTCGTTTTGTCTGATCTCTGCCTGCCCTGAAGTTTATAGCCTGTTTTGGAATTACCCTTTGCCTTGCTGTTTCGGACTGTGTTTGCACCTCGCCTGGACTCTAGCTCATCTTGTGGATTCCCCATTTGCCTCGCCCTCAGGATTATGTTCCCAGAGATTGACCACGCCCGTTTACTGGACTACTCTTGTCTCTTGCACTCAATATACCTGTTTGCCATTGTTTGACCCATGCCTGTTATGACCACGTCTCTGTCTAATAAAAGCCTGCAGACGGATCTGCACGTCTCACGTCGCGTTCGCCCCGTAACAGCTGCATTGTTAAAAAAACACTTGTATAAGACTGGGTTTTGAGAGTAAAAAGAAAACATAAGTCGCGGCTCACGCCACATATTATTAGCCCTATTAGCCTACATTCTGAAATAATGAAGGCTAAAATGCCGGTAGGCTAAAGCAAAATGTTTTCAAACATTATTTTCAAACAGTTATTAGTTTCTCTCCACAACAAATCCTCTAAAGTTTAGGCTATAAAAACGTCAATCCAAAAATAAATTAATTTAAGGTGAAACTAATGCCTACCTCTCTCATTCGGCATGAATCCAAATGTTTCTATATTCGTGACGTATCTGAATGCTAAAATACTATTTATTATATAGGCTTTGTACTTTCATCGACATAAAACATCATCCTTCACATCGGCTATATCAGCACAGTGAGGCGCTGGTCAAGCTGAAAGCACAAATTTTGTACAACGGAGCAGTGTAACTTTTTATTTGTTTCTTTAACTGTATTTTATTTTGATATTGAACAGGCTGCAATGTAGCAAAAATATGTTGTGTCTGTGTGCGTGTAAGGCGCCGGCCATATGGTCATACCAACGCTGGTTGGTTATACAGATAGAAGCAATACAGTGTTCAAAGCTGTCAAGCTTTTGCAAAATAAATAAAACTGTAAAGCTTTTGCAAAATAAAGAAAACTACTTTCCGCTGTCTCGTTTTCCTTTCCAAGACCTTTGGAATGCGTCACGATGAACCGTAACTCACATTTTTTTTTCTTTCGTTTTGTTTATCTGTCAATGATTTAAGTGAAATATATTTAGTGTATATGCCTGTATTCCTTTTTATTTAAGCCTATAGTTTTATTCTGTTTTCTCCATTCACAGAAGTGCTGCAATTGCGTGTGATCTGTTGAATCCTTCTTACACTATCCTCGGATAAACTCTAATGCCGGTGCATTGACATAGCGTCTCTCCTTATGATGAGTTCACAGCTGAGCGGGCATTTCACTCCTTGGCTTCAGCATCACATTTGCATAGACCGTACTACTGGAATTCGTGATTGGTTGACAGCAAATTTCAAATATTAAATGGAACGATAAAATAACGTTATTAACCGGTTAATGGCCATTTAAAATTTTCGATTCTGTTCAGAACTATACAATTTGATTTTGGTTTCTGGTTCTGTTCCTGTAAAAATTTCGTTCGTTTCCGGTTTTCGTTTTCGTTCCTTGAACCGGTTCAGAGCCCTGATCTTGAATTAAAAAATTATAGGGTTTGGTTACGTTCTCACCCCTTTCCTAAAGCAGAAAATAAGTTCTCAGCCAAACTTGCACCAAAGTCCTTATAGGATTATACATTGGATGGGTCGTAATTGAAGAGACAGGCGAGGGTTTGCGTACTATACATGGATCTCAACTAAAACCCTGTTATCCCAAAGCAAAAGACCTGGAAGACATTCACCACCGTAAATTAATAGACCTTTTTGAAGAGGAATTCCTGGGATTTTCAGACCTCAACAATAAGCCTGTCACCTAATTGTTTTGCTTTTTGCAAGGAGAAGGGAGTGTGACACATGGTGGGCTGAGTAACATGATATCCTGAGTCACATGATGTTCTGGGGCACATGGCTTAAGATATTTTGGACGTTCAGTTCAGGGCAATGCCTTTTGCAGTGGAAAGAAGTGGGAAGTTAATCCCTGCATTTTCCCAAAAATATGTTAGGTAGAATGATCAGTTCATTGATTGCCTTGAGATTTTATGAACCTTTTTGGAAGTTTTCTGGATGTTCACAGAGAAAACTACTGATGGTTCAACTAACAATGGACAGCAGAGACGGCTGTCACGCTGTGGTGGCTGCAATGACGCACATGATGAAGAATAAAAATTCAGCGATATTTAATTCAGGAATACTCAGGAACAACTCACATAAGAGAGAAGACTGAATACAGAGCAAAGAGAACTAGTTTAAATACACAGACTAGATAATAAACAGGAACTGAAACAGGTATGTGCTAATCAGAAACCATAGCAACTAATAACCAAAGGGAGCACAGGCAAATGGGCACAGGGAAAATGAAATACAATGACAATTACTTCATTTAAAAAAGCAGACGCTTCAAGCTTTCTATAGATATGTTTTTCATGTCTGTGTGTTCAGTATTCGCTGAGTATTGGTTCATTTTTGTGACGCGTTTCAGAAAGAAGTTCACGGAGACCACAATGGCAGAAAGCGCACCGTTTGTTTTCTTTATTTTACAAAAGCACAGCGTTCTGTTGTTATTATTATGAGTGTACAAAAATAAAAGTGGACCCTTTACAGATTTGAATGATGTATTGCTCTTATCTGTAAGATAAAAAATGACAGAGTAATTTAAGTTAATTTCGGCGTTATCAGGAAAAAATGCCACAAAATGCGCCGGCGCGTTCGTCGACTCCAGAGGGTTAAAGTGGTAAATATAGGAGGAATATATCAAAGCCATTTATATGTGCCAATCTTCCTGCTGCCAGCTGATGCCGCTATGACTATTTTATTATTGGGTGTGGTAGCTGTCATTCAGGCCCCAAGGACTTTTAGCAAAATGTGAACTTTATGCAGATTGGCATTGCATATTTTAGTGAAGAGTAAAACATGACATATCATGTTGCTGGCTAGTGGCACTATGGAAAAAAAAAAAAAATTATACAAATATCAGCCCAGGACTCTTATCAAACAAGAAATTTGGGGCAGATTGGATATTGCATGTTTTAGTTAGTGTTACATGACATTTCCTGTTGCCAACAGGTGGCGCTATGACTATAAATGCTTATTGTCATGTAGATGTCTTCAGGCCAGGACTCTTATCAAACATGAAGTTTGGTGCAGACTGGACATTGTATGTCTGAGTTATAGCAACAACGTCCCGTTTTTCCTGAGACCCTGCATCCTCATATGAGGGCATTATATTTTAGTGAATTTCTCTGAGACTATACATGCCACAGTTTTAAGTCTGGATGTCCTATACAGAGCACATTCAGGGCTTTTCAGAGATACCAAATGATTGGGTGTTTCACCATGACCACTCCCTCTCCTTGTTCTTCAAATATGTCTGATTTTAATTTAGTGACACTCTTATTGAAATATGATAATATTTTGTAATAATCATTTAAATCTGATTAATTTTTGATTTGTTTGTCATAAATCAACATCTCAGGGAAAATGTATGGAGTTTCAAATCAAAATAGGACTTTCTGTCCGAAACAGGAGGTTGATTTCATACATGTCCTCATATGAGGACACCGGGACTAAAAGCATGTTTATTACGCATTTTGGGAGACACAACAAATGAATAGGGAAAGAAAATATATTTCAATATTCTATGAAATATTATATATTATGAAAATCTTGTCAATTATTACTCTAATTATTACACTTCTTTTTTCATTACATGTTTCCCCAAAAACCATTAATGTGCAAATTAGATTTAGTTTATACATGTAAATAATCTCCACTGAAGGCGAGCTTAATGTAGAACTCCCAAGTGCAGTTTATTTACAGGTGATATCCAAACCAGAAACAACAGACTTGACTTGACAAGGCTGAGCCAGACTTGACATAAACCGACGTACTCACCAACCGCGGGTTGAATGTACAATCATTACACACTAGCGCACGATGGGAACAACGCTGCTTATAGGAAACAATGAGAGTCACATGACAAGAACAAACCAATGGAAACAAAACACATGACTAAGACTACCAATCAGCCCTCACCCCTGACCAATGACGGAACCCTGGCAGGATGACACATGAGGCAAGGGAAGCATGACACTAACATGGACCATGGAACAATTACAAAATAAAAGACATGGAAAACATGAACATGAAACAAAACACCACATTACATATCCCCCCCCCCCTCTAAGGGCGGCTCCTGACGCCCTAATGTAACATCCACCCCAACCAACACAACGTCCAGGGGGTGGAGGACTGGAGGTGGTCCAGGGGGTCGGGGTGGAGGGCCAGGCCCGTGAAGAGGAACGGGCAGAGAGGGGAGCCATGGCAGAGCAGGGAGCCATGGCGGTGCAGACAGGTCGGGGGGCCATGGCGGAGCAGGCAGACCGGGGGGCCACGGCGGAGCAGGCAGACCAGGGGGCCACGGCGGAGCAGGCAGATCGGGGAGCCACGGCGGAGCAGGCAGATCGGGGAGCCAATGGTGGAGCAGGCAGAACGGGCAGCCATGGAGGTGCAGGCCTGGACATACCACTTGCCTGTGCCGAACAACAGAGAGTTCTTGACTGGCCTCGCTTGATGGCCGTGACAGGACAAACAGTAAGTTCATGATAGGCCTCCCTGGCTGTGACAGGGCAGACTGGATTTTCATTACGGCCTCCTTGGCCATAGACCAGGCAGACAGTGAGTTTCATGAACGGCTCTTTTTGGCGGGGGGTGACAGTACAGACACGTGATTCATGAACGGCCTCCTGGCCGTGGCCAGACATACATGATTCAACACGTCCTCCATATTCGACAGTCAGACAGGATTATGTCGGCTTCTGTGCCTTCCAAGGTCAGTCTGTGAGTTTCATCTAACAGCCCCGGCCTGTGACAGTGGGCAGGGCAGTGATTCGAAGCGGAGCCATCCCACCTCAGGAGGTTCTGCAGCGGATGCCGCCACCTCTAGAGGTTCTGCAGCGGAAGCTACCACTTCTGGAGGCACAGGAAAGGCCCTTGGAGCGGACTTGTGGACAGGAGAGGCCTCAGGAGCAGACTCGTGGACAGAAGAGTCCTCAGGAGCGCAGTGTGCAGCCCACGCACTCAAAATAGCAACCGCCATTACAGGAAGGGCAGCAGAGTGTGGCATGACCTCGAAGACAGCGTTGCTTGAGAGCGCTGACATCACCAGGATGCCTGCAGCTCGCACCGACATCAGAGGTGGGTCCATCACACTAGCAATCAGTCCTTTGAGTCTTGGCCCAAGCTCCGCGTTCGCAGCAGCTTGGACACTATAGCCCCCCCCCAAAAAAAATCCTTAGGGGAAATCTTGGAGATAGTCGTGACGTGGAGAGGCTCAGCCGTGGCAGCCATCTTGGCCGGGGACTCAGCCGTGGCGGCCATCTTGGCCGGGGACTCAGCCGTGGCGGCCATCTTGTGAGCAAGCTCTGGCTTGGCAGACGTGACGTGAGCAGGCCCTGACATGGTCTGAGCAGGTCTAAGAGTAGCAGGCATGACGTGAGAAGGATGTGGCTTGGCAGGCATGACGTGAAAAGGCTGTGGCTTGGCAGGCATGACGTGAACAGGCTTTGGGGAAGTGGCATGTTCCTCCATGACACCCACAGTGAAGGGTGAATCAGCCAGCAACAAGGCAAAGTCAATGTATTTTTCAAGAGTCCATTGAGGGGTATTGCGTGGCATTAAATGAGAAATGTCCTTACTTAAACCAAAACGAAAGATGTCCTTAAGGAACGTTTCATTAAAATCTACCTGGAAATAAAGTCCACAAAAATCCTCCACATAATCCTCAATGGAGCGATTACCTTGACAAAGTTGAACGAGACGATCTGCTGGGTTCATTGTGGGGGTCGTGTATTCTGTAAAGAATCATCCACTGAAGGCGAGCGTAAGTGAGAACCCAAGTGCAGTTTATTTACAGGTGATATCCAAACAAGAAACACAGACTTGACTTGACTTGACTTGACTTGACTTGACATAGCATGAGCAGACTTGACATAAACAGACTAGACTCACCAACAGCGGGTTAAATACATTCAATACACGACGAGGGCACAATGGGAACATGAAGCTACTTATAGCAAACAAGAGGGTCACATGACAAGAACAAACCAATGGGAAACAAGACACATGACTAAGACAACCAATCAGAACATGACACAATGAACAGGGGAACCAGTGGCATGAATACATGAGGGCAAGGGAAGCATGACACTAACATCAGGAAAGAATTACAAAATAAAAGACATGGAAACATGAACATGAAACAAAACCCAAAACCCACATTACAGTATTAAAGATTAGTAAGAACTGTTTGGCCATTTTAACTCAAATTTTGCATAAAGAAAAATGGTATATCAAATCATTGTTATAACATAGTTGAGAATCATCTTTGTACAAAGTTTGGTAAAAAAAAAAATCTTGAAAACTAAGAATGTATTGGTGATTTAAAAAAAATCAGTTGTTTTTGCCTATGCATGTTCATAGGTCATGTCTTTTATTTTTTTTTTTTTTTTTTAAAGAAATTGGATGCCCATGTCCTCTACCAAGGAACGGACCTAACTTGATGAGGAAATGTCCATTTAAATTTTTTTTTTTTTCCATTTTTTTAATGCTCTAAAACAATTTAATTACATCCAAAATATATATTTTTTTCCTAACATGTTTTGCAGAGTCTAAGAGGTTTAACGCATGCTTAGCCCACACAATGGCATATTTTTACTATGTGTGCTAATAGTTCTCACAGTGTTAAACTGTCACTTCTGTTGCCATGAGGTGGCACTATGATTATAACCTCATATTGGCAATGTAGGTCTTCAGGCCGGATTCTTATCAACCATGTCATTTGGGGCGATTGTGACATTGTATGCCTGAGTTACAGCAATTGCTTTTTCATGGCATTAATAATAGCATGGGGGCCCCTTTTTGACTTGGTAAGTTCGCTTACATGTTTTGATCATGTTTTCTAGCATAGCTATTGCTGTTAAATTTGTGGCAGATTGGACTTGCTGCCTGAGTTACAACAACTTCCATCTTCATTGCATTAATAGGTGTTTTCACATGACGTCACGGATGACACGCGAAATGCAGCTGGAGGGCAGTAAGTGATTTTTTTTGTTTTTTCTCCAACATAATCATCTGGAGACCCAAAACTGCCTTTTTTTGCTTTGTTGTGGATGCTTAATTGTCCAACCCGAGAAACCACAAGGAGCTTTTATCGTGTATGAAAATGTGTTGTTCATGAGTGGGGAAAAGTCAAGAAATTGGTTGAAAAACGCAGGAAAAAGTGGCTTTTTAAACCTGCGTCTGCGGTCGGGAGGAGCGAAGCTTGTGTGATAATGCTCGTGCGTGCTAATGGTTATTATAGGATATAATGATACTGTATATTAAGATATTTATAAAGATATAAATAGATTGGGCTGCCATATCTCACGCATTGTGACAGTCAGAATTCACTCAGTGCTAAATGCCACACGTAGACAAGATATTATTTACAGTTCAGAGAGCTTCACTGATTAAAAAGGAACATCCTGAGATTGTGATAAATTGAAGTGAGTGACAGCTTTTTAGTGATTATATGGAAGTGCTATTTGCTCGCTTTCTAGGCTTTAATCAATTCAGAATTTGAATAAAAGTTTTGTTTTACATGCTGCTAACAGGACCAAAAGCCACATAACCTGTAACTTACCTGCAGCAAAGTTTAAGGAGTGACAAAAAAAACAGAACGGATGAGATGGAGGAAAGTCGGTAATGTTAGCTAGTTTTTATGTATGATACCTATATATAGATAAAATATATATATAGATATATCGCATTCATTGGATTACTACACACCCAACGCGCCTTACAATCGTATGAGGGGATCTCTCTTCAACCACCATGCTATTACAAGAGAAAAGTATTGCTAATCACATGTTGGACGTGATCCTTGTTATAAAGAGGAGCGATTTTTAAACTAAATTGAAATACTTGCCTGCCATTAAGGCGATGGATATAGGCTAAGCAACTAACCCTGATTGCAAACAAGCTATTTCGAAAGTGAATATTGCATATATATGAGGCATGCGGGATATATGTCACTCCTGAAACTTTGCTGCATGTACAGGGTTTGTGGCTGTTGGTCCTGTTAGCAGCACGTAAAACAACTTTTATTTAAATTCTGAATCGATTATAGCCTGCCTAGAAAGCAAGCAAATAGTGCTTTCATCTAACGCTAATCACTAAAAAGCTGTCACTCACTTCAATTTATCACAATCTCACGATTCCGTGAACTGCAAACAATATCTTATTTACTTTGTGTCTATGTGTGGCGTTTAGCATTCAGTGAATTCTGACAGTGTCACCCTGTATCTATTTATATATTTCTTTATTTCTTATATTAACCATTTGCACACACGAGCATTATCCGGCTTCGCTCCTCCCGACCGCAGACGCAGGTTTACAAGCCACTTTTTCCAGTTTTTCATTCAAATTCTTGAACTTTCCCTCCTTATGAGCAACACATTTTTGTACACGATAAAAGCTCCTTGTGGTTTCTCGGTTTGTCCGATTTAAGCATCCATAAACAACGCAAAACACAGGCATTTTGAGTTTCTGCTAGTGATTTCTATGGAGAAAAATCACTTCCTGCCCTCCAGCTGCATTCCGCGCGTCATCAGAATCACGTTATTGCAAACAACCTATAGCATGCTTTAGCACTTAGCTAAGTGTTGCTAGCATGTTTATGTATGTTTCTAGCATCCTTGTTTCTAGGTCTATTCACAACTTGTTGACGCTTAATATGTTGCGAGTGTTAAACAGTGTTAATCATGTCACTTCCTGTTGCCAGCAGATGACGCTATAACTAAAACTGAATATGGGCATGTTGATCTGTTCAGGTCAGGAGTTTTATCAAACATGTGAAGTTTGGGGCAGACTAGACATTGTTTGCCTGATTTGCAGCACCTTCCTGTTTCATTGCGCAACATCAAACTACGTAAGGCTGCCATGGACTTCAACGAAAACTCAAGATCTTTGCAAAAACTGCACAAAAATTGTAGAGGAAATTCAAAATGGCTCAATACCTGTTGCGTCTAGGACTTCGCTCCAACAGACTTTTTTGTAGGTATTGGGACATTACATGCATGTACCGAACATAGCGGGAGGGGTGCTTCGTTGAAATTTTATAGGTGGAGCAATTGAGCCATTTTGCCACACACAATTCTGAAACCCTTATCAGATGTACATTTTCGCCAATTCTTATGCGTGTGCAAAGTTTTGTGAGTTTTCGAGCATGTTTAGGCCCTCAAAAATGCGACTCACTTTGGAGAAGAAGAAGAAGAAGAAGAAGAAGTAAAAGAAAGAGCAATTCCAAGAGGGTCCTCGCACCATTAGTGCTCAGGCCCTAAAGAAACAGAACTATTTAGAACATAAGTGTGAAAAGGACTAATATTTTAACTTCTTAATAGAAAGACAGGATTAATATTTGAATCTCTTAATAATAGAATATAAATAATATTTTAATCTGAATAGAAAAATAAAAATTAATGTAAAATGAATTTTAGTGATGCATATTACCTAATATTTATGCTATACAACTGCTGTCACAATATCAGAGAAAAATATATAATAAATTGGATAAAGGGACAGACTTAAGTAATTGTACATTACTACTAATGTGTGTGTGTGTATTTTATGAAATAGAGCTTCATGTAAAAGTTAGATTTACACCTTTTGATACTTTGTTGCATTTACAGTACATACTTTTTGAAGTTCTAATCCTCGTTAATCATAATTGCATTGAAAAAAAGCGACCAGTGCATTATTATAGAATTCTCATTTGATGTTCCACAGAATAAAGTCATACAATGACTTAATAATTAAATTAGTTCCCCCCCCCCCCCAATAATCAAATTAGTTTTTGGGAGAACTATCTGAGTTTTATCTTGTTCACGCAATTTATTTGTAATGAACTGTCGTTTTATTTTATTTTATTTTTTTCTGCCTTATACTTAGTTTATATGGTTTGTTTATATGATAACTCTGTGAGATTAAATTAATTTCTATAATTATACAGGCAGAAGAACACCCACTCTCTTCAGCAAGAGTGATATTTCACAGCAATTAAAAAAAGCTGCCACAATGCCAATTTGAAGACACAGGACACCCACGAAGAGCTTTAATTATTTTATAAATGCATTTTATTTAAAACTCACTGCATCTAACAGAGAAAACATCAAAGCATGACAACAGTAGCAACATTTTTGAGTTAATTCTTCATTTTGATCCAGCCTCAGTACAATCACAATATTCTAACACCATTTTGAAATTGAATTTGATTTCAAATGAGGTGAATATAAGTTGTGAAAGAGACAGCTGAGTAGGATATCTTACCTTGACACTCTTTCTGATTAAAATTCTGCATGGCAAAAAAAAAAAAAAGTTGCAAAAAGTCCACTGGGGTTAACCTCAGTTCAAGCATAAAGTCATATCCTGGTGTCACAGCTCCAAACCTCTGACTCCTTACATTACAGGCAAACCTGTAGGGAAATTCCTTACAATACTATGAAAACACAAATCCAGAACATATAGGTAAAGAGCTTCGTTAGTTTATGTGTATGAGCCTTGGTGATGCAACTGTGAGAAATCTGTATTTTCTATAGATTTGTTGGCTTGACAGGGAACATTTTGTTTAACATACAAGTCAGTCTGTTTTTAAAGCACACTGCTAAATAATAATAAAAACATGTCTGTGCTGTATTTTAAGGAAGCATTTTTAACCACATTAACCATGAAATTTTAATAATATCATAGCGATTTCTGGAATATTATCAAAAAGGATGGAATGTTTTAAAGGGTTCATAGGATAGTTTGGTTAAATTTTCTCAATGGTAGTGTAAAAAAACGTCTCAGGTTACATATGTAACCCTAGTTCCTCGAGGGAATGAGACGCTGCATCGGAAAACGCTAGGGGAACGCCTTCTGTGACCACGCTCTGAATCACATGTGAAATCAGTCCAATGCTGAGCGGGAGCGTCACGGGCGGGTGACGTCATTACCAGGAATAGAAAGCATGTGGCGCTAGCAGCAACAGCTTCAGAATGAGGCAAGCAAGCATGGCAGGGAGCCGGACGTATGGTGCCCGAGACGCAGCGCCTCGTCCCTCGAGGAACCAGGGTTTACATATGTACCTGAACGTTCCTGCTTCATGAACTCGTAGCTTGCGTCGAAAACGCTAGGGCAACGATAATTCCCACGGGCGCCAGACTTCCAAATCTCGCCTAGTGTGGATGAACTGCATGCGCTAGGAGGGCGAGATACAAAAGATCCCGAGTGGCTAAATGTAGGTGGGGCCCGCCATCCACGAAGGCTAACTTCTGGAGGAGTGAATCTTGACTCCCAAAGGATAGGGGAGATCAGAGGACTCGAGGCTAAGAAAACGCATCCTGATCCACCGCTTAGCATAAGCTTCTCTGGCCAGAGGCCTAATCGAGAACCTCGCCAAATAGCAGCGCACTGCAATAAGGAAACTTGTAAGAAGAGGGTGTCTTCCCACTGAATGGCCACTGAGAGGGGCGTGGTAGGCCGCAATTGCCGCCACGTAGACCTTCAGGGTGGACTGGGTCAANGATACACTTCTCTCTGTGTCCAGTTGCTTTCGGCTCCGTAGGTGGTCGTCGGCCCTGGGTAGGAGGTGTTCCTCACAACGCCTGGCCAGCCATCTTTGGTCTGCATTCTGGGCAGTTAGTCTGAGCATCTGCAACATTTTGACACACTTGTGTTGAGCGTAAGGGCTAGAGACTACTACAAGATCAAAACAGAGTGTGAATGCTAAGATTTGGGTCAGCATATGTTTGCTGAAAAGGGCGTAAACAGGGTTTTGATTGATGACTTAAGACTACTCTTATTGTCAAATTATCACTCAGAATTTACTGACGGTTCCCCCAAAACAGGCATCTCGGAGGTATGAAGGAGAGAAAAGGGAAAAGGCATAAGAAAAGGAGTGGATGAGATTTTCTATCAGATTATGCATATATTTGGTACTAAGGATGATAGTTATGCCCTAGTGTTTGTCCAGATGACTTTTGTAACAGGGTCATAAAAATGAGGGCACATGTTTGAAAATAAACAAATCAAAAATAGAAAATGTCTCTGGTTCCTTTTGAGGTTCAGAGAGAACATCAAGGGGGCATAACGTGTAAATGGATTTAAAATTAGCTGACTGCTATTATTAAAACAAGGTAATCAATCTGGTATTAGGAACAAATAGCAGCACTAGTGATTAGTGTGTTACTAAAACCACCCAATAACTTAATGATTCATCTCTCGATAGACAGTTAAAATGTAATTAAATTTAGATTTAATTAAATCTTAACGAAGCAATAGCATTCAGGAAGGATACAACTAAGATAGTTAAATTCGCTGAGACGAATTGAAGATTGAGAAACATAGAAAAAGAAGAAAAAGAAGGAAGAGAAATGGAAAAACCAGAAACCAGGGATTAGGTTAAATTCAAATTACTTCACACTGCATACACACATGCTGTATTTAAAAGCTTCAATTAAAGAGTGTTAACCCCTAATTGTTAAAGCTATTTGGTAGCTTAGCCTAAAATGAAACTACGCTAAGTCGTGTTAGCTTAGCTGCTTAAAATGGTTTGTTTACAAACATGGCGTATTGTGCTATGTGACGTTAGCACTTCCGGTGACAAGTTGTTGTCACGGTAACCAATGCATGCCAGTGTAATTAACGCAGTTTAATGTCTGTCTATTTTAAAAAGTTGCCCACAGTTTTAGAACGTGGTGCTTTCCGCCTTCAAGACTTGTTGCATTACCTAAACACTTCGTTGAGTGCTTCTCTAATGTAACAATAAAATTCTTGCACTTGTTTAAAGAATTACAAAACGGGGTTACTGTAAGTTAAAACCGGTTTAAACATATATGCAGTTATTTGTGCCTCACACTAAAGTACAGTATTACTCCTTTACTTTCACTCAGCGAGTGAAACACATAATGACCACAAGGTTGCTTGTATATATGCAGTCAAAATGTAGATTAATTGCTTCAATCTAATTATAAACTATAAAGCCTTTATGCTGTAGAAAGAGGAGCAGCGCTCACATCTACCTTGATATAAATGTACTGAGATTTCTTCTTCAAAGAACCAATTTAAACAATACTGCAATTTTGTGATTCACTAAAGCATATTACATTATGGTACAGTTTGGACATGCCGCTGGGCTGAGATTCAGACTTACGCTTTGTCAGGACAGATTTATGCTTAATACTGAAATTAGGGTTTCTTTGTTAAAATCAGATAAACCTTACACTGATACCATTAAGCATAAAATACATAAAGACTCTCACAATTATAATAACGGTACCAATTCAAACCCCCACTTTATCGGCATCTAAACAAGCCAGCAAACAGGGACACAACAGGCATTTCAAGTCAAGCACACACTTTTAGGTTGCCAGTGTTTAAACTCATAACTTTCGTGTTATCACGCCCGCATTCTCTCCACCAATCTGTAACGAACCAGCTCATGGGACAGGAAATATGAATAATTAATCATAATTAGTTATGATTAATTATGAATATTTTAGATATTTAGATATTTAGCTGACCTCTCAGGGTAAACTATCT
Organism: Sinocyclocheilus anophthalmus; assembly: GCA_018155175.1. NCBI lineage: Eukaryota > Metazoa > Chordata > Actinopteri > Cypriniformes > Cyprinidae > Sinocyclocheilus > Sinocyclocheilus anophthalmus. The sequence continues at coordinate 54,567 of JADLZN010002945.1, forward strand.
TGTCAATTCTAAGAACGTTAATTACCTGGTTAAAGGAAATAACTTTCTTACTATACAATTCTACAAAAGCTTGTAGCGTAAATCTGCATGATTAGTGACTCCGGGTTATGAGCAAACAATGAACACGTCAAGTGTGATACAAGTAAGGTTTTATTAACTACATAAACACTTAAACTAGTCCAACATACTACATAAACACATAAACTGGTCTAACATCCTACATAACCAAATTAAACTGGTCTAACATACAACCTACACACACACACCCACACCACATAATACAGTTGTATAGGAAAGGGTTTTTAAGTTTAGTCAGGACAGAAAGAGACATAAGGAATGACATATATGGAACCATTTTGCATATTCAGCAAATCTAAAACCTGAGGGAAAACGTCAGAATCTTAGTTCCAACACACCTTGTAAAAAGGTGTAACTGATAATTAATGTATCAATTAATAAGACTAAGTTTGATACTTGCGAGTCTCGGCTGTCTGAAAGAGATTCCTGATGCAATCTTAAGGCCCAAGATCTTGCTGAAATTAGTTGATGAAAAGAACCAGTTTGAGTCAGAGAATGCTTCTGGTGAATGGATCAAAGTCAAAGGCCGAAAGGCCGGGCACAATGCTTTGGTATCCTGAAGCATTTTCTCACATCATCTTAGCATCTGACCGAACCACCAACTTGGCGGGTCACATGGTGTGTCAGCTTTAAAGTCAGAGAAGATCCCCGCCTCTCAAGATGGGCTTATTCAATGAGAAAGGCCGGAATCCCAAGTGGGATTTTTGAGATACTGGGGAGTTTTTATGAACCTTTGTGTGAGGGCATGGTCATTTGCTAATTTAATTAGCTTGGGTGTTGATGCACAAATTAGTAAGGATTATTAGGACATCAATATGTTGCATAGGTATCAGCAGATAATATACACACTTGTTTCGATCATAAAAAGGCGAATTCATAGATACTAGACAAGAAATAGGTGAGGTTATATTAACTAGTGATCTATCATAACATGCATAAAACAGCATACACTACAACAGACAATATACAAGAACAGTAATGGTATACACAATGTCCTGAGGAGATGTGTATTCATTCACAGAAAGGTTTTTCTATGAATTAACTAGAACAAAGTCCATTTCTACTCTGCTTTTCCTTGCTTCTGGAGAATGGCAAGTGGAGGCTGCTCGCATTCCACACAGTTGTAAATGTATGGGTTACATGAAACAGCGGTCCTGTTCGGGTCTGAGGGGTGTTACAGAGTATTTGTGAAATCTAGCTAACAAAATATATATTGTGTGTTTGAGTGGTCCAGACGCTACACCTGACTATATCATCTTTTCATTGCTCAAAATCACTTCACCAGCATGTGAGCTGCTAGAGGTTGTGTGTGTAACTCATTGTCTGCCCAGAAATATCCTAGGCCTTGTTCCAACTGCTGCAGTTAATGCATACTTTTGTTTTTGTGGCCTTTGACGCATGTGTTCTTGAAGTCCACAAGGCCTCAGGGTGTCCCATTTGTCAGTTAAGATTTCAGAATGGTGCTTGTGAATTGTGTTGAGGAAACTGCTTTGAATATGTTCCTGACAAAGCTACTGTTTGAAAATATAGTTAGCTACACACTACAAACTCTGAACTATCCCTTTAATTAGATCCCTATATTTGAACTTGAAAAGTACAATACTTTGATTTACATGACAAATCTGACAATATAGTACACTGTAATGAATCCGACTTTCCAATGCTACATATAAAGATAAACGACCATTTGGACAAATATTGGTTCAATAAATGAATGTGACTTTCCAGTAAGCAAGCAAACAATTTGAGCTGATTCACTAGAATGAATCAGATTCCCCCATTCTGAGAGACCAGTAGAGATTAAGTGATTTACTAAAATATCGAGCATGTGTTATAATTTTCTCGGTTTAGAAAGCAAAAATGCTCTATTAAGAAAATCTGAGCTACTGTTGCTACTGAAAAATGTAGTTAAGCTAGTAGCATTGCAACTTCTAGTTACTAACCGTGTAGACTCAGAGGAAGATTGCAAGGGCTGATGGCCCCATTTGTGACGCAGCTATCACAATAGTTTTAAGTTTAAGCAATATATGAGTTTCAACACACCACTGGTGAACTGTTTAGAGGTTACTGTTAATAATTAAAATGGTTTGCTAAATATAGACAATATTAGCTATTTCCAGGTCTGCTTCACAAATCTGTCTGTAATGATGCCTTTCACAATTTTTTTCCCTTTCTTTCTTTCTTTCTTTCTTTCTTTCTTTCTTTCTTTTTTTTGTTTGATAAATACTTATGGGCATTCCCCCATATGTAGTCAGATTGCTTTTTGTCTTTTATGTTGAGTCCCTGGAGTACAATTCCTCCAGTACATTCTTAAGTCAGCACTTATTTCTCACAGACCAAAAACAATGTTCATTCTGCCATCACTGTGGCTGCTTATTGAGGGTCAGCACAAATTTCTTGCTCCTTTACTTCTGTTTACGGTTACGTATAATGTGCTGAAGACAAGTTATGGCTCAGGAGAGAATAATAAAACTGGCAAGTGTGTGTGCCTGTTAGCTCCAAACGTTTTTCTAAATTAACTTAAAAAAACGAAACGAAATATAATCACTTTGCCATTACATACAAAACGGAACTATTTTAATAGCTGAAACAGTAGTATACTGTAGGCTGTTTTGGGAGAAGCTGTCGGACACGGGCCGGACTAGGGCCTGAGCATCTCGTGCCAGGGCCAGGCTATTTGAGGCCCGTGCAGCCGGTGCAGGACTCTAATCAGAGCAAGTTTCTTATTCTCCTCATAACTGAGAAACTTATTTTTGATGTAGCCGAACCAATGGGTACAGCGTGAGTGCAAGCTGCAGTAGTCTGAAACGTTTTGGATATTTGTCCTTCCGTCGCCTAGGCTACTTCATCTTTAAGGTTCTCAAGAGTGATCACGCCACACTCGATGCCAATGCTTCATGTGAAAATCGCCCTTTCCAATTCAGCCAGCAGTGACTCAGTCCACCACAATTTTATTCGCGGGTTTATTAAAAAATACAATGAATTTCCATTAATCAGTTAACTTGCTAAAGTGGGAAAATAATGAAACGAGAGTCCTCTCATGTAGCCTATCGCGAAAAGTTAAGAATCATGATGAGTCGCGGCTCGCGAGGATGAGGCTTAAATATCATAGAAATTAATTTAGCCCAAAACGTACTGTGTGATATATCGCTTTAAGGTGATTTGAATGAACATTATGATGAGTCCCTAATGTAAAAGTTTCTCCCTGTGATCTTCCTATATCATCCTTAAGAGGCAATATACATTTTTGGCAGCATCAAGTTAATAAGGACAAATTCTTAATCATGAAAAGCTTCTCACAGATATATGTCTGCAGAAAATAAGCTGTCTCTGCCTGTGCCTCAATAAAATAAAAAAATACTTTTTTTAATACTCTGTGTCGTGCTTAATCACAGCTAATTAAACTTTCCTAGCTAATACCTATCATAGGGGATTCATTCTCATCCAGCAGCTGGATAAACTGGGCTTTAAGGTGCTTGTTTTCACACAGTCGCTGACAAAGTCAGTGCAATGTCACATACTGTAGATAGTGAAAATCTGCCCCTAAGATCAAATGGCCCCTTCAGATGGAGCCGAAAGCCTACTCAAGGGGTAGCGAGGATGAAAGGAAATATGAAGGAGAGGGGATAGAGAAAGAGAGGACACAATTAAAGGGTGATGGGCCTCCGCAGAGAAGAAACATAAGAGATGATAATGTGTGACAGGAACACAATGATGAGAAGGTGATGCATAGAGTGTAATATTTCAAAAGTGTATGAAAAGGGCTGATATGTTCACAGTGAGCAGCAGACAAGATATGAATGTGAGTCCCTTTTTAATTTCATGCATTTTGACACATTTTGGAATAAACAGTGCTGCAGGTAATATACTGTTTTGACTTTCTTAAGCAGATTCAAAAGTTTTGTAGCACAATTGTATTTCTACTTCTCACAAAACACACCTTTTGAGATTAACAGCCTTGTTTCTTTGATAAATTGAATGTATGTCTTACATTACACATGCATTTGGTTCAAGCTTTTACCCAAAATGACACTGTGTTCAAGGTGGTATATACTGTAGATATACACGTTGTGTGTTTTGCATGTCCCATATTTCTATCTATAATATATTATATATATATATATATTCCCTTTCTGGAACTTGAAGCTGCATCTGGGTTCGACCCGATGCCAGGCCGAGAGTCCCTGCTCAGATAGAGTCGATCTCACGGGATCCTCAGGAATGGTGCTGGGAGCTCCTTGTCGAGTGCGTAATGCAGCGACAGATGCGTCCCTCAACGGCCTGAGTGTGGTCATGAGTGGCCACCCTGCCCACGGTCTGTGGCGCGATCGCCATCTCACATGGCACATCAACTGACTGGAGATGCTGGCCGTATTTCGAGCTTTGAAGCACTTCCTCCCGGACCTAAGAGATCGCCATGTGCTAGTGTGCACCGACAACACAGCGGTGGTCTCTTATATAAACCACCAGGGAGGTCTGTGTTCGCGACCCCTTTACAAGCTGGCGCACCAGATCCTCCTGTGGGCCCAAGGGAAAATCATTTCATTAAGGGCCGAGTAAATATTCTGGGTATTGAATGCCGAGAAGACATCATTCGAGGCCGGGCCGAGGGCCCGGGAACTGGAGGCGAACACGAACGTGGCTGGAATCAGATATGCCATTTCTACTGCTTATGAGTCCTCTGATCTCCCCTCGCCTCTGGGGGTCAAGGTTCACTCGACCCAAGGCCTTCTTGGCAGGTGTGTCCATGCAGGACATCTGCAACGCTGCGGGTTGGTCCACGCCCCTCACGTTCGTCAGGTTCTATGGACTAGATATGCGAGCCACTCCTGGCTCTTCTGTTCTCTCGTCCTAGCTGTGCTCTTCCACGCTAGGCAGGAATTTGCAATATAATTTATATATATATATACTTTGCACTAAGTGTAAATAATGCTATTTAAAGTTAATAATTCTAAGGGTAATTACAATACTTAGTGCAAATAGTTGCACATACATGGTGTGTTGTAGTACATTGTAAAACAGTATGCAATGATAGCATATTCAATAATATTATCATATTTATTAAAATCAAGCACATTGTCACCTGGACAAAATGGTATTTGTCAACAAGACGGGCTATTTACACTTTCCAATTTACAATTTCTTTGCATGTAGTGTAAACAGATATTCTGATTAACATTTATTGACCAGTATGAAAGAACAGTTTCTCAGAATGCGTTATCTATGTTGAATCTCTTTATAATAATTTTGAATTACAAGTAAATTGAATTCAGTAATTTTCTCTTCCTGTCATTGCAATTAAAAATTCCAATTCTACATTTTACACAATCCTGGCTACCAGAACCCCTTTCTCTACCTTTTGAGCTACATGAACATACTGTATATCCTGTTCAGTATCCCACCAAAAACCAGGAAATGTAATATATATGTAATATCATTTAATGGCATCATCCTAGTGTGATTAGAGGTGCAAGGTATTGTTCAGTGTGTCATCTCAAGTATCTAGTTGCACGGACATCAGCCACAGAGGTACTACAGGCCTCAAACAATCTGTGAGATCTCTGTGTGTCCCAGAAGATAAAGCGAGGAAGGGCCATTAAGGGGAGGAAAATTGGATATCTCCAAGAAGTTTGAAAGAAAGAAAGAAGAAGGGAGATATTATAATTTGGAGTATCATAGCGGATGCTGTGGTTTGTGTGGAGAAATCAGTATCAAATTTAAGCCTGGGTCAAGGCTAAACTCAATCTTTGTCTGGCAAGGGATAAACTAAAGAAAAAAATGGTTCTGCTTTCTTAGACACTGAACAGCAGGGATAGAGGTGGGTCGGCTTTCAAAACCAAATTTATATACAAAGATTTAAAGAGAGAAATGTATCTGCCAACATCAAACAGGAACATTTAAGCCAGCAAGAATATAGAGGCAATGTAGAGCAGCACTGGACTCTTATCTATTGCACATTCACTTTATGTTTATACTCTAAATTCTGACTGCCCCTCACTGAAAATTCCTTTACATGTATGTTTTTTTTAACAGGTCCCTGTTGTGCTTCCTTGCTGATTCAAGTTTCCAATTGAAATCTTTAAATCGTAATGTGCAGCTTTACCTTTAGGATAGATTTTGAATAGGCGGACATTAGAATAATCCTGTATTTAATTTAGTCAATAGAATGATACTTTGCATTAATTTATTAATAAATACTTATTTCAGAAGAACTATTTGCACCCAGGAGAAAACTAATTATTTGCACCCTTTTCACAGACTGTGATGACACTTTATTGTGATTATTTTTTCTTTTCTTTCCTTTTTTTCTTTTATTTTGCTCTTAGGGCAATGAGAACACACACACACATGCACGCACGCGCGCACACACACACACACACAAAGATATTTATGATATTATAAAAAAAAACATGATATTTATTGCAGTTTCTGTTCACCACAGTTTACACAGCTATGGTGACTTCCACTTCTGAGAACCTGTTAATGTGAAAAGGATCCACATAGTTGGGTGGTGCCAGAAAAAAAAAGTAAATCGGATGTGACTAAGAGTGTAGTACGTGTTTCCATATTTTGAGAACTTCTATTGAAGTCTCAAGCTTGAATCTTTGATGTTTTTTTACACTGTGAATTGCGATAAACGGATACCTTAAACTTGAGCAGCTGACATAACTTAATATCCAGATACAATACTTGAAACAGTACATACAAAAATGAGGGTCACATTGAAAGTTTTTTCAATTAACTGATTTGTTATCAGTTAAAGTCACTGTAGAAGTCAGAAATGAATGAGCCTGACAATTCTTTTATGTACCATGTATCGAGGGCTACAATATTGGACACAAATGATGACATTCATCTGCAGCACCGTTTGAATTACTCAGTCATTCAGTTTATCAATGACAATTCAGCAAGACTTTCTGAAAATGCAAATGATCGTGAAGTTGGAACGCTATAGCTGGAAATCTATTCCTAATGCACAATAGAAGCAAACAAGTTATACTCACGTGTCCTTTCTCTTTCAGCGCTGCTATTGAGCAGCCATTTTTGAACTCACATGTCTCACATGTGCAGCACGATCACAAGGTCGGCCACAAGGCCACACAAAACAATTATGTGCTAATGTTCCAGCTTTTCATTTATTTTTTATTCAGTAAAGGTCTCCATTCTTCCAACTCTGCTTTCAGGTCAGGTCAAGAACTAGGCAGTATTCTCAGCCATATGGTGCTGAATGGTAAATGGACATTTATTGCTCGCAGATGTGTTGTTATTTATTTATTTATTTTTTTCACCCTCTGACCTCATCTTTTGTGCTGTGCCAGGTGAAGATATAACTGCTTAGACTGATTCTGGCTGTGAGTTACATTCTGAAGTGATCATGCCTATGCCCTATTCATTTGAAGGTTGCATGACTTCAAAATGTGGTTATTCGGAACACACTTTTCGTCATCTGTCCAACTTTATGAGAATTTTTGAATGCTTAATTTTTTCATGTTTTCATTGTACAATTTATTTCTTTTAAAATAATAATTGTTTATTAGTTCAGTTCATCAAATGGAGGGAATTAGGAAAGAAGTTTAATGTTATTAAATAAATTAATACGTTTTTCTCTTTCTTTATTGGAATAACAGATCAAACAGATTTACAGCATAATAACAACAGCTATAACAATTACAAAACAGCAAAAATCCAGGTATTTGTGAAGATTTTTAGAATTTCATAATAATGAAGAAGGTTTTTATAAAACCCACAGATGAAGGATTTTCAAAATGTTTGTTTACAGAACCAGAGTGTGTTTGCAGTAGCAGTTCATTTGTAGCACTTGGCAAACCATATGCAAATTAATGAATAGCAGTAGAGTTTGATTGCATGAAACGTGTGGGGTTAACAGCAGCAGCATGCATTTTTTTCAATATATATTACTGTGTTGCTTTTTGATTACAGGATAGTGCATTTATTTAGTGTATTTATTTATAATGATATCAAAATATATATATTTAAACATGTATATTTTTTCAAAACTTCATGGAAATCATGTCCAAAGAATGAGGTTGAATAGGGCCTAGCGAGGATTGGGATGTTAAGGATCCCAATCCTCAAGAAAGACTCCTGTGTTTTTCATAGGAACCAGTACACTCTTCAGGTTGGCTATTCAGTATATATTTGTTAGTTGTGACTAAGAATGTTTGAAGCACCACAAAAACATTGGGTTCAAAGTGTACGCGACACGGGTGGGTGTATTTGTAATTGAGGCCAAGGTGTCCAGTCAATTCATTATTTCACAATTAATGTTGGCTCTGGGTCAGACAGAAAAAAATGCAAAATTATGACATTAGTCTACCTTTTTCTTTTCTTTTTTTAACAGTGTACTACATGGTGCATTTAACATTTCTTCATGCAGTAAGGAAATATCCGTGAATGACTATTGTTAAATAGTCAGGGATAGTTAGTCCTGACTAGCCACCAAATATTTACCCTAGTTTTAATTCATTTCACGAGACAGAGCACACACCACCTCATTTGAACATCTCTGTTTATTTTCCACCCTTCCTGTTCTACCATGCCTTCATAAATGAGAGCTGAAAGTAATGAATTATGCATAACCCAAACACTGAGCTCCGTTGCATATTTCTGTTGTCTTGTCTGAAGTATTTGACCTGATCAAATATTAATCTTTGATTCCAAAAATAAACCGGAATGCATTTCATAAATTCAGATGATCTGTTTTCAGCTGTGCCTGTCAGACAGAGCTCATCTGGTGAGAAGGGTGGGTAAAGCGTTGTCTCGCTCATCTCTGCAAATTAGTCCTGATAAATAAACAAGCATTACAGCAGCCAAGTTTTCTAAAATATATTTTGTGCATACTTTCTATAATGCAGGTCTTATCTGTAATTGACTTTAGCAGTAAATAGTTTTGCTGTGCACTTTATAAACTCTAAACTCACTTTAAACAAACAAGTCATTTGAATTAATTGTATCTCAGTTCAGATAATTTAGGAAAACAAATACATCTATTTCTTTAATAATGTTGCTTTGAAACACAAGGGAATATGTTTACTGGATTTCAGATAAACACAAGAGAGTGTGTAATAAAATAGTGTGTGATATCTTCTTCAACACAAACCCATTACACCAGTTTAAAAATAACGGGGAAGACCCTAAAGATCCAAAATGTTAATATTCCTCAGTGTTTGCAGCTCTCCACCTTTGGAGCTTAGTGTCATCACACTTCGCTCTGGCTCTAATGAGCTACATTAGTCAAATCCATTTCCAGCTATATTTGGAATCGAACAAAACCTTCTTTGGTTTTGATGTGTTTCATTTGCTGGCACTCTGCAAAGTTTCATAGAGACATTGTCTGACGCAGGTTTCATCGAGCTTAAACATTTTTTAATGTCTGTCTGCTGCCAGAGAGTTATTCTTTGCTCTTTCTGTGTGAATTATCCATTCATCCTTCTCACCCCTTTTGATGCAGCTCTGTTTACATCTAATGAGTCTTACCAGTGAGTCTTAATGAGTCTTTCTCTGTACATCTATCAAATCCCACTGTTCATTTTCCAGAGCGCTTTAGTTTTCCATATTGTTTACATAGATAATTATTTCCAGTGGGTTAGACACAAAACAACTTGCACGTTTGATGGATTTTAGAAGATTTGGATTTGGGATTAAGTAACTGATTCATTATATAGAAACATCAGTGTCGAGGACAGGTTAGAGGAAGATCCCTCAACCAATAGAGTTTGGGAATAGGATTATTTGGTTTTACTCTCCTGTTGGTAATTGACCTTTTGTCTCATTACACAGAACAAAACATGTAATACATTTACAAATGGGTGTTCATTTCACACATGCAAATAAAAAAACAATGATGTATTATGAATAAACTGTACAAGCTATTAAGATGACAATATATGACACTGAACATTGTTAATATGGGATAAGTAACAAATGATCTTTTAAATTTATGGTAGTAACACTAAGTGGTACACGTGACTAAACAAAAATGTAGTACAGCAAAAAGGTTCAGGTAAATGTGCCAACTTTTTGATAATAATAATAATTATTATTATTATTATACTAACAGTTCAATATAGTGTTTTTTTAAAGTCAGGGTCAAAAAATAGTAAACCGGATAAAAGAATAATATAATATTGATCTTAGTGTCAAGCCCAATACCGAATTGTTGTGCATACACTCTTAAAATAAAGGTGCTTCACAATGCCATAGAATAACCTTTTTGTCTAAATGGTTCCATAAAGAACCTTTAAAATCTGAAGAACCTTTCTGTTTGACAAAAGGTTCTTTGTGGCGAAATAAGGTTCTTCAGATTACAAAAAGGTAAGAAAGAGATGGTTCTTTAAAGAACCTTTTACTGAATGGTTCTTTGTGGAACCAAAAATGGTTCTTCTATGGCATCGCTTGGAGAACCTTTTGAAGCACCTTTATTTTTAAGAGTGTATCTATCTATGTAATATGAACCACTTCAATACAGGTTATTTTTTTATTTAGTGTGTGAATTATCACACACACACACACACACACACACACACACAAATAATGACATACAACAAATATGAAATATGAATGAATGAAAACTTCTAAAAAATGAAGGGTTGACATTTTTCTGTCTACATATTTAAAAATCACTGAATGCAGCTTTTAGACATGCAAACAATGACACTGACTTTGATTAAAAACTGGCAACATCATGTATTGCCCAAGGCTCTTTCACACTGCAAGTTTGATACATTCATTGATCTTTGAATGGAGTGGAAACATTCAACAAATCTGTTTAAAAGCACACCAACCCAAGGCCATGAATGGGGTTTTGTTTAATTTATTTGCAGCCTTTTATTGAAAAGACTTAAATCTTATTCACATTAATCAATTAAATCCAAACCTCAATCCTAACACATAATAACACATTTAAACCTACAGTATGCCTACACTAAATTTACATGTAAAGATAACCTGGCCTGTAATCAATCACACCGCAAACTTTAATCCGAAATATCCATCCATGCAGCTCTAAATTCCTGCCTTGACCTTACAATATGCGTTTCACCAGAGTCTAATTTTTATAGAATTATAGTGCTGTATAACCATAGGCCTGAACTGCATGTTAAGAAAATGACATGAAGGGATTTGCAGTGCATGATGTTACTGATATCTGCCTTTCCCGGAAAAATTAAAGCCATGTGAGTTTTAAGGGTAAAACTTTACTTGAAGGGGTGTGCATAAGACTGACATGACACCTTCATAATCAGGACATGACACATGTCATGAATATGAAGGTTTTTTTTATGCATGTTTATGACATGTCATTAAGTGTCATTCAGCCTCAGTTATGTCATTTTACTGCAAATTGACATTATTTGACCTAACCCTAACCTAACCCTACCCCTACCCTTACCCCTAACCATAGCCCATAACAAAGACATCTCAAACAATGTCAGCTTTGCATTAAAAATTACATAACTGAGCAAATGACACTTAATGACAGTTGTCATAAACATGCATAAAAAACCTTAATATTCATGATATGTGTCATGTCATAATTATGTAGGTGTCATGTCATGATTATGAAGGTGTCATGTCAGTCTTATGCACACCCCTTCAAGTAAAGTGTAACCGTTTTAAGTTTTATCTTTGCTTAAAGGGATAGTTCACCCAAAAATAAAAATATTGTCATAATTTACTCACCCCTATGTTGTTCCAAACCTGTATGGGTTTATTTCTTCTGCTGAACGTAAAAAAAAGAAGATATTTTTCAGAATGTTCGTAACCAAACAGTTGCTGGAACCCATTGACTTCCATAAACCATAGAGGTTTGAGACAATTTGACAGTTTAAATCATGACAGAATTTTCATTTTTGGGTGAGCTATCCTTTTAAGCACCTCTGTTGTGGGTGGCAAGCCAATATCTTCTGTGTGCATTATACAAACATGTCAAGCCATTTGTTTGTCACGCCTTCAATTGAAATATTTAAAAAATGTAAAATAATTTCTCTCTGTCTAGATATTTAGTGTAGCTTGTCCTTTTAAGTCTATACATGAACATTCTTCCTAAAAGATGAACATGAGAGGAGAGAAAGAAAGACAGAGAGAGCTGAAGCATCCTAATGTTTCACTTAGAGAACAGGAAGAGTAACTGCGTCACTGAATCAATGTCCTCTAAAGTATTCATAGAGGTGGCTATCAGAATTCACACTCCAGATTTGGAGCCACTTGAGATGGATTTTGTGAAATGATCTATTTAAAACAAAACTTCTCACTTGTGACCTTTATGCCTGGGAGACAACTCTAACTTTAAAACTTGGCTTTTCACACTCACAGTTGTTAACCTATAGGCCATTATAAACCTAGGTAAACATAAACTTGTGTTATCTTGTTTCATATTTCACAATTCAGTTTATACTGTACTTTATCTGTGCCCTGGGTTAATAATTCATCTTTGTGGTGGGGTTTAGAGATTTCACAAACTCTGGGTTAACATTAATGTTTGAATATTTACGAGGTTAATTATCATTTTTTGGACTAATGCAGGGCACACAATCCCTACTTGAACATCTGTGGAAATGTTGCCACGTAAACACACATTGGACGTCTTAAAGGAATAGTTAAAATTATTATCATGTCATTATTTACCAGTGTTGTTATCATTAAATAAAACTAGATCTAGAATTATTAAAATTTTGAAATAAAGCGGAAATATAAATACAGTATTAGATGAAAAAAATGAAAATTAGACATGTTGCCTTGTCATCTATCTGACATGTTGAAGTTGCAGTACTTAAATTACTAAAACTAATCCTGAAATAAAATTTTAACATTGAAATATTAAATTAACAAACAAACAAATAAATAGTCGCAGTTTACAATTAGTTCATGCATTAACAAACATTAACTAACAATAAGCAATGTATTAGTACTGTAAATGCAACCTAAAGTTAAAAAAATGAAACCTTACTGTAAAATAAAAAATAAAAGAAAAAAAAGACAAAAGAAAAACTATAATTAAAATGAAAACTGAAAATAAATGGTAATTAAAAATATCATAATAAATAATATCATATTAATAATTACGCAAACCTATATGACTTTAAGAGAAAGTTAATTAAATACAGTAGGTTGGATTGTGATTTACTTTAATGGCTACTAAAACATTCAAGAGGGTCAGAAGAAAAGTACATTCATGCTGACCATTTTTCACATGCTCTGATTGTTAAAGTCAACTTGATTTTTTAAAGCAATTTTACAGGCAGCCTGTTTTGTTTTGGGCCCGTTGTATGAAATTCTTCAGAATAGAATTCTGGGAACCTTAATTGGTCTCTGCAATACAATCTACACATGTTATGAGAGCAAACCACACACTGATCAGTGTAAAAGTAGAAGTACAAATGAATTGTCAGTGTCAAGAGGGGCACTTGGATCTCTGTTCACAAAGAGCCAACATTTTTTTTTGTCCATGTTGCCCTGGTAACAAGTACATCATCAGCTCTCATGGCTTTGCCAAATGACATATTTTCTTTTCTCAATGATAAAACATTTTTAATGTAACTTTTCAGGACAGTGAGTGTGTCTGCAAGTGTATATGTGCTGCTTCAGCCTTCACACCTACAATATCACACTCTTATTTGAACTCTAACCACACAATGATAGATTTGACAGCCATTGAATGCCACTCTCTTTTTAGCTGGGCTCAGGGCATTTATCAAACTCATTCTGTGCATCTGTAGCTGAAAGACCAGCACCCTTGATGTTTTTGTACACCAGCCTGATTGTTATCATAGGGCTCGTAAGATAAATCCAACCGAGGGCAGCTTTTATTGAATCTTGCTATAAAAAGACAGGTGCACACGCACCCACACATACACCGAGAGGCTTTATACCCCATATCATGTTGAAGGTCACATCTAAGGACTATGCTAATGAGGTTTTCAACTTGGTGTCATCAACATATTTTCATGATTATCTTTGTACATGCTCAGCGTTGGTCATTATACTCAGGACAAGGGAAGAAGATCATCACCCTCATAAGCATGAAAAGGCTAATTGTCACCTACAGCAACAATCTCTGTCTGTATATACCAAGCTGTAAGAAGGGCTCTGCACTATGAGCACTAAATCAACAAAGTGGCAGTAATGGAGATTCACGCTACCCTGTCCCTGCCGGTGAGCCATTTTGTGTAAATTTCAGTCTTCTTTATAATCTGTAAATGCCCCTGTGTATACCTGACTTATCTTTAACTCAATCACCTTCCTACCTGTCCACAACTTCTGCGTTTGACATTTGGCTTTTCAAAAGCATCCTGTCTGGAAGGGCTCCCGTAACCCACACCAAAAGGCTCATGACAGGGCTCTTTTAACATTGTGTGTCTGTGTGTGTGTGAAAGAAAGAGAGTCAAGACTAGTCAATAGAGACTCCTCGCCATCTTAAGGCTGTAAACATGGACTTGAGGGAGACAGTACACGCAATCGCCATGTGGGGGAGCAGTGGTTCTACACCATCTTTCCTTGTTGGTGCACGATTTTAAAAACAGATCCACTGCGATTTGTCTAAATCAAAGGATCTTGAGCTGAAAATGACATGACTGGGTCCCTTCAGCTGGTGTAACTGTGAAAGTGTATAACATCTTTTTGACAGCCTTTGCAATTGAAATGAACATTAAACTAACCATCAATGTTCTTTTATTTAAAGTTGTGTCCCGGAAAATGAGTATGGAGGCTTGGTAAATTGGTCAATGACATGACTTTTTAAAATGTATGTATGTATTTATATATATAAGTAATCCTATCTACTGATTAATTTTTTTTTTCAAAAATACATTAAAAACATAAAAACACACAAAATAATGAAACATTATGTTAAATTATGTAGGACACCCCCCCCCCCATATTAAGTATAATTAGAGAATGAAAAAAATTGATTTAATGAACTTGTACAGAAGAAAAACATAAGAAAAGAGAAGACGCCTGTGGATTTTCATAACTATGGTTGATAAATCTTTTAAAATATCAGACAGTTTGACAAGGCAAGTTCATGTTTAAAATAATTTAATGATATGTATGAATTCAAATTTCATATTATATGCAATAAATACTTTTCACTTTGGAAAAGATATTCAAAAACTTTAAGTTTTGAAATGATAAGTTAATGTTTTTAAGAATCTCCATTTGCAAAGCTACCTGTGTGAACCTACTACGCAAACATAAATGTGTGAGTTTATGAAAAAATACTGGAGCTGTCTCTCCTGATAAATATTGTATTCCACACTCCCATCTCTTATTTCATACAGTCAAAGAGTAAAACTGCACTGCATTTCTCTCTCATAACCAGCTGTGAACCAGCCTTGCGTGAACACACACACAAATTCCAGTATGTTTATTTGCTGTGCGCTCTAGTGTGAAACAAGCTCTCACACCTGTCGAAACTTCAACCCCTCCTGCCTCTCTTGATGGCATGAACTATGGGGATGCAGTTGCTAAAACTCTCCCTCTTGCATAAAGTCACTGAAGGAGATGTTTGGAACTCATCTGGGCCGATTGTGGCAGATCATTTCTCAACAGTTTTGCTCTGTATGTTCTTCTTCAATATGAATAAACCTCAAGAGTATGCATCCATAAACTTGTGTCTTATAAGAGTTCCTTTTATAAATCTAGTTTAAAACACAAGTGTCAAGTTTTTAAAAATGTCTTTTCATTCTTGTTGGTTGGTTTAAATGACTCTAAATCATGTAGTGTAACGTACTAAAAAAACAAACAAAAAAACTCTGAATACATGTGTAAAAATCTTTATTATTTTCTGAATTTTTTTTTAAATATATTTTTCAGGGTAAATAAGTATCTTTACAAATATCATAAATTATGAATTAAATATAAATAAATATGATTATGTTTTTGGGAAGTTGTACCACATGACAGCTTTGTCTTGAAGGTCTTAAAAATATCTTATGAATATCTGACATATTGGCAATGACACACAGTCATGAAGTCATGAAAAAAGGTTTCTATGTGATATTTTCTGTTTTCGATTTCTGTAGATTTATGCATATTGGTTGCACCACATGTGTTTGGTAATCACACCACATGACGTGCCATTTTTTAAATATTAGTAGTGAAGCAGTTTTAATATTAATAAATAAGATTAGGTGTATTGAAGTCATTGAATGTATTAAATGCAATTTAAATGTTTTTTTTTTTACATTTTACAGTAGAATATATTTTTGGTGTAATCCACTGTAGTCAGGTTGATACAGTGATATTAAATCATATCTTTGACTGGAATAAAACTAGTTCATAGATGCTACCACATGAAGCACATTTTTGTGGTTACTTAAATTTTTTTACTTGATTTTTTTTTGCACACATTTGTGTGATAAAACCACAACACCAGCAAGAGAAAAATGTGCATACTTCACACCTTGCTGAGTTCGCCAATCCACAGCTTCTCGAACAACCCCCAAAGGAGTGTTCTCTTACTCTAAAGCTCGCGGTAGTTCTCCCCCTTCATTTTCTGCCCCCTCTGCTTTCCTTCTGCTCCTTCCATCCATCGCTCTTCCACAGTGCATGAGGAACAGGCTAGGCAAGTAATGAGGCACATTAGTGCTCGCAGCAGATAAAAGCAGAACACTGGTGAAGTGTTTAAGATCCCTATCGCACACCGAAAGGAAAGGAGGGAGAATTCTAGAGGTCTGAACACAGACTGAGCCTTCATCAGTGGAGGTCACAGATAGAATAAGAAGCTTTGATCACAGATCCAGGGTCAGTGAATGGTCTACAGTCACTGTTAGATGGACTAGCTTAGAGCTAGAGGATGAGATCATTAAGAGATCAATGATAACAAGTTCTGTAACTTCAGGTATTGAGTAAACATTGAAACAGGTGTTTATCCAATGGCTAGGATATATTAAGGTATATCTAAACTGAACACATGAAAAATCTCCTCAAACTGAGATTTCTATTCCTTTTTCTAAAGGACACACATGTGAGCTGATTTTCAAAAGGCTTTTAGATCATTCCCATCCAACAAAACACAGGAGATTTATAGAAATAAATTCTTGAAGCACATCCCTAGGTTAGAAAAAAAAAACATGTGATAGAAGTCAACCCACACAGAGGCTTTCAGAAACATGGTTTTATACTTGCTGGTTGGGAGATTCACTTCAATGTGAAATAAAGGTTAAAGGCCTGTGCAATTGAACCCTCTTGGGGCCAGTGACCTAGGTTAGAGAAAGTTTCTGCTGATATAGTTAATTTCCTTCTGCAAACCCCTGCAACATGACACAAGAAGTCATAAATGTGGCTGCGTAGGTATTTTAAAATGAATTATTCAGGCGAGTTAAGTGCTCCTTGATGCTATGTGGTCAGAATGTGGTCATGCAATGTGGTCAGAATTTTTATTTCATATCCTTGAAGGTGAGAAAATTCTGTTAAACTGCTGACTTCTCTTAGATGACTGTGACCATATTCATCTCACTGTTTTTAGAATTGACCTTACGACAGCGAGTCTGCTCGCTCACTGATGTACCTGATTAAATTGGAATAAGCTACTTCAAATACAGTTTATCATCATGCAAAAAAAATAATAAAAAATCAGTAAGCACAAGCTTTTGTATCAGGTTGTAAAGTAATGACTAAACATTACGTATGTGAATACCCACGATTGTTGTGTTGGGAGCAGAGCAAGCACAGTCAGCTCTCATGGGGGCTGACTGTGTGCATTGTGCTCTCGCCGGGCACACTTCGAGGAGTTTGTCCAAGTTTGCGGTGTTTATTCATAAAATATCCCAATGTGTACAAGTGTGCACTATCTGGAATGTTTAGCTCTGCTCCTGTCCTCAAGGTATTATGGGTCTGCAACAAAACTGGGAACTGGAAGCAGACTGGAGGTTCCCTTTCTCTCTATATCCTCCGATTGTGTGCAAACATATTAATGTGTTTGGAAGCTATCATTCACGATTCTTTTAAATTGCATATATTATTATAATTTTCAGCTTAACGTCCAGACCATGTTTCACTTGTCTGGTTGTTTGGCTGCATTTAATTCTGAGGAATTAAATGAAAATAGTCTTCTGGCATTTAGAAGTTTAGATGTCTATATTAATATAGCAGAGGGATTGAGATGGGCCTCACTCTTTCTCCTCCCTCACCCTCTAAATACAGCACTCCCTTGGGGCACAGAAGCACACTCTGCGGTTACTTCCCCCCTGAGTGAGAGCACAGTGCTACACCTTTCTTCCCCCAAGGAGATTAATGTGGTCAGCACATTGATACAGAAGAGGTTGAGGACTTACCACCTCAATCCATTGCATATAGGGTGTTGGTGGAGGTTGTAACTCATGCCGTAGCCAGGTTAAACATTGACTGGCTGGCTGAGAAGTGAGATGTTTGTCCTAAGAGTAAATTGGATGGACACTTCCTGTGTGCTAAATCACAACCTCCATGTAGGGACCTACCGGTTTTCCCTGAACTCTACACTGAGGTGAAGAGACCATGGGTTAAAACATTTGTAATCCGGCTCTTCATCCCTTATTTTGCAAATTATTCTAACATTAGGGGGCTGAATGAGAAGGGCTATGGGGTGATGCCTAAGCTGGGCAGCATCATTCCTGAAGGCCCCGACATTACCCAACAAGTGGCTTTGGTGGATAAAGCCTACACGGTGGACCCTGGGCTCAGGGGCTGCTGGGCGGAAGCAGCCCTTGCCATGGGCCAGCTCCTCATATCAGTGCAGCAAGAAGTCCAGATTCCAGTGGCATCAGACTTCTGAGGGCAGGTCCCTCTGGGGAATCTCATTATACAGTGCCCGTTTCTCCTCAGTGCCCTCAGGAGGCCGGTCTGTTAACCCCGCCACCTTTGGTGCTTCCGGGCACAGTTGTCTCCAGCGACTGCAGTTCTCAGTGTCCACCTGGAAATGTGGTGGCACTGGGAGGCTTGCATCCTCTGAGGAGGTCATCAAGTAGCCAGTTCGGGTTGTCCCTGCTGGTCATCTGCTTCAGGGCACTGAGCTGATTGCTCAAGAGACCAGTCTTGAGAAGCAGTTCACACCTCATTATATGGTGCCCGTCTCTCCTCAGTTGCCTCACGAGGCCAGTCTGCTAACCTCGCCACCTTTGGTGCTTTGGGTCACAGCAGTCTCCAGCAAGCATGGTTTTCAGCTGCAGCCCGGCAACGGTACGGCATGAGAATGCTCGTCCCCTCAAGTAAGGACAATATAGTGGGTAAAACAATCACTCCCTGCTGGTCATCCACATTAGGACACCGAATTAAACTCTTTAGATACAACAGACACCAGTCCCGATGGGCTGTCATCCTCAGCCCCACTGATACCTCTGCCACTACCGGTGCTTCAGGGCTCCAATTTATATATTTTTTTGTATCATATTGCACTTATATTGTATTGCACTAATGTAGAATGCCGGAGCCTCAACCTAAGCATTTCAATGTGCAAAGTGTCACTGACATTGTACACATGATAAATAAACTTGAAACTTGAGTGAAGTTCCCAACTGCCACCCGGCAATGGTATGGCACGGGAACAATCCCTGCCAGTCATCTGTTTCAAGGCGCCAAACTGACTACTCCAAATACACCAGTGGCCAGTCTCGAGAGACTGGTTCCCTTAGTAGACCTCTTGGCAGTGTGGAAACTTCTGCCAAATGTGCCTCAATGGGTCCTGCAGGTGGTGTGTCGCGGGTAGGCTCTGGTAGTAGAACAGGAAGTAGCTATTCTTCTGAGCAAGGAGACCACAGAATGTATTCCTCCTCTCAAGAGGGTGTCTGGGTTCTACATCCAGTACTTCATCGTTCCATGGAAGGATGGGGAGTTGCGTCCGATTCTAGGTCTGTGCAGACTGAATCATTCTGTCAAAAAGTTCACATTCAAGATGCTGATGTTGAAACAGGTTGTGACTCAAATCAGATCCGAGGACTGGTTTGTCACCAGAGAGGACACATACATGTATCCATCCTTTCACAACAGAGGAAGTTCCTGAGGTTTGCTTTTGGGGGCAAAGCATTTCAATATGCGTGTTCTTCCTTTCAGCCTAGTATTGTCACCCTGCACTGTCACCAGTGTGTGGGTACAATTCTGGTTCCTCTGCGACTCCAGGGCATCCACGTATTGAATTACATCAACAATTGGTTGATATTAGCTTAATGAGAGCAGATGGTGATTCAGCATCAAGATGTCATTCTCACTCACATGAAAGAGCTGGGGTTAAGGCTGAACACCAAGAAGAGTGTGCTTTCTCCAGTACAGATAACCACTTTTTTCTGTGTTGTATGGGTTTCAACAACGATGCAGGCACATTTTTCTCCTGCTTGTGTTATGTGATTCCTACAGCCGTGAACAGTGTGAGGCTAGGCCAGTCACTCACTGTAATACAGTTCCAGAGACTGTTGGGTCTGATGGCAGCAGCGTCCAACGTGATATCTGTTGTCCTGCTGTATATGAGACCTTTGCAGTGATGGCTCAGGACCAAGGGGTTTTCCCTGAGGGGCAACCCACATCACATGATCAAGGTCACACAGCGATACTTACGCGGCTTAGGAGCCAAGTAATTTTTTGCCTGTTTGGGTTGTCAGACATTTATTGTTGTAAGTTAAATTGAGTTCCCCTCTGAAATTAATAGCTATACATTTTTTATAACAAAGAGGTTTTTGATGGCACACACACACGTCATTGCTAGGAATAGGGTATTAAATTAGATTAATCTCTTTAATGTTATTGATGTTTAAAATCATTGTTCACTTTACATTTCGATACTTGTCAAAAGTAAAATGTACAGCCAAAGATTTTTTTTTCTGTTTACAAGCCTGAACAAGAACAAGATGATCGAAGTGCTAATTAATGCTCAAGCAAATAGCCCACCTTAATTACTCTTGATTGCACATGTTAGCAGCCACTTAATTTTTTTGGGCCAGGGGGGGGGGGGACCCCCACCTTCTTTTGTTTTTGGCTAAAATAAAAAATTCTCTTAGGAGAACATCTTGTTATGACCTGCACCATGGTCTGTCTGGATGCAGGCCACAAAGATCGATCACAAGAAGAAAAAGAATAACATAACTCTAACATCACAATAACTTAAGAAGCTTAGGGTCTTTGAGGCGCTATGCCCCGAGGGAGCTACATACATCTCAACAAACACAACGTATGCCAGTGAAGAGCATAAACAGACGAGAAAGAAAAAGAAAAAGAAAAAGAAAGTAAACTGAGCTGCAGAGAAATACAGTGCTCAAAATAATATATAATCAAGAAATATGTTACATTCCATAAAATCACGAATCCCACAAAATAACATTATTTTGACCCTTTTGATTATATTGCATATGAGAAGTAAAACATGCCATTCAACATTAGTAGCAAAGTTATTGTGAGAAAAAGAAAATCAGAAAGGATACATTACATTGATCAAAAGTGACAGTAAAGACATTTATATTGCTTCAAAAAAAATTATATTTAAAATAAATGCTGTTCTTTTAAATGTTATATTCATCAAAAGAATCCTGGGAAAAATCATCAAAGAATCAATGTTTTCTCAAAAATATTAAGCTGCAATGGTTTTCAACAAGTAATGATCAGCATATCACAATGATTTCTACAGAATCATTTGACTTTTCCAGCTTTTCCTTCATCGTACATCACATTTTCAAATATATTAAAATAGAAAACAATTATTTAAAATTTTCTCTTATATTACTGTTTTTACTTTACTGAAATTTCAAAAACATTTTAAAAATATTATCGACCTCAAACTTTTGAATGGTAGTGCATGTTTATCAGTAACTTTACCCCTATACTCAGTGATAGTTTCATTCTGGCAAATTTTCAATCATATTACCCATCTGGAACACTGAATAATAAAAATAATAATAATAATTATAATAATTATTTACTCAGAAATGGCTACTAAATTTCACAAATAATTACAAAGGATCGGCATGTTAAATAAACATGAACTTTTGAGGTAAAAATAATAAATAATATTTTCTGAAATAATATTTTCTTGTAAAACATGCTCCAGTAATTGTTGTTTTATTTACAACTTCAAAACAAAAATTAAAGTGTAGTAATTTTATACATGTATTAATAAATTGGACATAGAGTAACTGGTTCACAACTTTTCTTCCAAAGTCAAAATTAAACCTGAAACCTAAACATATACAATTACAGTTGTAACACTCAATATCCATCAGAAATGAACTTTGACTCACCTATGGAAAAATTTTAATAATGTGCCAAAGTATTGAATAATATGCCAAAGGCTTATTGAGTTAGAAATATAATTTAGTTTTCTCTGTCTCTACTGACAGCAATCCATGCATAGTAGAAACTAATTTTGCTCCTTGACGCAAAATAACCAAATTATGTATCCCTGTCATGCCTCGTCCCTGCTTTTATTTATTCTGACACCTACACACTTCTCTGAAGAGACTTTGCTTTCTGCTGCAAGAAGCCTTCAAATAAACTACAGGAAGAGCAGTGACATTTTTGAAATCCAAAAGTAGTGTCTGAAACGTAGACAGGTTCACCATGGCTTAACAGGAAATCAAACTTGTAAGCTTCCTGGCATCTGTTTTGAGGCTTGGCAGGACACTCCATAGTGGGCTATAAATAAAGATTAAAAATATAGATTGAGCAGAAATGACAGTCACTCAGAGAGCCCAGTGCTATGAGACCAGGAAAGCATGATGGGCTCAAACCAGCCAAACACGGAGGTCACCCTCAGTTAATGTCGCCCATACTGCTCATGACAATTGCCTTTTCTTACAAATGTTTTCATGTTTTCAGTACAACCAAGGAGATTATTTATGGAGCGTAATTAATTCATACATGAAAAACATATAGAAGTGGTCCCCTTGTGAGATGAGATATTTTGTTTTCTAAGTGTCTTATTTGTATAAATAGCAATGTATACCTCTTTTGTTTAGGTTATGATAATGAGAACATTGGCTAATATAAATATATATTATTTTAACCTTTAATTAAAATTATGGTTTTAATGGTTAATAATGGTTTAAGGCTATCATATTCAAACATACAACATCTAGGTTGGTCGCTCTCAAACTTATTAATCCCTTTTTAAAGGTCCCCTCTTTGTCCAAGACAATATTCAAAGGCCCTCTTATCTAATCTGATATTATATAATTTTAATCATGTACATATTTATTTAAATGTTTTTTTTATTTTTATTTTTATTAAATTTATGTTAATTTCACTGAGTTTGAATTATTTTTTAAGACTTGGGGCACCCTTGAAAGTTTGCAGTGACCTCCTAGTGGGCCCTGGACACCTGGTTGAGAACCGCTGATGTACAGTAGGTTTCTTGCCTTTATCTTTAGTCTAGGTCCTAAACTGAACTCCTGGGGCTGCTTTGGGAATGTACATACAGAAAAACAGAGTGTCTTATGCACTTATTGTATATAAAAGCACATAATCATCTGAAATGCTGCACAGAGGCCTTAAGGTTAAAATCAATTTTAGTTCACTCAGTCGCGTCACTTGCAAGTCAAACATTGCTCAGTGACAGGCGAATTAGAGAATCTCGCCAGAAGACCGACGTCTAATTCGAGTGCCCCTAAACTAAAAGAACGAGGCCATGACAAGCCAATGGATGATTGCATCCAGCTGCCGCTGATCGCAGCACCAGTAAAAATAGGCATCAGGTACGGAACATACTCAGCTTTTCGTTTCGGAGCCGAGCGATAATATCGTGCTGCTCCTGCCAAACTTCGCTGTGGAAACAGAACGAGTTCAGCGCACTCTAGGGAGATTCAGTGCTGGTGGAATGGCGCTACAGTGGAGGTGGTTTCCCATGTTTAGTTGGTTGCACACATCAGGCTGCACTACCCCCTGTTTGTGTTGCAGGCGGCCATCTCCCCTGTGTGCTTCAGCACTTAAAAGAGCTTTTTTCCTAAAAAAGCATTCATGGGTGCATCTTTGAAAAGACGACGGTCCGTCTTTTTAAAGATGCCTTTTCACCCATGCGTTTCTGGATGCGGCCGTTACCTAGCGCCGGGTGATAGTCACGATCGCTGCCTCACATGCCTAGAGCGCGTTAAGCACACTGAAGTGGTGTTCGTGGCATGAGGTTCATTGTTCACCCTTTTTTACGGGGAATGATGACCATCTCGGAGTGTGACCAGGCGTCATAACTCAAAAGGCGGTGAGATTTCCCAGATGCCTCTAGCCCGAACGTCTAGTTCTATTCATGGAAGAAGTAAGGGTGAGGACTACTCTGCAGTAGCCTCGGGCGCGGATTTGCACGATCACAGTGACGGCAATCCCGCTGAGAGAACCAACTCCCAGGAGACGCCCACTCATCTTGAACTTGCAGCCAGCCGAGCCCCTAATGGAACGGTGCCTCGGCCCGCCCCTACAAGAGCCCGTACAGTCGTTATCCTTTATGCGAGCCCTCCTTTTCAGACGATTCGGATGTAATCCGCCTGCATCGCCCGAGGGCGAAACCTGCAGCCTCTCGTTTAGAGGAAGATTGGCCTGCCACTGCCTACCCTAGCGACGATGCCAAGGCCAACTGCAATCGGATCTGGACGATGACTGAGTGATACTATTAACTGAGAGACCGACAAGAAGCGGTAAGGTTGGCAGTGGAAACCAACCTGCCTGTCCCGAGGACATCTCAAGGTGGCATGACTGGTCTTGGGGTGCGCCCGCGCTGAATTTCTCAGCGCCCACTCCGCAGGGTGCCCATCTTCCTGGAGGTGCATGAGCGAGCTCACTAGGTCATAGGATGGCACCTTTTACTGACAGAATCCAGCCCCTAGTAATTCCTCACCCTCACCACCTCGAAGGTGGCGCCCAGCCAAGCGACGGTATACGGAGCAGAGATCCCCCCCTGGAAGCGTTCAAGGGGTAGACCGGGGAGATGCAGTTGTGTCACTGTAAGCACTCGTCATGGTTGTCTGACCGAGACGGTGCCTTGAGCTTATGCAGCTTGGATAAGGCCTGTTGCCGACCCTGCACGCCATGTCGTTACTGCAGAGCTCCACCAGGCTTCAGGCCCACATGAAGAGACCTGCCATGACAGGGTGCGTCACGATCCGGAAGATTCTGAAAGAACGAACCGCAACTAGACCTCGCACGCGAATTCATCTGGCAAGCGGAGAGCAAGACGGGGTTTTTTTTTTTTTTGGGGGGGGGGATGGGGGTGGGGGACCCTGAGACGGGGCCTACCCAGAGATGCGTAGCTCGATTGCTCTATCGAGAGATGGCTAAAAGCACCACTCCCTCCACGAAAGGAAGGTGCAGGCTGCCAGAGAATACTTTTGTTTGTTTTATCCGCACTGACTCTCGGTTTGGTTGTACGCACAACACTCCACGCAAAAGAGCAATTTCCCTATTTCTCCCCATCTGGGGATCTCAAGAGGGCAGCGCGAGAGTTTTGACGGTCTACAGAGCGCAGATCACACTCATCCTCTGTATGCCAGCCGAGACAGCAGTAGGGGACTGGTGCCGAGAGAGTAATCAACCCTGTCCTACTCACGACCCTTGCCCAACTTGGAACAAGCGTAGGTTGCCACGCACATAAGCCCCGCTGCCGCGTTCCCTCGTCCATGGGCCTGTGAGACCGGGTCCCGTGCATTCCACCTCGCGCAACACAGCGAGGGTACGTTGTCGCGTGGATTCGAACTGTTACCCACTTGCAGCGGTATCTTTTTGCCGAAGAATGCACATGGGATAAAGAGCTTTCCAGCCCGTCTTGCCTGGATCTTGGACCCATCAGACTCGGCTATGTGACGGGGTGCGATAGATGCGGCAGTCCCTCCAGCCGATATGCAAGAGGGTTTTTACAGCCCCTACACCGATTGTTTGAACAAGCAACTGTACAGCATGAATTATGCAAATAGTTGTGTCAATAGCAAAATGCAATCGTAAACACTCATTTTATCAGTTAAAGGCGAGTTCTGTCATTGAATTCAGTGATGTCATACAGCTCAGCTTCAGTTTCCAGTTTAAATAGTATCTCTGACAATAAACGTCAACCGATGAGCTGCGAAAATGCCCAAGTGTTAACCAACTAGCAAGCATTGGAGCTACGCGACAGAGCAGCGAACCAATAACTCCATCGGTGACAGAATTGAGAAAAAACATTGGGAGAAACCAGGCTCAATCAGGGGGCCAGATCTCCTCTGGCCAGACGAAACCAGCAGGTTGATCCATGCTGCAGCAAAGTCACATTGTGCAGAGGAATCTACTGGTTCCTGTGGTCTTTTCCCGGTGGTCGTCTGAGACAAGGTCTTTACAGGGGATCTGTATCTGGGGCTTGTCTAGTTGTCCTGTCCAAGTCACACCAGCCTGCCACCGAACCTTCACCTCGTGGTCAGACCTCAAGTTTCTCCCCTTTTTCCCTCCTCGCGGCAGGAGTTGAGTGCCCCCTAGAACAGGTCTCGGCGGCATGCCTGTGTACCACACGGATGCCTCCACAGCGGATGGGCGGCAGCACGCTACAATGGAGCCAAGCCCAGTCTAGGGGGTGTGGACGGGCACCCCACTGCACTGGCCACATCAACTGCCTAGATCGTGTGCTAGACAGTTCGCCTCTACCCCTTGAACCGTCTCCGAGGGCGACAATTATAGGCCAAGCACGTGCAGCTGCCGTCCGCCCACTACA
Source organism: Sinocyclocheilus anophthalmus (assembly GCA_018155175.1). Lineage (NCBI taxonomy): Eukaryota > Metazoa > Chordata > Actinopteri > Cypriniformes > Cyprinidae > Sinocyclocheilus > Sinocyclocheilus anophthalmus. Next base: position 81,277 of record JADLZN010002945.1, read on the forward strand.
GAGTCCCATTTTGACCTTTGCAATCGTGAGCTGAAGTTTCCTTTTTCGTTTAATGAAGACTCTGACATAACTGGTTCTTGAAATAGCCCTTAATCAAGAGGGTAGGGGACCTGCATGCATTTTTGGTTGACGATTCGTGCCTAGAGTTTGGGCAGGCTGACTCCCAGGTAATCCTGAGGCCACAACCCGGCCAGACCACGGCCGGCTATCGTGCCCACACGCGTTACCACTACTCCTTCAGGGATAGGTGTCAGAGCCCTGCCAAGCCGCTGCCCCCGGAGTAGGCAGACCCAGCCCTAGCTTTGCTTTGTCCTGTCCGAGCCTTGAGATGGTATGTAGACCGGACGCAAAGCTTCAGGAACTCAGACCAGCTCTTTGTCTGTTACGGAGGCCGGCAGTAGGGGAATGCCATCTCTAAGCAGAGGTTGGCCCACTGGGTAGTGGATGCTATCACCCTGGTTTATCAGGCACAGGGTGTTCCCTGCCCATTCAGGCTGTGAGCTCACTCAGCAAGAAGTGTTGCATCCTCCTGGGCGCTGACTCATGGCCGCCTCGCGAGCAGATATTTTGAATAGAGCTGAAGGTAGAGGACCACCAACACTCGTTCGCATAGATTCTATAGCTTCGTGTGGAGCCAGTAATTCCTCGGTGTTCTCACCTCAAATGGTTATGGCACTGAGAGCCCCGACCGAGTTTAGTGTCGGACTTGCATAAAACTGCCTCCGAGTGTCCTTACTGTAAGCGCCTGTCGAGCTCCTCCTCGTCCTCGGCAGCCAGACGAATCGGCGGAAATCAGGCGACCAGCGCCCTCACTCGCTGAATCATGAGAACCGAAGATGGCTGCGCGTTTAATATTGTAGGAGAACCGAAGTGTGGATCCCATATGTGTAAAAGTCCACATATTGGACTCAGAGCCCTCGTGTTTCCCGGCAGACTTCTGCATTCCAGAGAGCGTGTACAATCACCTCTAATCATCATTATACACCTTAAACGGTTGTTAATGTGCACGCTTCTGACCTCCTTTACGGAAGGGATTGCGGCGGGACTTCCACAATGTCTGTTCTGAGGGGAGTGAGGTACTGTTTCCAGTGTTTATCCAATCTCACTGCAGGTGGGTATATGATATACGACACAGTGACGGCACTTCTTGTTGCGAGACCCGACCTACACAAAAAAAAATAAAAATGGGGCTCGGGCGGCTGCACAGGACACTGGCAGCGGGCAGACATCCAAAGCCGCTTGGATCCAATTCGTCAGTCACCAAATGCCGTCGAGAGTGACCACTAAAGGGAACGTTCTCGAGTTACGTATTGTACGCTCGTTCCCTGAAGCGAGGGGAACGGAGACGACCCGACCACCCTCACGTCTATTGCCAGTCGCTGTACCACTGCTGAGTGGCCGGAACACTGGCTCGGCTCCTCAGCAAAAACCTGATTATGCGCTGCACTGGCTGCCTACTTATACTCATGCTGTGATCAGCGGCAGCTCGCATGCCAATGTTCATTGGCTCATTTAGTTTACACTCGAAGTGGATTGGTCTCTCCTGGCGAGATTCCCAATTCGTCGGTCACCGACGTGACATCTCTGTTCCATCCTTCAGGGAACGAGGGTTACAATACTTAACCGAGACAAGATAGTTCCGCCACTTTTGTCAGACTTTTTAATTCTGAGAGGAGAAAATGCTTCCCATCTTTTGACTGTGCATCCAGTTAAACTCTAAGATATTTTAGGGCAAATTCATTTCTGAGTTGGTATAAGCAATAGCCAAATTAATTGCCAGTTACCAACATGGATGGAATGCATGACATGCCATCATCTTCTAAAAACATGAACAAAACTAGAAAAATGTAATAAATAAATTAAATTAATAAGAGTGATCATAATAAATAAGGGGTGCAACAATTGAAAGATTTTACTAAATATGTGTTAATATTTTTATCAACATAGCACAATATCACTCAAAGTAACTTAAAAGTAAATATGCATAATGTAGTAATTTTAATAAAGTCATTTTGTAAATAAATTAATAATTTCGGACTTCCCCAATCTAATTTGCATAAGAAGTTGTACTGTGACAAATTTTTGCCAGACAATAGTTTATGGTATATTTGCTTGCATGGGATGGCATGAAGGGATATTTAGCCTTTTTTTTTTACAACATACAACAACTGCAGAGAAATCTGGACCTAAGCAAATTAAAGTCAGATGAAGATGCCGATGCTTGTGCTTGATGATCCGGACCCGGACAATCTCATGGTGACACTTTGTTGTAGTGGCTCACTGCTTGCATCTATGTCAGCTGGAGGACAATTTACGTGTTATTTAATTTAGACAGAACAAAACCTAGAATAGATTTTAGAATATAAACTGCTTAATCATCCATTTTCAGTAAGATTACTAAATATGAAGTGTTTGTGTGCATGGCTGTAGCCAGCATGTTCAAATATAAAATTTGATCACAGAATGACTAATTTGCTGTTTAAAACTCCTCAAACAAGTGTCTGCATGCATTTTCAAGTTTACACAGTTTACAAGAAGGTTTAACGTCCGTGGTATGAAAATAATCACTGAGAGACGTTGGCAGAGTGAGCGAGGATTGAGAGAGTTCTGAATGAGCGCAGGCACAGGCTCCACCAGATCCAGCTATTTTAAGCATCTTTGGATTTGTCTTTTCCACTTAATTTAACACTTTAGACAGTTAATGATGTGGAGCGTTAATTCATAGCAATATCTGGCAACACTGCATCACAGACACTTAAACTGACAGTAATCAAAAAAGGACCCACGAATAGGTTATTGCTGACAGGATACCACATTCGGTATGGCAAACGCAAAAAAAAAAAAACAAAAAAGGATATTATCTGTCAGAAATGTTATCAGCCCTAAACAGTGGCATTTAACACTAGTACACATATTTGTAGAACAAGTAGGCTATGTTACAGAATATAATGAAATATGCAAACACTAGCCATGGAGAAATCTATGCTACTTCATTCAGTATGTTAGTTACATTTTCACAAAGTCAGAGCACTAAACAAAGTTATCATCTATATAGCAATGGTTATGAATGAAAACTCTAACAGTAAAATGTATTGTTGTTGCATGAATAATAAACAACTGATACAATTATCCATTATGACACAATAGCACAATTATAACACAATTATTAAATTACAACACAATTCTTAACCCCACCTGTTACGAACACCAGTTTGAGTGCCCATGAGCTCCTCCAGAGGGCACTCCACCCCAGACTGTTGTCACTCCCTCACTAACTACATTCCCCATAATCCTTTGCCTGGAGTCATCATCACTTATTGCATTCACCTGTGTCTTGTTACCGCCATCAGTCTCACCCTATTTAAAGCCTGTTTTTTTTACTCATTCATTGCTCAGTATTGTTAGCCTGTAGTTCAGGGTTTCGTGTTTGTTTCCTTAGCCTGCTGTATTATTGCCTTGGACTTTTTGGACTGTTTATCTGGTTTCTGTTTGTTAGTGAGGCTTCATGAATCACTGAAACAGTTGAAGCAAATGTGCTGAACTGTGTCGAGGCTTTGAAGCAATCAGACACCTCTCTCCACTGTGACACTTAGTGGTCACTTTACGTGTTGCTCTGCCTTGACAACGATTTACGAATGATAACCTACATGTTGTTTGTCAAACAATAAAGTGTGTCCACATCATTGTAAAGGGGCGGTCACACCAGACTTTGAACGTGCAAAATTTTTTCGGACGCCGCTGCGAATATGGGCGGGAGTAGGATATGGCATCACGTGCCAAGTTTTCCCCTCAGTTATCACAACATGGATTCTGATGTGCTTGTACTGTGTATTTTGCGACGGCGTCGAAAGCGTCTGAAAAGGAGAAGGCTGTGGGTTCACCCTATTCTACAGACTCGGAATGAGTGGGGAGAGTTCCATTCTTTAATTCAGGAGCTTCAGCTGGATGAGGATCGCCACAAGGAGTACTTTCGGCTCTGTCATATTTTATTACCATTATTTTTAACTATAGTGAATAAAGAAATAAATAAATCCTAGTATTATGCAATGAAAAGTTCCAGTGTCCTGAATATACAAGGTCGGTTTGAACTGTACACTTAGCAATATTACTCTTTAAGTGCGTGCCTTTAAGTTTGCTAGGGTTTTTCCCTTTAAATAGCGCATTTTATAAGTTATTGTGCCAGTGGTGAAAATTTTGATTTGAAATATTCTGAAATATAAATATAAAAACAAACAACATTAAGTAATAATAGAATAACTTACACGTGCGGTATAGTAATTAATTGTACTCCTCTCGCTACTCTCTACTCTTCTCCTAATAATATTAGTATATATAGTGATGATCAATGTTCCTGGTGCCCGCCGAACATGTAGCTTCTTTGTTATATATGCATGGTTCTTTAATCTTTTCACGATTGGGTTTTTGGATTATATAAAAAATAGCGACATGCCCAATATGGCTCAAATTAGCGCTTCTCCATTTGAATTTCTGCACAGAGCAGGTCACGCAGTGATCGTATCCATCTTCTATGCTGGTCACACGTCTCAGATGATGGGAGATTAGACCAGGGTCAGAGTCACGAACTTGCGTTTTCAGTCTGACGCATTCGCATGCGTATGAATGGAAGTCAATGGAACTAAAAGTGCAGTGTGACCGCCCCTTAAGAGCAATTAGATTCTATTTTCTTTTGCTCTTTAGTTTTTGATTTTTTTTCATTTTATTTTATTTTTTATTATATAATAGTGGAATTCTTAAATGTGTCTGTACAATCGACATGACCTGCGTTTCCAATACTTTTTAAGCTCCTCATTGTGAATAATTATAGGTTATTTTGGTCATGAGAAGGGAACATTAATAAAAGAAATCAAGCCACAATGTGCCACATATGTTGCATTGTGAGATTTTTTTATTTTGCCGCGTGTCAGTCGAAACACTTCTGAACCGCACCGAAGCTTCATTTAGCCATTGTTGTGTGACATGGGTGTTTTCAATCACACTTCAGAGCAGTGTTTCGAAACATCTACGCTTCAGGATCTCGACACTGTGTCGAAATGTCAGTTTCATGTCAGCCATCCCTACTGACTTTCACCTGTTTAGTGGATTACTCTTTTGTCTCGCCCTGGATTGTACCTGTTTACTGTTGTTTGACCCTGCCTGTTTTGACCACTCTTTGGAATAGAGCTTGCATTTGGATCCACTGCTGTGTTGTCACGCTTCCTCATGTTACACCACCCCAGACCTCACAAATTTTTAAACCCTGGTTACGGCCATGTTTGTGTTCCTGCTTTAGTGCAGAGGCACACAAACATGGTTTAACTTTAGTTTAACTTGAATCATGTCCAGCAGAGATATCTGTTTTAAAGCAGTGTGTAATTCACTCCTTGATTTAATTAATACAATTCTGCTTTGCAATTCTGTTGACAAATATGTTTATAGTGTATTATATTCAACGTGTTTAGGCCATCGCTAGCGTAGCCTTTACAAGTAATTCACGTGCAATGTATCTGGTAGCCACGCCAACCTCACATTCTATGTAATCATAGTAAACCACTTAAACGATTTGCTTAATTAAAGCACTAATCTATAATAGAGAACTGGATTGCTAATGACATTATAAAAGTGAAGCCATTGTGCCGCCATATTGGTATTCCCTAGTATTTCCATAAGTTCTATTGAATTAATAGGAAAACATCACCTAACAAGTCAGCATTGTTATATCTGAAGTATCCCTGTTCAATCTTACAACACAAACGTCCTAAGCATGTAAGTGGTTATTTGTTTATTGTCAGGAATTTCCCCTGTGTATTAAAAAGTTACACTCATACATTACAGTAGCTAACATCAGATGAACATGATAAACATGGCATACTCAACTTATGTATTACAAATGATAAAGTGCCCATTCTGAAATCCGAATAAAGATTTACGCTTTGTATACACATATACCTTAATTCACCTTGTACAGTTATTTGCTGTTTATGTAATTTTGTTAATAGTGTTTTTATTCATACAGTAGACTAATGTTTCAATAATGATTTTGTTAACAGCAACAATTTAAACGTTGGTTAAATTAATTACATTAATTTAAATAAACATACATGACACTTTACTCCTATGCAAACTGAAATGCTAGTAAAACACCATAGAATGAAATAAGAGGGAAATAGATGTTGCTCAATCAGAGCATTAAAAATATACACATCATAACTTATTCAGAGAAATAACGCTGACTCCATGTGCATCTCAAGAACTTAGGATGTCGTGGAAAAGTTCATTTATTTCAGTAATTCAACTCAAATTGTGAAACTCGTGTATTAAATAAATTCAATGCACACAGACTGAAGTAGTTTAAGTCTTTGGTTATTTTAATTGTGATAATTTTGGCTCACATTTAACAAAAACCCCAATTTCATATCTCAAAAATTAGAATATGTGACATGCAAATCAGCCTAAATCAACTAACAACACCGGCCAAAGCGTTCATGAGCTTCAAAATGGATCTCTCAATTTGGTTCACAGGGGACACTACAATCGATGGGGAAGACTGTCTGATCTAGACAGTACTTGTCCAGTGAAGACAATCATTGACACCCCTTCACATAGTGAGGTAAGAGCCACAACACATCCATTGCCAAAGAGCTGGCTGTCACAGAGGGTGATGTATCCAAGCTTTGTTAACAGAAAGTTGATGAAGGAAAAAGTGTGCGCAAGAAAAATATACAAACCAACCGAGAGCAACCGCAGCGTATGAGGATTGATCAAGCCAAAATCGATTCAAGAATTTGAGACTTAGTGAATTTAGAAGCAGAGGATGCGAATGAGGTGAGCGTGCCGCTCAGCATCAAGAGCCACCACACACAGATGTGTTAAGGAATTTGGCTACAGTTGTTGTATGCCTCTTGTTAAGCCACTCCTGAACCACAGACAGTGTCAGAGTTGTCTTACCTGGGCTAAGGAGAAGAAGTATTGGACTGTTGCCCAGTGGTCCAAATTTCTCTTTTCAGATGAGAGCAAGTTTGTATTTCATTTGGAAACCAAGAGGGGTCTAAGAGGTTGCAGAGATCAGGGAGTCAGAGAAGCTCATAGCCTAAGTTGCTTGAAGTCCAGTGTTAGGTTTTCACAGTCTGTGATGATTTGGGTGCAATGTCATCTGCTGATGTTGGTCCATAGTGTTTTTTGAAAACCAAAGTCACTCGCCCCCCATCCCGTTTTACCAAGAAATTACTGTAGCACTTGATGCCTTACATTACTGCCGGACCAGACTTTTTGAAGATGCCTGGAATTTCATTTATCCAGCAGGATTTGGAACCCCGCCCCCACACTGCCCAACAAGCACCAAGTTGGTTAAAATTGCACCATGGTGTGGTGTGCTTGACTGCGTCAGCCAACCCACCAGCCTGAAGCCCATAGAGACTCTATTCGAAGGGGTATTGTCAAGAGTGAAAATCGAAGAAACAAGAGACCAAAAAACAAGCAGATGCAGCCATGAAGGCCACTGCAAAAAACTGCCCAGGCTTCATAACCACCTCAGCAGTGCCACAAACTGATCACCTCCATGCCACAGCGAATTGAGGCAGTAATTAAAGCAAAAAAAGCCCCTACCAAGTATTGAGTACATAAACAGTAAATGAACATACTTTCCAGAAGGGCAACAATTCACTAAAAATGTTTTTTTTTTTTTTTATTGGTCTTATGAAGTATTCTTTTTTTTGAGATAGTGAATTGGTGGGTTTTTTTTAAATGTGAGCCAAAATCATTACAATTAAAATAATCAAAGACTTAAACTACTTCAGTATGTATGCATTGATTTTATTTAATATACGAGTTTCACAATTTGAGTTTAATTAATGAAATAAATGAACTTTTCCATGACATGACTAATTTATTGAGATGCACTGTAAATACAAGTAAGGACTTAAAGACCATGAAGACTTTATTCCAAGATGATGCATGCTTTTGAATTTCAGTACAACGTGGAGCTATATAGTAACAGAGGCTTGTATTGTATTATTCATTGTATATTCAAATCAATTTCAGATACTAATACCAGATATATATTCATGTTTAATATTTCCTGCATAATTACATAAAGAAATATATTTTGTGTTGGCTCAGTTACCTGTGTCGGCAAGTGCACAGCTGACACACCCACCAATCGCTTATCCTTCCCAAAAAGACCATAAACATTGCAGATAACATCCCCCCCAGCTAAAAATACATTTTCATACACATGGCTTAAAACTAATCCTGTGTGAATAATACGCATCAAATCGGGTGATTTTAGGTCAGGGTTTTGGCTGTCAGTCAATGATGCTCTCTGCCGGTATAGGGAATAGTAAGATGGCTGCTCGAACACTTCCGTTGGCTTCACCGCCTGACAGCAGTTTAGAACGCAATGAGCAATCCAGTCATCATATAGATCAGTGAATAAAAGTCTACTTTGTGATTCTATTGACAAACATTTTTATAGTGCCTTATATTCAACTAGTACAGCAACTTAATGTCCAATGTAAAATCTAAGAAATAATTTATCTAAAATATATTATATCTTAAGATATATAACTTTACAACTGTATTCTGTCTGAATGTATGTGTGTGAGAAAATTAGGGAGCGAGAGGGGAGAGAGACATTCATATTAACATGTTAATGATGCCTCAAACCATCTGTTTGATGATGGAGGAATTCTCCGCGCTCATTCGTTCTCTCTCTCTAGTGTGTAAAAGCTTTAGGGAGAACACCGCAATGCTTGTGTATGTAAGTCCATATGGAGCTAATGTTGCGTGAGAAACTGGCATCTTAAGTGGTTTTTAATCACAATACTGACATCCAAACAGCTACAGGTTGCAAACGGAAGACTTGTAGAAAGAAAGATGAGAGAACGGTGTGTATCGATTCAGTGTAATTCAAATTAGGGAATGTTGTTATCATTTACTCACCCTCATGTCATCAAACCCATATGACCTTTTTTTTCTTTTCAAAAGGAGATGTTAGTCACAATGTTCACACTTATCTTTTCAATACACTGAAAGTGAACGGTGAATCAAGGTTGTTAAACTGTCACCAAAAGCACCATATAAGCATCATAAAAGTAGCCAATACAACTAATTCACATATTCCAAGTCTTCTAAAGCCATGAAGCAAATTTAAAGTTAGGTAATTTAAATTTAAGTAATTCCCTGATAATATTTTCTTCCAACAGCTCTCAAATCACATCAAAATGTGTACCGTTATGTTTAATTTAAGTGAAGCCAAATATTATTCTTTCTTGTGTGTCTCATAACTGATTTGTGATGCAAATCAGTAGACTTGGAATTTAGTGCCTTAGTCATAGAATAGCCTACACTGTAATTTTAACTGTAAAGAAAATGACAGTAACATCATGTTAAAAAACTAATAGATCTAACCTTACATTGCATGTAATTTAACAGTAAAATGCTGTTAAATGTATAATTTTTGGAGTATCATGTATCAAAAATTCTTTAAAAAAAAGAAGTCATCTTATAATGTACTGTGAAAAAATGCCGTTTGACACTTCACATTTGGTATTTCATTTATTTCTTAACCATGGTTCCCTTTCGAGGGATGCTGTGTCATGGTGCTAATGCTATGGGAACACGTCCAGTGTCTGAAGCATGTGTAGAAACATGCAACATTCTATTGGCAGACAGCAGTCCTATGACTGCTGATAGCTCTTGAGGGGGCTGAATGCACTTTATCACTGTGATAAAATTATAGTAAAGAAGCTTCACTCCCACTTGGCCCTTTTCTCAAGCGATGGGGTCAATCATCTGCACACTATGGTTCAGGCCCTGTGTCTGTAAAGGCAGCATGGTGGCTACTATGGGTGTAACGTCACGGTTCAGTTCATGCAGTCAGACGACGAAGACAGTAGCCACAGGCGATCAATCCAGAAGGCGGCATGCGCAGTAATGCAACACTAACGGTCACAATAGAAAAGAGCAGAAGAACGACGATCTACGCACTAACCCAAAACAAGAACAGTGAGTTCAGATGGCACGCCAGGGCTCGAAGAACTGCCTGCTTGTTTTAAATCAGCAGTGTGGGAAATTTTCGGGTTCTAGAGATGCACTGGTCGACCAGCTGTAAATATATTTTGGCTGATCTCTATCCCAGAATTGCACACAAACTGCATTGCAATCATTTCCCAAAATTTAATTTCTGTGGAATTTTTATGAAGTCTTTGAAGAGGAGAAAATACTGAACCAAGCAGATCAAGCTCACTATTTGCGATACTCACAATATAGGGGGGTTTATATCAATATATCTCTGAGAGGAACAGACCATCTTCAGAATGTTTTGATGGCATTTTCTGATGAAAACTAAACTGAAATTTACCTGGCTAGCCAGCTAATCCGGCTTCATGGTACAGGCCCCTGACATCTTTCAAATCATCTCAGATGAGTAATAAGCAAGGTACAAAGAACGGGCACCTGCTGTCAGAGAATACCTTTGCATTTTTATTCAGTCCGTCTGCTGTTTTTGTTTTGTGCAGGTGTCTTATGTAAGCATTATTTCACAAATCTAAAGTTAGACTATTCTGTTTTTGCTTTAAATCTTGAAATTATACAATCTAATTAAAATCAAAACAAAAACTTTTATTCACTGATCTATGTGTGTTCTGTTACACCCTTACTGGTTACAATCGTGGGGATCGCAGATGGAACTGGCGGAGGAGTTCAGGAAGGGAGTTTACCTTTCTTAGACTTATCCTGCCAGGTCCAGTGCTCTCATGCCGGATTCATAAGCCCGCTCAGCGGCCTCTCTGGCTGAGAGCATGATGCTGGCTGCATTTAGTTTTAGGATGAGGCGTTCTCACTGAAAGCTCTGATCTTGCCTTCTGAACTGCGCCAGACCACCTCACAGCTTATGGGCAAGGCATATGAGGCAGCAGGTCAGGCTGGGGATGGCCTTCACACTATGGCAGTGTTGTAGACCTACCAGGCTGACCTGTTGAAAGACTTGGACCAGGGTCCTGAGGCTGTCAGTGACCAGATTTAGCTCTCAGGGCCACTAAAAAGATGGCTGCTGCCATCAGCCATTCAGTGGAGGCTATGGTGGACATGGAGAGACATTTGTGGTTACTTTTATCGGGGATAAAGAGAAGAGATCACCCTCTGGCCTCTTTGGAATTGATGTTGAGACTGTTGAGAAGGAGAGGTTCAGAGAGATGAGGACAAAGTCTACAACTTTTAGGAGATATTCCCAGCTGGGTCCTGTTGCCTCATAAGCCTTCTTTTTCCAAGTCTCCTGACCTATCAACAGAGATGAATTCCTGGAGACAGGGCCATAGGACGAGCATGTCTGTTGGGAGGCAATGTGCCAGGAAGAAGAGACAAGACCTCAGGGAGGTCTTTAAGAAAAAGTGGTCGGGGGAGCAAGGCCATTAAATTAAATATATTTTAATAATTTGAGGTTGACTTAAAGTGCAAAGTGCACCCCTCCAGCGTATTAAGCTGTGAGGTCCTGGTGTAAACATAGTCACTATTTTGGCACACTTCCTGAAGTTTCACAAGGAATGGGCAGGTTGATAGAATGTAAGTGGGTTCGATCGCTATAGGTGTCCCACCTTATCATCTGTAGCCACCTCCAGTGCAGGAAGTGAGAGTGCAGCATAGGCACGCTTCCTTGGTGAACACATGGCAATAATAGCAACAATTGCTGAAATAGGCTGATGTACAGAGATGGAAGCGGATTTGATCGCTTCCCTTTATCAAATGTACTGTAAGTATTACTTGAGAGCATGGAAGCTTTGGGAATCTTCCCTAACACCTGTGGTCACTGACTTTCTGCGTGCAGGGCTATTTTACAGTCATACAGGGTGCACCTCTCTGGGTGTTGATGCTTAGTACTCAACTCTGGGTCTAGGCTCATAAATTTGCCTGCTTGTCTGGATGACGTGTAATGCAGGCACCCTTTGATACGCATGGGTGCTCCATGTTGATGTCATTGGTCTGCCAATAGATTTTACCTGTTCAGACATCAGTCATGCCTGGGCATGTTCCCGTAGTGTCAACACCATGGTGCAGTGTCTCGTTCCCTCCTCAGGTAATGTACATTAAAAATGTTAATGTATTTGGTCTTGGTGGAATATATCTGGTATGCTGCTGCTTCGGCAGAGTAAGTACTGAGATTGGCTACTGCCAATTCATCCACAACATGCTGCTGTGAGCATGTAAGAAATCTCCTGCAAATATAACATACATGAAATAAACCCCATATAGCGTGCATGAATCACACTCTAGCAATCTTACCGGGTGCTGGGAAGGTGAAGGGTTTCTGAAGCAACCTGCAACTGCTACTGCAAACACTAATCATATATTTGAATGTTGAGCAGCGAGTTCATTGGCTGCCGATACAGGAGAGAACCAATCAGCTGTGCCATGTGATAATGATATAATTAGGTCACATTGAGTTAGAGCTATCGGACTGCACCATCTAGAGTTTCATGCCAGAACTCTGTATTTATTTAATGACACTATCGAGGGATTTGTATTTGGTCTTGCGGAATAGATCGGCTGCTGGCTGCTGCTGCTGCAGAGCAAATACCGAGACTTGCTACTGCCAATACATCCACAACATGCTGCTGTGAGCATGTAAGAAATATTGCTGCTGCAAATAACAATACATAAATAACCCCCACAAGCACGAGACATAGAATGACAAAACAAGCCCAAATCCCCCAACAAACAAGAGCAAAACATCCCCCAACGAGTAGATCTATCGCCAAGACATATGTACTGCTGCTGCTCCGAAGAGCCATGTGAACCACATGTATTACTATCTGTGTGCCTGGGCTACCACGCCAACCGGCTTAACGCTAGTGACCTATGACTATGTGACCCTTGGTTACCACACGACCGGCTTAACAATAGTGGCCTATGGCTATGTGAGCCTTGGCTACCACGCTGACCGGCTTAACAATAGTGGGCTATGACTATGTGAGCCTGGGCTACCATGCTGACTGGCTTAACTCTAATTAGATGCGCACTGTGTGTAATGTTTAATTAACAAAATGGATATACGTTGCAATCCGATCGATAAGACCCCAGCACCCACCTGAGCAAATATCATAATTTAGTCATTTGATAACTGCTGTTATTCCTAGAGTAACTATCTAGAGATATCTTCCTATCTAGAGATAGGAATGGAGTATATTGAGAAATAGAGGTGCAGCTGTGTCATAGCAATATGGTGGTAACAAAAATGATGGCTTTACCCAGAACTCCTCTTAGTTTAGTCATTGGATGGTAGCTGGACAGTTACTGGATTCTTATTAACAAAAGTATCTATCACTTATTTGTGCTTTTTTTCTTTCTTATGTTGGTTTGGTAAGGCCAAATTGTTAATTGGTATGTTAAGAATATTATAATAGACCTAATTCTATATACACATACCAACATAGAGAACGTTTAACCAAGCATAAATGCAGAAGAGCTCTGTCTTTAAATGCATTAAATTATGTTTTTTTCCCTTTATTTTTAAACTCAATCATCTTGTTCTTGCCTCAAGTTTATTGAGTTTGGAGCTTACTTCCAGTTTAAACATGCAGTGTTTGAACAGGGAACAATTTAGGCAGATATCTGGGCAGGCTCTTGAAATTTCTCTACCATTATGTAATAAATTCAGAAACTTGGGACATGGGGCTCTTGAGACAGAATTCAGCCTACAACAGCTGAAAGAAACGTGCATTTCTTTACTTTCTCTCTCTGACAAGGGCCTTAAATTCCCTGCAGTGCAATTTTGAATTCAAGCCATCCAGCACTTCAGCATAAGCTTAAATGTTTAAAATATTCTTTTTCATGATAGACTTTATACAGGCTTTCACAGGTATGACTGATAAATATATGAAGCTATATATTTAAGAGCATGCTCTTCACACTTATATGTATACAGTAATTGTTGTTGTCTGACACACATCACAGTCAACAATTTGATCTCACAGTGAGCTCACTATGAGCTCTCAAGATACTCATGATGTACTCGTGATGTCACTATGGTCACACAATGTAAGATCACAGCACAGTCACTGTGTGCTCATACTGTGGTTACAATGTGAGATCACAGTGCACTCATACTATGGTCACAATGTAAGGTCACAGTGTACTCATACTATGTGTCACGGAATGCCAGGAATGCCAGGAGACTGAACAAACCTAAGACCTAAACCTAAGACCTAAGACAGAGAGCAATATGTCAATGCAATCAGTTGCTAACAACTTCTGATCTTGACATTACATTTTCTATAGCAGTTGTGATTACTGAAGCCAGGTGATTTTACATCTGAGCTGGCAAGATGGCTGGTTCACATTTACCTGGCCATGTGCCAGTACTCTGCCATCACAGGGCCAGGCTACAGTGCATATTGGCACTCCAATATCACATGAGTATATGTGAATAGCAGTTAAAAAGACCACTCATCATTTCTCCAGTGTAACAATTCCACGCTGAGTCCAGAACACAACTGTACAGCACAAATGGTTTGCTAAAAAATCCTGCAGTATCCACGTTTTTCCAGTGTTGAGAAAAAGGAAGTAGAATGTTCCCCTGGTGACTGATATTTGAACTGCTTCCTCTCAACCTGCTCAACATTTTGAATTCACAATAAGCCCACATATTGCTCACACTGTGTCAGTAACATTTCTATGGTGTGGCAAACAATTGCTTTGAAATAGCAATAAAATGTTCCAACTACCTGTTGTAAAGATCAAACAAGTATCTGACTACCTGAGTATGTAAGCCAATCGGAAAACTTATGCGTCCTTATCAAACCTCATGACTTTTTTATTATCTGTCATATAAACTTTTAACGTGATCAATGAATTGAGTTTGGGATAGGACTACCTGTTTGTTTTAAGGGGTTAGTTAACTCAAAAAAGAAAATTGTCATCATTTCACTCACCCTTATGTCATAAGACTTCCATTTATATTTCCTCATAATACATATTTTTAATATTCTCTCATCACGTTATCCATCCATTGAAAATCTAGGTAATCAACATTTTCAAGCTTCAACAATACATAAAGACACCATAAAAGAACACATGAATCGAGTGACTGGTTTAATCCAAGTCATCTGAAGAGACACATCAGTGGTTCTCAATTCCATTCCTGGGATACCACTGCACTGCATATTTTTGTAATGTCTTGATTACTTATTTTATTAGGGAATTATTTATTATTAATTCATTTAGGTTTTGAAAGGACTCGCATCTGGAAATTCTAGGTCCACCCTGATTAACACTGAATTCCAATTTGCTAGTTTACACTTTAAATCAACGGTCGTCCAGCGAGCCGTTGACTTACTTTACTTACTCTTAGTCATTTAGCAATGCCTTTTATATATCCCATCAACCTACAATAAATAGTTTGACCTCAGTATATTTTAACAATTTGAATATTCGTATTTCCCTTGCCCCAGCTAATACGTTATTTGAGACTTTGTAAGCTCTGTAGAGAGAGGAACGTATCTTTGGCAAGGGTTTGACATTTAAAATTATACGACACCAGACAATGATTCTTTATAAATGAAACATGAATTTTATTGGCTATTCTAGATTACATTAAAACTAAGCTAAAACATACACATACACACACATACACACAAAGATTCAAGGAAATGAGTTAACGGAGTTGCATGAAGTTTTCTTGGTTCTAACACTCGTTTCCACGAGTGCTTTAAATTCAGCCTGAGAGAATTCACAAAGCAGAGGTTTGTCTTAAGTTTACTGCTTAAATCAATCATCAGCGTCAGTTCAGCAGATAGAAGATTTTGTTCGTTTACTTGCGTTTTGCTTTGAGTGACAGCTGAAGCAGAGGGGTTTTCTTGTTGCTGACAACAGGCTTCCTGGATGGCTGCTGGAGGGAAATTCCATTGCTGATTGGCTGTTGCGGTGACGTCAGGATGACGTCCCTTTGGGGAAGCCCTCGTTGGATTGGTTGCTTTCTTGATGACGTAGAGGCTTGAGCAGTTCTGCTGAAAAGTCTGAGTTTGCAAGGCTTTGAGTTCTTTGAAGATCGCAATCGCGAAGTGTCAACTGAAGTGTTTGAGTTCTGGAGTCTCGCTGTGCGATGTTACGGCATGGGAGCACTTTTGTTGTGCTTACCAAGACTGAAAGCCGCAGTTCTTTCGAGAGAGAGAGCGAGCGAGAGCGTAAGACAGCTTTGTATTCCTTTTAAGCAGGCTCTAATAACTTCTTATAAACATATCATCACCCACTCAACACCATGTCTTGGAAGAACCCGACTCAACCGCAACGTAACCACATGCTTCTCAGTCCCAGGGCCCACATATACCGTCGATAGTTTTTCCATCCCACTTAATAATGTTATTACATACCAAAGGTGTTTGATAACTCACACATCAGCACGCACATACAATCCTATCCGCTCTTCGGGGCTATAGATCGATATGGGCCTCGCCGATATTGCTCCACAATGTATTTAGTCCTTCTTCACTGTATTGCCTTAATGAATTGTCGCCGGTGCGGCAATGGGTCAGTGGGCTGTCAGATGCAGTGTACGAGCCCGTCTTTCTGCAGGCCCGGCGGGTTAATTTACTCATCCTTTTCCTGTTTGTGATATAATGGTTACATTCATTGGTGGTCACAAGACAGCATGGTTTCTATATGTTGTGAACAAACTTTCCAGTTCTGATACAAAGGAAGCTTTGTTGTCTCCTGATGCCTCATGATGAGTCGATTCAAGACTGACAGGAAATCGCCCCCGAATATTGGAGTCATGTGCTGGGATGATTCCATGGCATATCAGTGTCTGTTATGGATAGAAATCCCTACATTTTGTATGTCTTCCTTATTTAACGTACCTCATTCAGATCATCGTTTAGGAGGGAGATCCATGAACTGAACCGAGGGCGTCAGACAAGAGAATCATACAAAATGTGCCGAGCATTCATACTGCAGCACTGGAATTGAGAACCACTGATATTTTTTATACTGATGAATGCTTCTTTATATGATGAACAGATTTAATTTAGACTTTTATTTACGTATAAAATATGATCAACACGCACACAAAGAGCACATGGGCCAGATTTACTACACAGGGCGAGTTGGTGTGAGACCACAATTCCATAATTGAAGCGATGAAAGTGGAAAGTGCTGCAGGTGATTTACTGACAATTTGCAAATTAAAGAACGCCGCCAGGGGTCGTTTCCTGTCCACAACATACTTGCTAAAATACAATGCATCGTCAAAGAAATCAACTAGCTAGTCACGACTGTTTCCCGAAACAAAATTTGTCATTCAACCACATAGGTTAATGAAGTCACGCAGTTGGTAGAGTAATAACTTCTGTTATAATAATCAGTTTAAGATCAAATTAATGGCAGATTTTTTACTATAAAATATGGACATGGCATCTGATGTGGCACCAGGTGAGTAGCCAGTTAAGTTTTTTCATAGAGAAATGAAAGATATACATTGTACTGAATGTCAGCTTGCTTATTTTGCTGAAGATAAAGATTTAAAGTCCACATGTTATACAAACAAGAAACTATGCTTTTAACCACTGGTCCAGAGCTGTCATTCCAACCACACACCTTTGCGGTGCTGTTTTGCGAATGTTTGTTGGAACTATGGCTTAGGGAAACACAGACTAGTTAAACTATGCTGATAATGAAGGAACTTGCCACCATGATTGGCTAATGATGCTTTTGGGAAACGAACCCCAGATCGTTTCCATAATGACCAATGCAAACTACCAAACCTCACATCTTCAGATCGCAAAACAAGCAGCAATGACAGGTCCTTTAATGTAACACACTTGAAGAAGGCAACAAGCGTGATTGATTTTTGGGTTCTTTCTTTTATTCAACCAGCAGTTTTACAGATTTCGCCACAGCGCCATGCAACACAACATCGCGTGAACTACTACTAACTCTTCTCTCTCTCTTTCAGGTCTGCTCTCGAGGTTTCCATCTGGCTACCGCCACCCACTGGACACCCATCGCCTAGCCGTGAGTATGCAAAAATGAATCTATCAATACACATATTCTAGATTTCTCCACATTCTCCCCTACAAAACAGAATGTAGTCCCGACATTCTCAGAATACATTACTGGTTATTCACCCATGAGATTACTTCTTAGGTCGGAGTCAGTGATACAAAAGTTCAAGTACTCGTGCTTTACATTCACACGCCACACACAACATTTATCTCCTTTTCCATGCAGTGTGTTTGCAGCAGACATCATTGTGCACCATGATCTTCTACCACCATCACTGTTCATCAACAGGAATCTGTACTTTCACTGAAGGAATCTAACCTTGAACCATTGAAGCAATCTACTTTATAAGTGTTTTTATCTGAAATGTTATGGCTACAACTTTATCATTGAAACTGAAAAATATTAAATTAATTGTGCTCTTGTTTTAATTAAATGTATCAATCAAACTGATTAACTTTTAGCTGGAACTCTCATTTAATTAACATTCTAACTAGAACTCATTTTCTCTCCATTTAATTCAACAGCTTACCCATAATGCTAGGCTGACCTAAGGTATGGTAAGTAAACATTCTTTTTGCTTTTCTGTTTCTCAAAGGAGATGTTCTTTTGCAGGCTGGTTGTGGAGGAGTCTCCGTGTCACTCTCCTCAACCTCATCTGTTTCTTCGACCTCTCTTCTTGAGGATGACACATCATCTTCTCCCCATCCTGCTCCTTGCTCATCTTCCTCCTCTGAATCTGCATCGTTCAGCATCACTGTGTCCTCTGGATGAGGTTCTGGAGGTTCTGACTGTAGACGCCTACTGTCGTTTCAACTCTCCCTGTCAATTGGCACTCCAACCAGGCTTTTCCAGTCATCTTCACCATCTGAACTGTCCCAGTGCATTTGATTTTTCTGTGTTGATGTTTTTCCAACCTTTTTCTTGTTCTCTTTTTCGGGTCTTTCAGGGAGGTGTTCCTTTTCTACTGGTAAGTAATCACATGGGAGCAACAGATTTCTGTGCAGTACTCTTGTTTTTCCTTTCCCATTTTCAGGTTGAACTTCATATACTGGACTATCCTGGTACTTCCTTTGAGTGACGACGTAAACTTGCTCTTCCCAGAATGGTCTGAGCTTCCCAGGTCCGCCTTTCTCCTTAAGGTTACGGACTAGTACCCTATTACCAGGAAACAATTCAGCTCCATGCACTCTCTTGTCATACAGAACTTTTCCTCTTTCCTTCTCTCTGTGCGACACTCTTGAGGCCAAGTTGTAAGCTTCCATCATTCTCTTCCTCCAGGCCTCAGCATAGTCATGGTAAGAGGAGCTTTGGTCCCTCACTGGAACACCGAACATGATATCAATGGGCAACCTGGGCGTACGGCCGAAGAGGAGATAATAAGGTGCAAACCCCGTTGCCTCACTTCTTGTACAGTTGTATGCATTCACAACCTTTGCAAGCGATGTCTTCCAGTCAGCTTTGGCGGTCTCGGGCAAGGTCCTCAGCATTGCGAGCAAAGTTCGGTTAAACCGCTCAACTTGCCCGTTTCCCTGCGGGTGATATGGTGTTGTATGGGAGCCTTGCACACCACTGTACTTTTGCAACTTTGCAAACAGCTTGTTGTCAAATTCCTTGCCTTGATCGTGGTGCAGCTTTGTTGGGAACCCAAACTTCAAAACAAAGTCTCTGAACACTTTCTCTGCAGCTGTCTTGGCGCTCTTGTTTCTACACACATATGCTTGAGCGAACCGTGTAAAGTGGTCCATCACAACTAAAATGTATTCATAGCCTCCTTTACACGTCTCCAGATGTAAAAAATCAATGGAGACAAGCTCAAATGGATAAGTGGTTGTGATATTGGTCAGAGGAGCTCGGGTCACCCTGTTTGGACGCTTGCTTTTCAGACAACTGCAAACACGTGTGACATAGTGTTCTACTTCTCTTTGCATGTGGGGCCAATAAAATCGATCCCTGATCAAATTCAGAACTCGTTCTACCCCTAGATGGCCCATGTCCTGATGTAACTCCTTATAAACAAGCTGGTGATATTTTTTTGGCAGGACCAGCTGATGACGCGTTGCTGTTTTACGGAACAAGAGACCATGCTCATGCAAGTATAGTCTGGCTTTTTCCCTCATCAGTCCCCGAGCCTCTTTGCCTTGGCTCCTGTTTATGGGCCGTGATTTCGATTTGAGACACATCAAGACTTCTCTGATTTCAGGGTCATCTTCTTGGGCTTTTCTCAGAACTTCCTTGGAGATCTCTGCAACTGATGTGAGCAGTTCCTCCTCCTGTTCTCCCGACAGCACTGACTTAATGGTAAGTGGACACAACCACGGGCCTCTTTCCACATTTTGTACCATCACTGACCGAGTTATACTAACCATGACATCAGGGTGTATTTCTTCCGAGCAGGTTTCCAGGTACTGTTCCATTGATAGCGGCATGCGTGAGAGGCCGTCAGCATCCTCGTTCGACTTTTCGGGACGGTATTTGATGGTGAATCGAACATCGGAAAGTTCGGCTACCCATCTATATGTGGTGGCATTTAGCTTAGCTGTTGACATCACATATGTGAGAGGGTTATTGTCTGTGTACACAGTAAATGATGGCACATGGAAAACATAATCACTAAACCTCTCACATATGGCCCACTTCATGGCCAAAAATTCCAACTTTCCTTGGCGCTCTTGTTTCTACACACATATGCTTGAGCGAACCGTGTAAAGTGGTCCATCACAACTAAAATGTATTCATAGCCTCCTTTACACGTCTCCAGATGTAAAAAATCAATGGAGACCAGCTCAAATGGATAAGTGGTTGTGATATTGGTCAGAGGAGCTCGGGTCACCCTGTTTGGACGCTTGCTTTTCAGACAACTGCAAACACGTGTGACATAGTGTTCTACTTCTCTTTGCATGTGGGGCCAATAAAATCGATCCCTGATCAAATTCAGAACTCGTTCTACCCCTAGATGGCCCATGTCCTGATGTAACTCCTTATAAACAAGCTGGTGATATTTTTTTGGCAGGACCAGCTGATGACGTGTTGCTGTTTTACGGAACAAGAGACCATGCTCATGCAAGTATAGTCTGGCTTTTTCCCTCATCAGTCCCCGAGCCTCTTTGCCTTGGCTCCTGTTTATGGGCCGTGTTTTCGATTTGAGACACATCAAGACTTCTCTGATTTCAGGGTCATCTTCTTGGGCTTTTCTCAGAACTTCCTTGGAGATCTCTGCAACTGATGTGAGCAGTTCCTCCTCCTGTTCTCCCGACAGCACTGACTTAATGGTAAGTGGACACAACCACGGGCCTCTTTCCACATTTTGTACCATCACTGACCGAGTTATACTAACCATGACATCAGGGTGTATTTCTTCCGAGCAGGTTTCCAGGTACTGTTCCATTGATAGCGGCATGCGTGAGAGGCCGTCAGCATCCTCGTTCGACTTTTCGGGACGGTATTTGATGGTGAATCGAACATCGGAAAGTTCGGCTACCCATCTATATGTGGTGGCATTTAGCTTAGCTGTTGACATCACATATGTGAGAGGGTTATTGTCTGTGTACACAGTAAATGATGGCACATGGAAAACATAATCCCTAAACCTCTCACATATGGCCCACTTCATGGCCAAAAATTCCAACTTTCCTTGGCGCTCTTGTTTCTACACACATATGCTTGAGCGAACCGTGTAAAGTGGTCCATCACAACTAAAATGTATTCATAGCCTCCTTTACACGTCTCCAGATGTAAAAAATCAATGGAGACAAGCTCAAATGGATAAGTGGTTGTGATATTGGTCAGAGGAGCTCGGGTCACCCTGTTTGGACGCTTGCTTTTCAGACAACTGCAAACACGTGTGACATAGTGTTCTACTTCTCTTTGCATGTGGGGCCAATAAAATCGATCCCTGATCAAATTCAGAACTCGTTCTACCCCTAGATGGCCCATGTCCTGATGTAACTCCTTATAAACAAGCTGGTGATATTTTTTTGGCAGGACCAGCTGATGACGCGTTGCTGTTTTACGGAACAAGAGACCATGCTCATGCAAGTATAGTCTGGCTTTTTCCCTCATCAGTCCCCGAGCCTCTTTGCCTTGGCTCCTGTTTATGGGCCGTGATTTCGATTTGAGACACATCAAGACTTCTCTGATTTCAGGGTCATCTTCTTGGGCTTTTCTCAGAACTTCCTTGGAGATCTCTGCAACTGATGTGAGCAGTTCCTCCTCCTGTTCTCCCGACAGCACTGACTTAATGGTAAGTGGACACAACCACGGGCCTCTTTCCACATTTTGTACCATCACTGACCGAGTTATACTAACCATGACATCAGGGTGTATTTCTTCCGAGCAGGTTTCCAGGTACTGTTCCATTGATAGCGGCATGTGTGAGAGGCCGTCAGCATCCTCGTTCGACTTTTCGGGACGGTATTTGATGGTGAATCGAACATCGGAAAGTTCGGCTACCCATCTATATGTGGTGGCATTTAGCTTAGCTGTTGACATCACATATGTGAGAGGGTTATTGTCTGTGTACACAGTAAATGATGGCACATGGAAAACATAATCCCTAAACCTCTCACATATGGCCCACTTCATGGCCAAAAATTCCAACTTTCCTGAATGGAGATGGTAGTTTTTCTCGGGAGGGGTCAGGGCTCTGGATCCGTATGCTATCACTACTAACTTGCCTCCTTGCCTTTGATACAGCACTGCGCCGAGGCCTTCCTGTGACGCGTCACAGTGGAGTAGCAAGGGTTCATTTAGTTCTGGATACCCCAGCACGGGTGGATTGGAATCAGCAGTCCACCACACTCACGGGGGGGGGGGGGGGGGGGGGGGGGGGAAAGGAACCCCCCCCCCTTTTGTTTGATGCTCATCTGTCCATGTGACTGGATATGACGATGCAAGCTGTCCCTGGCGACTTTTACCCTTGCCCTTCCACTTCGGCAATACTTTTTCTTTTGGTGTTGTCGTTTCAGTGAGCAGCATATGAAGAGGGGCGGCCTTGTGGGAAAAGTTCTCAATGTACGACCGGTAGTAAGAGAGAAATCCTAATAACTTTCTCACCTCGCCAACTGTCTTAGGGGTTCTCTCCTTCAGTGCTTGGACTGGAGCAATGTCAGCCGGGTCCATCGTGTACCCATCTTTGGTCACCAGCCTCCCTAGGAATCGTACCTGGTTTCGGAACACTTCACATTTTCGAGGCGTTAGCTTAACACCATATTTCTGGTAACACTACAACACCTTTCTAAGGTCCTGAAGATGATTATCAAATGTTTTTGAATGGATTAGGTTATCATCTAAATAAGGTTGACATACCTCATCACGCAGTTCTCTCAGGCACTCCTCCATGCTCCTTTGAAATTCGGCAGGTGCATTTGACAATCCGAACGGGACCCTCACCCATTCATATAATCCCCACGGTGTTATGAACGCAGTGAGAGGTTGGCTGGATTCCTCAACAAACCCCTGGTGATAGGCTTTGCCTTGATCGAGGACTGAAAACCAGGAGCTGCCCACCAAGCTGTCAAGCATGTCCTGTATATGGGGTATGGGGTGTCTGTCTGGAATGGATTTCTTATTTAACTCCCTGTAGTCACAGCAGAGGCGGAGAGTTCCATCTTTCTTACGCACGCAGACTACCGGCGAAGAGTATGGTGACTTTGATCTAGTAATCCATCCCCTATTCAACAAATCCTCCAGGTATTCTTTAACCTCTTTGTGCAGTGGCTTCGGAACAGACATGTATGTGTGCTTCACAGGTGTGGTATCATGGAGACAGATTTTTAGCTGGAGAGATGGGATACATCCCACATCACTGTCATCGCAGGCAAAGGCACTACTTTCCTGTCTTAAGAGCTGTTTGACTTTCTGTTGCTGTTCGGAGGTTAGGTGGTCAACGCAAACCGGAGGGTCCCATAAGTATTTACTTTGGGTCGATAACGTCTCATCATTTTCCGTAGATTGGGTAACTTTACTGTCTTTGAAGGGCGGGCCTTGAGTGGTGTGTGCTGTAGTCTCGCATACATTATCTTGCTGGGCTGTTACTGGTCTCAACTCCGCTGGGTAGACGGCCTTTACTCGCTGTATATGGCCCAGAATTGCACGTGGAGGCAGGTCAATGTCATAGACAGTATCATTAATCACTGGAATGCAGATGCGTGAACAAATCCCTCTCTGGAGGTGGACAATGTTTTCCTCCACCCTCAATCCATCTGGCCACCGTGCACACTCATCTAGTACAAACAAGGCGTCTTGGTCAGATAATAAAGGGCCCGTTTTGATGCAACATTTAACAGCTGTAGCCTGTTTAGCTGGAATTTTTGTTACTGACCTTCCCGTTTTCACTACTCCATCGCTCCCTCCATCGTCCTCACTTCTCACTAAGTTCAATAACACCTCTGCTTTCTTATAGTCACAGGACAGGGCAGTACTCATGGCTTTGGTTGTTACACCAGTAGGTTGTTCGACACCATTGTTCAGAAGATACTCAATGACATTGTACCCAATAATGGGCTCCTCTGCCACACCATCATCACTAGATATTAATACAGGTACCTCCAATTCCAGCGGTGTGGTTTTGTCTGTTCCTAGCTTGAATGTCACTTCAATCCAGCTTTCAAATGGGATGACTGTTTGATTTAGTGCTCTACCGGTGAGACTTCCAGGACCTAGAATCTCTTCGAGGCTATGTAGCGTGGTGTGTGGGAGATATTCTTGTCTCCACTTTTCGTTCATGAGACAGACTTGTGAGCCAGTATCCCAGAGTGCTTGCGTTGCCACACCATCGAAGAAACAGTTCACCAGACATTTTTCTCCAATCAAATTTAGCAGCTGTACATTGTGTTTGGTGGATAGCTGATTAGCACTTACTGACCTGATGAGCTGTAGGTAGGTCTCCTTCTGCTTCGCTGTTTCTTGGGCTTCCAACTGCTTGATGCTGTCACCCAGGAGTACATTTTGATGTTTCGACCACTGGGATGGTGTCATGTGATCTGTTATCGTCATACTACTAGCTGAGTGCCCTCTTTCTGTTCTTCCTGCAGGTGGTCCCCTGCACCCTCTAGAAAGATGCCCACTTTGCCCACATTTAAAACAATGGTCACACTGGTCATCACTACCATGCTCCTGACACCTACGACATCCCCGCTTCCTTTCTCGGTGCTGTGTGGAACGGTAAGCAGTCATCACTTTTCTCATTTCTTCAATCTCCTCCTTCAGCTGCTTGACGGCCTCGTAGAGCTCAGAGTCTTTCTTGTCTGTGACCTGCGGCGTTTTCAAAGCTTTCACTTGTGTGTACGTGGACTGTCCTTTACCTGCGACAGCATGAACCATTCTGTCTTGACTTTGATGTAATTCTGCCTGGATCTCAGTGACTTTAGTCTCTTTGACATGGGCATTTTTCTTGAACTTTTGCTGTCGTTCCCACTCGAGGCTTGCAGCTTCATTCATCTTTGTGATGAGAACTTCATCTGTGACTGTAGGGTCATCAAGGCAGGCTTTCAGTTGGTATTTAATGTGGTCATTTGACAGGCCTGTCCCCAGCACACGTAAAAATCTCCTCTGTATGAGATCTGGACTGTATGATTCTTCTCCATCCGGATCTCGAGCAGCAGCTAACAGTCTTTCTTTTAATTCAATAGCTCGGAAGAGGAAATTTTGTGGTGACTCACGGCTCTCCTGAGTTACGTTTATCAGTCTATGATACAGGTCGGTTGGGCTTTCTTCCTTATAATGGCCTTTCAGAATTGTGCGCAGCTGGGAAAGGGTTAAATCTGTCTTAATCTCCAGCATGTCACGCAGGCTCATACCTGGACTGACTGATCTGATCACAGCATCAATGATCTCAGACTCTCTGTGTCCTTTATTTATTCCAGCATCAATCTGATGCATCAAGTTGTTGTATGACAGCTTATCTTTCTGTCCCTGTTCTCCTATTTGGCCATTAATCTTAAAATCACGTCGGACTGTGACTTCAGGCACTGCCTGCTTATGTTGGCCAAACACAGGGGGATTTGACACATCAGGAACTTTCAGACTCAAGCGTTGAATTTCATTTTTCAGCATACTTGTGGATATCTCGAAATGATGCTGCAGTTCTGCGTACTGTTTCTTTAAATACGCGAGCTCCGTTGAACTCCTGTCTGTGTCGCCGCCGCCATCTTGTATTGTGCGGTCATCGCGTCGCGTCATCTCGCTGGCAAACTTTAACAAATCTTTCACACGTTGACGGGCTACATCATCCTCTTCTGTTTCTATCACATTCTCTACTGCTTCACTTATTAATCTGATCAGCGAGTGCCATTTACTCTGTCCCTCTGCCGACAATTTGGCATACACACACACCTCGTGCAGTTGATCAAGCCGCAGCCGGAGCAATGCCTCGCTCAGCTGATCTTGCAGTTGTTCTATCTCCATGCTCAGCGTCACTGTAACTCACTCAAAACGGCACCGCTGATCCCATCCTCATCGCCAGTATTTTGTAACACACTTGAAGAAGGCAACAAGCGTGATTGATTTTTGGGTTCTTTCTTTTATTCAACCAGCAGTTTTACAGATTTCGCCACAGCGCCATGCAACACAACATCGCGTGAACTACTACTAATTCTTCTCTCTCTCTTTCAGGTCTGCTCTCGAGGTTTCCATCTGGCTACCGCCACCCACTGGACACCCATCACTTAGCCGTGAGTATGCAAAAATGAATCTATCAATACACATATTCTAGGAGTCTCCACATAATCTAGTAGCAACGCAAAATGGGTTAATATTATTTTGGATGTTAAATAATGACACAAATACCAGTAAATTGACTATAACAAATCTTAGTAAATCACCTTGTGTTACTCATTTAAATACTCTCCTCCCATACATTTTCTGAATGACCTGAATGTTAAACTCCAACAAATGCATATGCAATAAGGTCAGCTGCAGAAATAACTGTTTCCAAGCCTTTCATCACCATTTTTCACTGCATGTCTTTAGCACAGTACTTTCTGGCATAAGTAAAAAAAAAAGCAATTAAATAAATAAATAAATAAATAGTGCAATGGTTTCGACAATCCACATCTGCAGTGGGTCAGAACTCCACAAAGCCCCCATGCAGCTCTCAATTGGAAAATAATGAATCCAGTCTATCTTCTGTCATATCATTTGTCATAACAAGGCCATTTGTCAAAACTCTGCTTTAAGAAAAGTGTTAGCAGTTGACTTGAACTTGACTTGGAGTCCAAATGAAAGGACTCCAAATGACTGAATATTGTAAGACTGTTTAGATAAAAGGGTCTCTTGTGCATCTCGTCACTCTTTTCCTCCTCTGAGAATGTATGGTCATTTTTCTCCCTGATGTCACAGCAGCATTTAAAACCTGATGACACAAACAGCCTCTTTTAGTTCATCGGCCTACCTTCGGCCAAGGAAGCTTTAACATACCGAATCATCATGGAATGTTAAAATTTAGTGTTTTTGTTTTGTGTTTTTGGGTTTAAAAACATTTAAAAACTATAATGATGTGTGTGTGTGTGTATTATGTATTATTTATATATGAATATATATATTAATATCTATATACCTATCCTATACATAATTTATGGAATTTAAACCTTATATATTGAATGGAGCATAATATGTGATGGATTCTGAATATCTGGATTTAAACTATATATGGAATGAAAGTCTGAATATATGGGATGAAACTTGAATCAGGCAAGTGGATGATTGACATTACAGAGTTCACCGTTGTTTTGAAACATGTGAATGGTATCTTACTGATAAAATAAGTAACACTGTTGCTTGTGTCAACAGCACATTTGCGTATTACCTGTAGTTCTGGTAATTTTACGGCAAACTGATGTGTGTAGAAGCGTTCAAGGAATCAACAGATATGCCTAGGCCTACATTAGGCCTACTCAACGCTGTAAAAACACATTGTTAGTAGAAACCGTTGAAGCTCCGCTGAGTGCAAACACATATGCTGATCGGATCAGTCGCACTATGTGATGTTTTATTAACAAGTTTCGGGAGGAGCTCGCACAGATAATTAACACGGCCAGTTCATCATCAGTAATTACACCATCTATCCAATCAGCTCAAGAGAGAACCTCTATAAATAATCAAAGTAGCCTTACCTCCATTATCTCCCGTCCTTAGCACCATGTCAGACATTGAGCTTTTCCCGGACGATAATGAATTCGACATCACGGGTCCTCCGGCGTCTTCAGTCGCCCTCCAGCACACCAGTGCTCCGCAGGACACCATAAGCGAGCCCGCGGCTGCACTCGGTGCCGGCCCTCCCGCCCGCATCGCGCATACCTCCGCACCAGGCACGCCATCACCTGCGCCTCAGGCGCCAGCCCACCTTCTCCAGCGTCCTCCGCGCCTCATCCCTCTCCCCGCCCCGCTGCGGAAAAGGACCGTGGCACAATACAAAGAGCGATGTGTAACATTTTACCAGATTTAGTCCTGCACTTTATTCACTTTTATTTGTTCCCACTAAATAATGTTATTTCACTAAATGTTTAGATTTTATAAAATTGTGCACTCATGATTTTTCTAGAATGAATTTGCTGCTAAATTATCCACTAACCTTGTTTATAATAGTATTTTTGTCATAGATTTATTATATATTTTTTCATTTGTTATTTTTCATTAAAATTAAGTTGTCTATATTTAGTAGATTGTGTTTAACATACAAAAGAGTGACGATCAGGTCAACACAAAGAAGTACAGAAATTCTACACTGATTAAAAAAAAAAAAAAAAAAACGTGCTGGTATCGGATCGGAAATTGGCCTATACTCAGAATTTTTCTGGATCGTATCGGATCCCCCCCCTGGTGAAACAAAAAAAAAAAATTGTATCATTGCATCCTATTGTGATGGCCGAATACCTCAACGGTGACGAAATTTTTACACCCCTTAACCCATCTGTGGATGCCGTGTCCCCGGCGCGACATAAAAAAAAACAATCAACTATTACAACGGC
Source organism: Sinocyclocheilus anophthalmus (assembly GCA_018155175.1). Taxonomy (NCBI): domain Eukaryota; kingdom Metazoa; phylum Chordata; class Actinopteri; order Cypriniformes; family Cyprinidae; genus Sinocyclocheilus; species Sinocyclocheilus anophthalmus. The sequence goes on from JADLZN010002945.1 coordinate 110,229, forward strand.
ATTTGTTGCATCCATTGGGGACATAATTACTGATTATAATGACTTTTTACTGTCTTTTTATGCGTTGCGTTGCGTATTGTGCCGCGTAAACATAAAACCATGTCTGTATTTGTGATCGGAGAAATTACAAACTACAGCGCTACTCTACACTGCCAAAACTCGCATTTGAATTGTCAGTGGCAAATCCTTTAAAAATGAAAACATACTTACAGACTGTGAGTCAAAAGCGCCAGACTGTCCTTGCAAAGTTTGAATTGCCCCACTTTGTAAACCCTCTCTCGGTTCAGGAAACAGTCCTCCATAAAATGAGCTGGACACATCTGAAAATTTGTGTTGAACTGTTCTGGAACATTGTTGTAAATACAACTTAACCACTGATTTCTAGTTGTGTCCTCTTTTGGAAGGCCAAACAAAATAGTTTTCCGCTTTCACAACGAAACACACAGCGTCTTCACGACATGGCGGCGGCGACAACAATACTACAGCGAGAATAAAAGTTACGTTTTCTTTCTTTGCGTGAACATTTGGGCTTTGTTATGCAAATCTTCCCGCACAGTGACGTAGACATGTGGGGCGTGTTTAAACAAGGCGTTTTAGGAGGGCGTGGACGAGTCTTAACTTTTATAAATAATATATTTTTGGGTTTGAGACTTTAGTCTTTGCAACTTTACGGATTTTCTTTATGCACCAAGAGCTTGTGACTCTCCAAAGAGAAAGGAAAATTTTTTTAATTGCATCATATGACCCCTTTAAGTCCTATAGATATCCTTTTAACAGAACTGTAAAATAAAGCACTATTTTGTACTGTGGTACTATTAAGAAAACTGTGATACTGCAAAAACCACAGTAGTACTGTATAAAAAAAATGTAACTCATTGTAGTACTATGGTACTATGTAAGAGATTGTACAAATAATTCAAAAACAGTCCAAAAACACAGTATTACCACACCCTTTTTTAAGCATAGTATTGTTAAAAGTAACTGAGTAGTATCTCTGAAAATACACTTTGCAATACCATGGCCCAACCTTTATTTTTAAAAAAAGGACTGTGATAATACCATGGTTTTTTTATATTTTTTGCATTTGTAGTACTATGGTAAATGCTCAACATGTGACTGTGAAAGGCGGGGAAAGCCACAAGAGAGAAGCTGTGCAAGGCCTCTGTAATACTGCTCCGAGTCATTTTGCAGAGGTAAGCTCATACAGGAAGTGACCTCAAAGATGTGGGAGATAAGAGTGAAAATACTGAAATAAATTGACACTGCTTTCAAGCAGTGATGCACGTCTCAACTCTCGGTTAACACGCGAAGATTCACGCTGCACAACTGAACCCAAAACTTATGCTAACAGGAGATATTCATAATACTAACTAGAAATGTAACATTTCTGAAGAAAGATGAGTGGTGTTTGCCTTTTTAAAAGTCATCGCCATGAAGCTACCTCCTGAGGATGCTTATTTATTTGCCCAAGGCAAAAAAACCCAACTCTATTTATGTAATGCCATGACACTTTTGTAGGGTTATAGTCATTCTGTAAAAGTACCAGTGTCACAGACTCACTCACACACAGCTCCAGACAGCCTCTTGGGACTGGGTATCATTGTTGCATACAAGCAATTTGAATTAAACATTATAATTCAGCATATCCACACACAGGGGATTACATACT